>CM033637.1:34141313-34207479 GCA_019453435.1 Rhinogobius similis
GTTTCAGCTTCATTTGATCGATAATGTGTTTAATTTGTGTCTAAAATCTGTCAAAATGAAAACTCAACAGAGACAAAACCAAGAGTAAATCAAGGCTCGTCTGTTCTGAATCAAATCCGTGGGTTTGTGTCGTCGGGCCAAACGTCCCGGAGTCGTGCGAGGGTTGTTTGCCGTGTGTTTGTGTCTCGGCTCAGGCTCCGCCTCAAGCACTCTGCCTGAACCTGACCGGGCTCAGGTGCTGCGCTCTGATTGGCCCCTGAGGATCATGTGGACGCACTTTTCTCCCGATTCTGTCAACGAATTAACGAGGCAGAAAGACCAGACGCAGTTCAGACGAAGTTCAGAGCGAAAGAGACGAGTTCAGACGAGTTCAGAGCGAAAAGAGACGAGTTCAGAGCAAAAGAGACGAGTTCAGAGCGAAAGAGACGAGTTCAGAGCGAAAGAGACGAGTTCAGAGCCAAAGAGACGAGTTCAGAGCGAAAGAGACGAGTTCAGAGCGAAAGAGACAAGTTCAGAGCCGAAGAGACGAGTTCAGAGCCAAAGAGACGAAGTTCAGAGCCAAAGAGACGAGTTCAGAGGCGAGTTCAGAAGCGAAAGAGGCGAGTTCAGAGCGAAAGAGACGAGTTCAGGAGCGAAAGAGACGAGTTCAGAGCGAAAGAGACGAGTTCAGAAGCGAAAGAGACGAGTTCAGAGCTAGAAAGAGGCGAGTTCAGAGCCAAGAGAGACGAGTTCAGAGCCAAAGAGGACGAGTTCAGAAGCGAAGAGACGAAGTTCAGAGCCAAAGAGACGAGTTCAGAGCGAGAGAGACTAGTTCAGACGAGTTCCAGAGCGAAAGAGACGAGTTCAGAGCCAAAGAGACGAGTTCAGAGCGAAAGAGACGAAGTTCAGAGACGAGTTCAGAGCGAAAAGAGACGAGTTCAGAGCCAAAGAGACGAGTTCAGAGCGAAAGAGACGAGTTCAGAGACGAGTTCAGAGCCAAAGAGACGAGTTCAGAGCCAAAGAGACTCCAGTTCAGAGCGAGAGAGACTAGTTCAGACTCCAGTTCAGAGCGAAAGAGACCAGTTCAGAGCCAAAGAGAGCGAGTTCAGAGTGAAAGAGACGAGTTCAGAGACGAGTTCAGAGCGAAAGAGACGAGTTCAGAGCCAAAGAGACGAGTTCAGAGCGAGAGAGATTTGAGTTCAGAGACGAAGTTCAGAGCGAAAGAGACGAGTTCAGGAGCCAAAGAGACGAGTTCAGAGCCAAGAGAGCGAGTTCAGAGACGAGTTCAGAAACGAAAGAGAGCGAGTTCAGAGCCAAAGAGACGAGTTCAGAGCCAAAGAGACGAGTTCAGAGCGAAAGAGACGAGTTCAGAGCCAAAGAGACGAGTTCAGAGCGAAAGAGACGAGTTCAGAGAGAAAGAGACGAGTTCAGAGACGAGTTCAGAGCCAAAGAGACGAGTTCAGAGCTAAAGAGGGGACGAGTTCAGAGCCAAAGAGACGAGTTCAGAGCGAGAGAGACTAGTTCAGACGAGTTCAGAGCGAAAGAGACGAGTTCAGAGCCAAAGAGACGAGTTCAGAGCGAAAGAGACGAGTTCAGAGACGAGTTCAGAGCGAAAGAGACGAGTTCAGAGCCAAAGAGACGAGTTCAGAAGCGAAAGAGACGAGTTCAGGACGAGTTCAGAGCGAAAAGAGAATCGAGTTCAGAGCCAAAGAGACGAGTTCAGAGCGAGAGAGACGAAGTTCGACGAGTTCGAGACTAGTTCAGAGACGAGTTCAGAGCGAAAGAGACGAGTTCAGAGCCAAAGAGACGAGTTCAGAGAGAAAGAGACGAGTTCAGAGACGAGTTCAGAGCGAAAGAGACGAGTTCACAACAAAAGAGACGAGGTGAGAGCGACAGAGACGAGTTCAGAGACGAGTTCAGAACGAAAGAGACGAGTTCAGAGCCAAAGAGACGAGTTCAGAGCCAAAGAGACGAGTTCAGAGACGAGTTCAGAACGAAAGAGACGAGTTCAGAGCCAAAGAGACGAGTTCAGAGCCAAAGAGACGAGTTCAGAGCCGACGAGACGAGTTCAGAGCCAAAGAGACGAGTTCAGGAGCGAAAGAGGCGAGTTCAGAGCGAAGAGACGAAGTTCAGAGCCAAAGAGACGAGTTCAGAGCGAAAGAGAGGAGTTCAGAGCGAAAGAGACGAGTTCAGAGCGAAAGAGACGAGTTCAGAGCCAAAGAGACGAGTTCAGAGCCAAAGAGACGAGTTCAGAGCCAAAGAGACGAGTTCAGAGCCAAAGAGACGAGTTCAGAGCCAAAGAGACGAGTTCAGAGCCAAAGAGACGAGTTCAGAGCCAAAGAGACGAGTTCAGAGCGAAAGAGACGAGTTCAGAGCCAAAGAGACGAGTTCAGAGCCAAAGAGACGAGTTCAGAGCCGACCAGACGAGTTCAGAGCCGACCAGACGAGTTCAGAGCCAAAGAGACGAGTTCAGAGCCAAAGAGACGAGTTCAGAGCCAAAGAGACGAGTTCAGAGCCAAAGAGACGAGTTCAGAGACAAAGAGACGAGTTCAGAGACAAAGACACGAGTTCAGACGAGTTCAGAGCGAAAGAGACGAGTTCAGAGCCAAAGAGACGAGTTCAGAGCCAAAGAGACGAGTTCAGAGCCAAAGAGACGAGTTCGGAGCGAAAGAGAGGAGTTCGGAGCGAAAGAGACGAGTTCAGAGCCAAAGAGCGAGTTCTGAGCCAAAGAGTCGAGTTCAGAGCCAAAGAGACGAGTTCAGAGCCAAAGAGACGAGTTCAGAGCCAAAGAGACGAGTTCAGAGCCAAAGAGACGAGTTCAGAGCCAAAGAGACGAGTTCAGAGCCAAAGAGACGAGTTCAGAGCCAAAGAGACGAGTTCAGAGCCGACCAGACGAGTTCAGAGCCGACCAGACGAGTTCAGAGACAGAGACGAGTTCAGAGCCAAAGAGACGAGTTCAGAGCCAAAGAGACGAGTTCAGAGCCAGAGACGAGTTCAGAGCCAAAGAGACGAAGTTCAGAGCCAAAGAGACGAGTTCAGAGCCAAAGAGACGAAGTTCAGAGCCAAAGAGACGAAGTTCAGAGCCGACCAGACGAGTTCAGAGCGAAAGAGACGAGTTCAGAGCGAAAGAGACGAGTTCAGAGCCAAAGAGACGAGTTCAGAGCCAAAGAGACGAGTTCAGAGCCAAAGAGACGAGTTCAGAGCCAAAGAGACGAGTTCAGAGCCAAAGAGACGAGTTCAGAGACAGAGACGAGTTCAGAGCGAAAGAGACGAGTTCAGAGCCAAAGAGACGAGTTCAGAGCGAAAGAGACGAGTTCAGAGCCAAAGAGACGAGTTCAGAGCCGACCAGACGAGTTCAGAGCCAAAGAGACGAGTTCAGAGCCAAAGAGACGAGTTCAGAGCCAAAGAGACGAGTTCAGAGCCAAAGAGACGAGTTCAGAGCCAAAGAGACGAGTTCAGAGCCAAAGAGACGAGTTCAGAGCCAAAGAGACGAGTTCAGAGTGACGAGTTCAGAGCGAAAGAGACGAGTTCAGAGACGAGTTCAGAGCCAAAGAGACGAGTTCAGAGCCAAAGAGACGAGTTCAGAGCCAAAGAGACGAGTTCAGGGCGAAAGAGACGAGTTCAGAGCCAAAGAGACGAGTTCAGAGACGAGTTCAGAGCCAAAGAGACGAGTTCAGAGCCAAAGAGACGAGTTCAGAGCCAAAGAGACGATTTCAGAGCGAAAGAGACGAGTTCAGAGCCAAAGAGACGAGTTCAGAGCCGACCAGACGAGTTCAGAGCGAAAGAGACGAGTTCAGAGCCAAAGAGACGAGTTCAGAGCGAAAGAGACGAGTTCAGAGACGAGTTCAGAGCGAAAGAGACGAGTTCAGAGCCAAAGAGACGAGTTCAGAGCGAGAGAGACGAGTTCAGAGACGAGTTCAGAACGAAAGAGACGAGTTCAGAGCCAAAGAGACGAGTTCAGAGCCAAAGAGACGAGTTCAGAGACGAGTTCAGAACGAAAGAGACGAGTTCAGAGCCAAAGAGACGAGTTCAGAGCCAAAGAGACGAGTTCAGAGCGAAAGAGACGAGTTCAGAGCCAAAGAGACGAGTTCAGAGCGAAAGAGACGAGTTCAGAGCGAAAGAGACGAGTTCAGAGCCAAAGAGACGAGTTCAGAGCGAAAGAGAGGAGTTCAGAGCGAAAGAGAGGAGTTCAGAGCCAAAGAGACGAGTTCAGAGCGAAAGAGACGAGTTCAGAGCGAAAGAGACGAGTTCAGACGAGTTCAGAGCGAAAGAGACGAGTTCAGAGCGAAAGAGACGAGTTCAGAGCGAAAGAGACGAGTTCAGAGCCAAAGAGACGAGTTCAGAGCCAAAGAGACGAGTTCAGAGCCAAAGAGACGAGTTCAGAGCCAAAGAGACGAGTTCAGAGCCAAAGAGACGAGTTCAGAGCGAAAGAGACGAGTTCAGAGCCAAAGAGACGAGTTCAGAGCGAAAGAGACGAGTTCAGAGCCAAAGAGACGAGTTCAGAGCCAAAGAGACGAGTTCAGAGCCAAAGAGACGAGTTCAGAGCCGACCAGACGAGTTCAGAGCCAAAGAGACGAGTTCAGAGCCAAAGAGACGAGTTCAGAGCCAAAGAGACGAGTTCAGAGACAAAGAGACGAGTTCAGAGACAAAGACACGAGTTCAGACGAGTTCAGAGCGAAAGAGACGAGTTCAGAGCCAAAGAGACGAGTTCAGAGCCAAAGAGACGAGTTCAGAGCCAAAGAGACGAGTTCGGAGCGAAAGAGAGGAGTTCGGAGCGAAAGAGACGAGTTCGGAGCGAAAGAGACGAGTTCAGAGCCAAAGAGACGAGTTCAGAGCCAAAGAGACGAGTTCAGAGCCAAAGAGACGAGTTCAGAGCCAAAGAGACGAGTTCAGAGCCAAAGAGACGAGTTCAGAGCCAAAGAGACGAGTTCAGAGCCAAAGAGACGAGTTCAGAGCCAAAGAGACGAGTTCAGAGCCAAAGAGACGAGTTCAGAGACAGAGACGAGTTCAGAGACAGAGACGAGTTCAGAGCGAAAGAGACGAGTTCAGAGCCAAAGAGACTAGAACAGAGCCAAAGAGACGAGTAAAGAGCGAAAGAGACGAGTTCAGAGCCGACCAGACGAGTTCAGAGCCAAAGAGACGAAGTTCAGAGCCAAAGAGACGAGTTCAGAGCCAAAGAGACGAAGTTCAGAGCCAAAGAGACGAGTTCAGAGCCAAAGAGACGAGTTCAGAGCCAAAGAGACGAGTTCAGAGACGAGTTCAGAGCGAAAGAGACGAGTTCAGAGCGAAAGAGACGAGTTCAGAGCGAAAGAGACGAGTTCAGAGCCGACCAGACGAGTTCAGAGCCAAAGAGACGAGTTCAGAGCCAAAGAGACGAGTTCAGAGCCAAAGAGACGAGTTCAGAGCCAAAGAGACGAGTTCAGAGCCAAAGAGACGAGTTCAGAGCCAAAGAGACGAGTTCAGAGCCAAAGAGACGAGTTCAGAGACGAGTTCAGAGCGAAAGAGACGAGTTCAGAGACGAGTTCAGAGCCAAAGAGACGAGTTCAGAGCCAAAGAGACGAGTTCAGAGCCAAAGAGACGAGTTCAGAGCGAAAGAGACGAGTTCAGAGCCAAAGAGACGAGTTCAGAGCCAAAGAGACGAGTTCAGAGCCAAAGAGACGAGTTCAGAGCCAAAGAGACGAGTTCAGAGCCAAAGAGACGATTTCAGAGCGAAAGAGACGAGTTCAGAGCCAAAGAGACGAGTTCAGAGCCGACCAGACGAGTTCAGAGCGAAAGAGACGAGTTCAGAGCGAAAGAGACGAGTTCAGAGCGAAAGAGACGAGTTCAGAGCGAAAGAGACGAGTTCAGAGCCAAAGAGACGATTTCAGAGCGAAAGAGACGGGTTCAGAGCCGACCAGACGAGTTCAGAGCCAAAGAGACGAGTTCAGAGCGAAAGAGACGAGTTCAGAGACGAGTTCAGAGCCAAAGAGACGAGTTCAGAGCCAAAGAGACGAGTTCAGAGCCAAAGAGACGAGTTCAGAGCGAAAGAGACGAGTTCAGAGCCAAAGAGACGAGTTCAGAGCGAAAGAGACGAGTTCAGAGCCAAAGAGACGAGTTCAGAGCCAAAGAGACGAGTTCAGAGCCAAAGAGACGAGTTCAGAGCCAAAGAGACGAGTTCAGAGCCAAAGAGACGAGTTCAGAGCCAAAGAGACGAGTTCAGAGCCAAAGAGACGAGTTCAGAGCGAAAGAGACGAGTTCAGAGCCAAAGAGACGAGTTCAGAGCCGACCAGACGAGTTCAGTTTAGTCGTAAACAGGACCCAAACTGGACCCAAACCAGTTTCCTTGATGTATCGTCGTGTCCAAACGCACTTCCTGGTTTGTGTTTGAAGCCGACAGGAAGTGCCCGCGTGTCACTTCCTGTCGGCTTCCTGTTCAGCGTGACCTCTGACCTCTCTTTAATTCTGTGTTTCCTGTTGCAGAGTTTTCAAGAAGTCCAGCCCTAACTGTAAGGTGAGTCTAAACATCAGGAACGAGCGCCTTTAACACACGGACGGGAAGAAAAGAAAAGAAAATAAAACATAAAACATCAAATAAAACAATGATTTAATGAGAAAAACAAAACGGAAATATGAAAAAATAGAGAAGGAAATGCACAACCAGGTCAAGTCATGTTTGGAAATAAAATAAAAAATTGCCTTTTGTCCAGAAAATGGGTATTTATGTAAACAATATTATTCTCGTGATTCATCAAAATAAAATCCATCTTTAATTTTTTTTGTTATATTTTAATTGTCAGGAAAAAAAACACCAATAATGACAAAAGGGCAACAAAAAGATGGAAAGAAGAAAATAACAAAAAGTGTAAATTAGAAAAGTGAATCGTTCTAAAAACATTTTCCGCTTAAATCTAAACTAGAACCAAACGACGGCGGCTCGTCTGTTTGATCTGAGTCAGAATCATTTAATCCAATATTTAACAATAAAAGAGTCACGAGTGTGGACTGAACTCACTCAGACACCTGGAAGAGACGTTTGTGGATTCAAACACAACAAAAAACACAGATTTGTGTTTGTTTGTTTGTGTTTGTTTGTTTACATTTGTTTGTTTGTTTGTGTTTACGTTTGTTTGTTTGTGTTTACGTTTGTTTGTTTGTTTGTGTTTACGTTTGTTTGTTTGTGTTTACGTTTGTTTGTTTGTTTGTGTTTACGTTTGTTTGTTTGTTTGTGTTTACGTTTGTTTGTTTGTTTGTGTTTATGTTTGTTTACATTCGTTTGTGTTTATGTTTACATTTGTTTGTTTACGTTTGTTTGTTTACATTTGTTTGTTTACGTTTGTTTGTTTGTTTACGTTTGTTTGTTTGTGTTTACATTTGTTTGTTTACGTTTGTTTGTTTATGTTTGTTTGTTTGTGTTTACATTTGTTTGTTTGTTTACGTTTGTTTGTTTACGTTTGTTTGTTTGTGTTTACATTTGTTTGTTTGTTTACGTTTGTTTGTTTACGTTAGTTTGTTTGTGTTTACATTTGTTTGTTTGTTTGTGTTTACATTTGTTTATGTTTACATTTGTTTGTGTTTACATTTGTTAATGTTTACATTTGTTTGTGTTTACGTTTGTTTATGTTTACGTTTGTTTGTTTACATTTGTTTATGTTTACGTTTGTTTATGTTTACGTTTGTTTATGTTTACGTTTGTTTGTTTACATTTGTTTATGTTTACGTTTGTTTATGTTTACGTTTGTTTGTTTACATTTGTTTATGTTTACGTTTGTTTATGTTTACGTTTGTTTATGTTTACGTTTGTTTGTTTACGTTTGTTTGTTTACATTTGTTTATGTTTACGTTTGTTTACATTTGTTTGTGTTTACATTTGTTTGTGTTTACATTTGTTTGTTTACATTTGTTTGTTTGTGTTTACGTTTGTTTATGTTTACGTTTGTTTATGTTTACGTTTGTTTATTTGTTTGTGCAGGTGACAGTTTATCTCGGTAAGAGGGACTTTGTGGATCATCTGGACCATGTGGACCCTGTCGGTACGACCCCCTCACTCTCTCTTCTGTTTTTATTTTTTGTTCTCTCTCCCCCCCTCTCTCCCTCTCCCCTTCTCTCTCCCCCCCTCCCTCTCTCCCCCCCTCTCTCTCTCTCACCCCCTCTCTCCCCCCCCTCTCTCCTCTCTCTCTCCTCCCCCTCTCCTCCCTCTCTCTCCCCCTCTCCCCCCTCTCTCCTCCCCCTCTCTCCCCCTCTCCTCCCTCTCTCCTCTCCCCCTCTCCCCCCCCTCCCCCTCCTCCCCCTCATGGTTAAAGCTGTGTTTGTCTTTTCAGATGGGGTCATTCTGGTGGATCCTGAATATCTCAAGGATCGTAAAGGTACGACCTCTGCCTCCCCCCTCCTCCCCCTCGCTCACACCCTCCCCTCCTCTCTCTCTCTCTCTCACCCTCTCTCTCTCTCTCTCTCCCTCTCTCTCTCCCCTCTCCTCTCTCTCTCTCCCTCTCCCTCTCTCCCTCTCTCACTCCCTCTCCCCTCTCTCCCTCTCTCACCCCCTCTCCCCTCTCTCACTCTCCCCCCCTCTCTCTCTCTCTCACCCCTCTCTCCCCTCTCTCTCTCACCCCCTCTCTCCCCTCTCTCTCACCCTCTCTCTCTCTCTCTCCTCCCCTCTCTCCCCCCCTCTCCCCTCTCTCACCCTCTCCTCCCCTCTCTCTCTCCCCTCCCTCTCCCCTCTCCCCTCTCTCACCCCTCTCCCCCCCCCCCTTCTCCCCTCTCTCACCCCCTCTCCCCTCTCTCTCCCCTCTCACCCCCTCTCCCTCTCTCACCCCCCCTCTCTCCCCTCTCTCTCCCCTCTCTCACCCCCTCTCCCCTCTCTCACCCTCTCTCTCTCCCACAGTCTTTGTCACGTTGACCTGTGCGTTCCGTTACGGTCGTGAGGACCTGGACGTTCTGGGCCTGTCGTTCAGAAAAGACCTTTACATCTCCACCTTCCAGGTAAAACACTCTGTGTCCTCAGTGTCCTCAGTGTCCTCTGTCCTCAGTGTCCTCTGCCCTCAGTGTCCTCTGTCCTCAGTGCCCTCAGTGTCCTCTGCCCTCAGTGTCCTCTGCCCTCAGTGCCCTCTGCCCTCAGTGCCCTCTGCCCTCAGTGTCCTCTGCCCTCAGTGTCCTCTGCCCTCAGTGTCCTCTGCCCTCAGTGTCCTCTGCCCTCAGTGTCCTCTGCCCTCAGTGCCCTCAGTGTCCTCTGCCCTCAGTGTCCTCTGTCCTCAGTGCCCTCAGTGTCCTCTGCCCTCAGTGTCCTCTGCCCTCAGTGTCCTCTGCCCTCAGTGCCCTCAGTGTCCTCTGCCCTCAGTGTCCTCAGTGCCCTCTGCCCTCAGTGTCCTCTGCCCTCAGTGTCCTCTGCCCTCAGTGCCCTCAGTGTCCTCTGCCCTCAGTGTCCTCTGCCCTCAGTGTCCTCAGTGCCCTCTGCCCTCAGTGTCCTCTGCCCTCAGTGTCCTCTGCCCTCAGTGCCCTCAGTGTCCTCTGCCCTCAGTGCCCTCAGTGTCCTCTGCCCTCAGTGTCCTCAGTGCCCTCAGTGTCCTCTGCCCTCAGTGTCCTCTGCCCTCAGTGCCCTCAGTGTCCTCTGCCCTCAGTGCCCTCAGTGTCCTCTGCCCTCAGTGTCCTCTGCCCTCTGTCCTCAGTGTCCTCTGCCCTCAGTGCCCTCTGCCCTCAGTGTCCTCAGTGCCCTCAGTGTCCTCTGCCCTCAGTGTCCTCAGTGCCCTCAGTGTTCTCTGCCCTCAGTGCCCTCAGTGTCCTCTGCCCTCAGTGTCCTCTGTGTCCTCTGCCCTCAGTGTCCTCTGCCCTCAGTGTCCTCAGTGTCCTCTGCCCTCAGTGTCCTCTGCCCTCAGTGTCCTCTGCCCTCAGTGTCCTCTGCCCTCAGTGTCCTCTGCCCTCAGTGTCCTCTGCCCTCAGTGTCCTCAGTGTCCTCTGCCCTCAGTGTCCTCTGCCCTCAGTGTCCTCTGTGTCCTCTGCCCTCAGTGTCCTCAGTGTCTTCTGCCCTCAGTGTCTTCTGCCCTCAGTGTCTTCTGCCCTCAGTGCCCTCAGTGTCCTCTGCCCTCAGTGTCCTCTGTGTCCTCTGTCCTCAGTGTCCTCTGCCCTCAGTGTCCTCAGTGTCTTCTGCCCTCAGTGTCTTCTGCCCTCAGTGCCCTCAGTGCCCTCTGCCCTCAGTGTCCTCTGCCCTCAGTGTCCTCTGCCCTCAGTGCCCTCTGCCCTCAGTGTCCTCTGCCCTCAGTGTCCTCTGCCCTCAGTGTCCTCAGTGTCCTCTGCCCTCAGTGTCCTCTGCCCTCAGTGTCCTCAGTGTCCTCTGCCCTCAGTGTCCTCTGCCCTCAGTGCCCTCAGTGTCCTCTGCCCTCAGTGTCCTCTGCCCTCAGTGTCCTCTGCCCTCAGTGCCCTCAGTGTCCTCTGCCCTCAGTGTCCTCTGCCCTCAGTGTCCTCTGCCCTCAGTGCCCTCAGTGTCCTCTGCCCTCAGTGTCCTCTGCCCTCAGTGTCTTCTGCCCTCAGTGTCCTCTGCCCTCAGTGCCCTCTGCCCTCAGTGTCCTCTGCCCTCAGTGTCTTCTGCCCTCAGTGTCCTCTGCCCTCAGTGTCTTCTGCCCTCAGTGTCCTCTGCCCTCAGTGTCCTCTGCCCTCAGTGTCCTCTGCCCTCAGTGTCCTCTGCCCTCAGTGTCCTCAGTGTCCTCTGCCCTCAGTGTCCTCTGTGTCCTCTGCCCTCAGTGTCCTCAGTGTCTTCTGCCCTCAGTGTCCTCTGCCCTCAGTGTCCTCAGTGTCCTCTGCCCTCAGTGTCCTCTGCCCTCAGTGTCCTCTGTGTCCTCTGCCCTCAGTGTCCTCAGTGTCCTCTGCCCTCAGTGTCCTCTGTGTCCTCTGCCCTCAGTGTCCTCAGTGTCTTCTGCCCTCAGTGTCCTCTGCCCTCAGTGTCCTCAGTGTCCTCTGCCCTCAGTGTCCTCTGCCCTCAGTGTCCTCTGTGTCCTCTGCCCTCAGTGTCCTCAGTGTCTTCTGCCCTCAGTGTCCTCTGCCCTCAGTGCCCTCTGCCCTCTGCCCTCAGTGCCCTCTGCCCTCAGTGTCCTCTGCCCTCAGTGCCCTCTGCCCTCAGTGTCCTCTGCCCTCAGTGTCTTCTGCCCTCAGTGTCCTCTGCCCTCAGTGTCCTCTGCCCTCAGTGCCCTCTGCCCTCTGCCCTCAGTGTCCTCTGCCCTCAGTGTCCTCTGCCCTCAGTGTCCTCTGCCCTCAGTGTCTTCTGCCCTCAGTGTCTTCTGCCCTCTGTGTCCTCTGCCCTCAGTGTCCTCTGTGTCCTCTGCCCTCGGTGTCCTCTGCCCTCAGTGTCCTCTGCCCTCAGTGTCCTCTGCCCTCAGTGTCCTCAGTGTCCTCTGCCCTCAGTGTCCTCTGCCCTCAGTGTCCTCTGCCCTTAGTGTCCTCTGCCCTCAGTGTCCTCTGCCCTCAGTGTCCTCTGCCCTCAGTGTCCTCTGCCCTCAGTGTCCTCTGCCCTCAGTGTCCTCTGCCCTCTGCCCTCAGTGTCCTCTGCCCTCAGTGTCCTCTGCCCTCAGTGTCCTCTGCCCTCAGCTCCACCCTCAGGTCTGAGGCTCCACCCTCAGGTCTGAGGCTCCACCCTCAGGTCTGAGGCTCCACCCTCAGGTCATAGGCTCCACCCTCAGGTCTGAGGCCCCACCCTCAGGTCATAGGCCCCGCCCTCAGGTCCGAGGCTCCGCCCTCAGGTCTGAGGCTCCGCCCTCAGGTCTGAGGCTCCACCCTCAGGTCTGAGGCTCCACCCTCAGGTCATAGGCTCCGCCCTCAGGTCTGAGGCTCCGCCCTCAGGTCTGAGGCTCCGCCCTCAGGTCTGAGGCTCCACCCTCAGGTCTGAGGCTCCAGCAGGGGCTCCTCTCAGCGCTGACAGTCGGTGTCTGTTGTAGGCGTTTCCTCCGGTGCCAGAAGAACGAAAACCCAACAGTCGCCTCCAAGAACGACTGCTCAAGAAACTGGGCCAACACGCACACCCCTTCTACTTCACTGTGAGTACTACGAGTACTACAACACGCACACCCCTTCTACTTCACTATGAGTACTACGAGTACTACGAGTACTACAAGTACTACAACACGCACACCCCTTCTACTTCACTGTGAGTACTACAAGTACTACGAGTACTACAACACGCACACCCCTTCTACTTCACTGTGAGTACTACGAGTACTACAACACGCACACCCCTTCTACTTCACTGTGAGTACTACGAGTACTACGAGTACTACAACACGCACACCCCTTCTACTTCACTGTGAGTACTACGAGTACTACAAGTACTACAACACGCACACCCCTTCTACTTCACTGTGAGTACTACGAGTACTACAAGTACTACAACACACACACCCCTTTTACTTCACTGTGAGTACTACGAGTACTACGAGTACTACAACACGCACACCCCTTCTACTTCACTGTGAGTACTACGAGTACTACAAGTACTACAACACGCACACCCCTTCTACTTCACTGTGAGTACTACGAGTACTACAAGTACTACAACACGCACACCCCTTCTACTTCACTGTGAGTACTACGAGTACTACGAGTACTACAACACGCACACCCCTTCTACTTCACTGTGAGTACTACGAGTACTACAAGTACTACAACACACACACCCCTTCTACTTCACTGTGAGTACTACGAGTACTGCTTTGTTTGTCGTCTGGAGTCGTTGGTGAAACATAAAACAGATTAAATATAGACTTTTCTTCCTGAAGGTGTCGTGGCGGCCATCTTGTTCCGTTGTAGTTCACAGGGGGCGGAGTTTAATGTGTTGCGGCTCCAGTTCATTCAACATTTGACACAAATCAGTCGACTTTAGTAACATTTTATTGACAGACTTTCCCTCGTTCCCCACAGTCTGAGGCCGATGAGTCGAATGAGCCTAAAACAGACTTTGTTTGTTACAGATTCCTCAGAATCTTCCGTGTTCAGTGACTCTGCAGCCTGGACCTGAAGACACCGGAAAAGTACTGTTATTAATATTATTATTATTATTACTGTTATTAATATTATTATTACTGTTATTAATATTATTATTATTACTGTTATTACTTGTCCTGGTCCTGGTCTGGTCCTGGTCCTGGTCTGGTCCCGGTCCTGGTCTGGTTCTGATCCTGGTCTGGTTTCAGGCGTGTGGAGTGGACTTTGAGATCCGAGCGTTCTGTGCAAAGTCGATAGAAGAGAAGATCCACAAGAGGTGTGTGTGTGTGTGTGTGTGTACAGTGTGTACAGTGTGTACAGTGTGTACAGTGTGTACAGTGTGTACAGTGTGTTACAGTTGTGTGTGTACAGTGTGTGTACAGTGTGTGTGTGTTACAGTGTGTGTGTAACACTTGTGTGTTTTGCAGGAACTCCGTTCGTTTGGTGATTCGTAAAGTACAATACGCTCCAGAGAAGCCGGGGCCTCAGCCGATGGTCGAGACGACACGCAGTTTCCTCATGTCTGACCGCTCTCTGCACCTCGAGGCCTCGCTGGACAAGGAGGTCTGGACCGGGACTTGGACCGGGACTGGGACTGGGACCGGGACTGGGACTGGGACTGGGACCTGGACCGGGACCCGGTCTGTACTAAAGCAGGACTCTCTGTGTTGCAGTTGTATTATCACGGAGAACCAATCAGCGTCAACGTCCACGTCACAAACAACTCGACCAAAACAGTGAAGAGAGTCAAAATATCAGGTACAGACGGATCTGAGACACGAGCATCACATCATCAGGAACACAACTGTCCAAGAGCATCACAACATCAGGAACACAACTGTTCAAGAGCATCACAACATCAGGAACACAACTGTCCAAAAGCATCACAACATCAGGAACACAACTGTCCAGAAGCATCACAACATCAGGAACACAACTGTCCAAGAGCATCACAACATCAGGAACACAACTGTCCAAGAGCATCACAACATCAGGAACACAACTGTCCAAAAGCATCACAACATCAGGAACACAACTGTCCAGAAGCATCACAACATCAGGAACACAACTGTCCAAGAGCATCACAACATCAGGAACACAACTGTCCAAGAGCATCACAACATCAGGAACACAACTGTCCAAGAGCATCACAACATCAGGAACACAACTGTCCAGAAGCATCACAACATCAGGAACACAACTGTCCAAGAGCATCACAACATCAGGAACACAACTGTCCAAGAGCATCACAACATCAGGAACACAACTGTCCAGGAGCATCACAACATCAGGAACACAACTGTCCAGAAGCATCACAACATCAGGAACACAACTGTCCAAGAGCATCACAACATCAGGAACACAACTGTCCAAGAGCATCACAACATCAGGAACACAACTGTCCAGAAGCATCACAACATCAGGAACACAACTGTCCAAGAGCATCACAACATCAGGAACACAACTGTCCAAGAGCATCACAACATCAGGAACACAACTGTCCAGAAGCATCACAACATCAGGAACACAACTGTCCAGAAGCATCACAACATCAGGAACACAACTGTCCAAGAGCATCACAAAATCAGGAACACAACTGTCCAGAAGCATCACAACATCAGGAACACAACTGTCCAAGAGCATCACAACATCAGAAACACAACTGTCCAGAAGCATCACAACATCAGGAACACAACTGTCCAGAAGCATCACAACATCAGGAACACAACTGTCCAGAAGCATCACAACATCAGGAACACAACTGTCCAAGAGCATCACAACATCAGGAACACAACTGTCCAAGAGCATCACAACATCAGGAACACAACTGTCCAGAAGCATCACAACATCAGGAACACAACTGTCCAAGAGCATCACAACATCAGGAACACAACTGTCCAAGAGCATCACAACATCAGGAACACAACTGTCCAGAAGCATCACAACATCAGGAACACAACTGTCCAGAAGCATCACAACATCAGGAACACAACTGTCCAGAAGCATCACAACATCAGGAACACAACTGTCCAAGAGCATCACAACATCAGGAACACAACTGTTCAAGAGCATCACAACATCAGGAACACAACTGTCCAAAAGCATCACAACATCAGGAACACAACTGTTCAAGAGCATCACAACATCAGGAACACAACTGTCCAAAAGCATCACAACATCAGGAACACAACTGTCCAGAAGCATCACAACATCAGGAACACAACTGTCCAAGAGCATCACAACATCAGGAACACAACTGTCCAAGAGCATCACAACATCAGGAACACAACTGTCCAAGAGCATCACAACATCAGGAACACAACTGTCCAGAAGCATCACAACATCAGGAACACAACTGTCCAAGAGCATCACAACATCAGGAACACAACTGTCCAAGAGCATCACAACATCAGGAACACAACTGTCCAAGAGCATCACAACATCAGGAACACAACTGTCCAAAAGCATCACAACATCAGGAACACAACTGTCCAGAAGCATCACAACATCAGGAACACAACTGTCCAAGAGCATCACAACATCAGGAACACAACTGTCCAAGAGCATCACAACATCAGGAACACAACTGTCCAAGAGCATCACAACATCAGGAACACAACTGTCCAGAAGCATCACAACATCAGGAACACAACTGTCCAGAAGCATCACAACATCAGGAACACAACTGTCCAAGAGCATCACAACATCAGGAACACAACTGTCCAAGAGCATCACAACATCAGGAACACAACTGTCCAAGAGCATCACAACATCAGGAACACAACTGTCCAAGAGCATCACAACATCAGGAACACAACTGTCCAGGAGCATCACAACATCAGGAACACAACTGTCCAAAAGCATCACAACATCAGTGTGTGTAACGCGTTTGTAACATGTGTGTAACGTGTGTGTCCTGTGTTTCAGTGCGACAGTACGCAGACATCTGCCTGTTCAGTACGGCGCAGTACAAGTGTCCTGTGGCTCAGCTGGAGGCCGAGTGAGTACTTCTACTTCTACTTCTACTTCTACTTCTACTTCTACTTCTACTGCTAACTCTGTACACGCTGTAACCTGACCTGTGTGTTTCCATGGCGACCACAGTGTAACCTCCCCTGTGTGTTTCCATAGCGACCACAGTGTAACCTCCCCTGTGTGTTTCCATGGCGACCACAGTGTAACCTCCCCTGTGTGTTTCCATGGCGACCACAGTGTAACCTGACCTGTGTGTTTCCATGGCGACCACAGTGTAACCTCCCCTGTGTGTTTCCATGGCGACCACAGTGTAACATCCCCTGTGTGTTTCCATGGCGACCACAGTGTAACCTCCTGTGTGTTTCCATGGCGACCACAGTGTCACCTGACCTGTGTGTTTCCATGGCGACCACAGTGTAACCTCCCCTGTGTGTTTCCATGGCGACCACAGTGTAACCTCCCCTGTGTGTTTCCATGGCGACCACAGTGTGACCTCCCCTGTGTGTTTCCATGGCGACCACAGTGTAACCACCCCTGTGTGTTTCCATGGCGACCACAGTGTAACCTGACCTGTGTGTTTCCATGGCGACCACAGTGTAACCTCCCCTGTGTGTTTCCATGGCGACCACAGTGTAACCTGACCTGTGTGTTTCCATGGCGACCACAGTGTAACCTCTTGTGTGTTTCCATGGCGACCACAGTGTAACCTGACCTGTGTGTTTCCATGGCGACCACAGTGTAACCTCCCCTGTGTGTTTCCATGGCGACCACAGTGTAACCTCCTGTGTGTTTCCATGGCGACCACAGTGTAACCTGACCTGTGTGTTTCCATGGCGACCACAGTGTAACCTCCTGTGTGTTTCCATGGCGACCACAGTGTAACCTGACCTGTGTGTTTCCATGGCGACCACAGTGTAACCTCCTGTGTGTTTCCATGGCGACCACAGTGTAACCTCCTGTGTGTTTCCATGGCGACCACAGTGTAACCTGACCTGTGTGTTTCCATGGCGACCACAGTGTAACCTCCCCTGTGTGTTTCCATGGCGACCACAGTGTAACCTCCTGTGTGTTTCCATGGCGACCACAGTGTAACCTGACCTGTGTGTTTCCATGGCGACCACAGTGTAACCTGACCTGTGTGTTTCCATGGCGACCACAGTGTAACCTGACCTGTGTGTTTCCATGGCGACCACAGTGTAACCTCCCCTGTGTGTTTCCATGGCGACCACAGTGTAACCTCCCCTGTGTGTTTCCATGGCGACCACAGTGTAACCTGACCTGTGTGTTTCCATGGCGACCACAGTGTAACCTGACCTGTGTGTTTCCATGGCGACCACAGTGTAACCTCCTGTGTGTTTCCATAGCGACCACAGTGTAACCTGACCTGTGTGTTTCCATGGCGACCACAGTGTAACCTGACCTGTGTGTTTCCATGGCGACCACAGTGTAACCTGACCTGTGTGTTTCCATGGCGACCACAGTGTAACCTCCCCTGTGTGTTTCCATGGCGACCACAGTGTAACCTCCCCTGTGTGTTTCCATGGCGACCACAGTGTAACCTCCCCTGTGTGTTTCCATAGCGACCACAGTGTAACCTGACCTGTGTGTTTCCATAGCGACCACAGTGTCACCTGACCTGTGTGTTTCCATAGCGACCACAGTGTAACCTCCCCTGTGTGTTTCCATGGCGACCACAGTGTAACCTCCCCTGTGTGTTTCCATAGCGACCACAGTGTAACCTCCCCTGTGTGTTTCCATGGCGACCACAGTGTAACCTCCCCTGTGTGTTTCCATAGCGACCACAGTGTAACCTCCCCTGTGTGTTTCCATAGCGACCACAGTGTAACCTCCCCTGTGTGTTTCCATGGCGACCACAGTGTAACCTCCCCTGTGTGTTTCCATGGCGACCACAGTGTAACCTCCCCTGTGTGTTTCCATGGCGACCACAGTGTAACCTCCCCTGTGTGTTTCCATAGCGACCAGGTGTCGTCGAGCTCCACCTTCTGTAAAGTGTACACTCTGACTCCGACACTCGACAAAAACCGAGAGAAACGAGGCCTCGCTCTGGACGGAAAACTCAAGCACGAGGACACCAACCTGGCCTCGTCCACCATGTGAGTACTACAAGTACTACGAGTACTGCAAATACTAATACTACTGGTACTACTACTACCAGGACTAAACCAGGTCTAAACCAGGACTAAAGCCGGTCTGTCTCCTCAGAGTGAAGGATGTGACTAATAAGGAGGTGCTGGGGATCCTGGTCTCGTACAGAGTCAAAGTCAAACTGGTCGTGTCCCGCGGAGGGTCAGTGTCTATTATCATTATTATTATGAGTGTGTGTGTAACATGTGTGTGTAACATGTGTGTGTAACATGTGTGTAACATGTGTGTGTAATGTGTGTGTAACATGTTGGTTGTAGGGATGTGTCGGTGGAGCTGCCTTTCATCCTGATGCATCCCAAACCTGTGGAGCCTCCAGCCTCGCGCCCCCAGTCTGGTACTTTATACTTTTACTGTGTACTTTATACTTTTACTGTGTACTTTGCACTTTTACTGTGTACTTTATACTTTTACTGTGTACTTTATACTTTTACTGTGTACTTTATACTTTTACTGTGTACTTTATACTTTTACTGTGTACTTTATACTTTACTGTGTACTTTACACTTTTACTGTGTACTTTATACTTTTACTGTGTACTTTACACTTTTACTGTGTACTTTATACTTTTACTGTGTACTTTACACTTTTACTGTGTACTTTATACTTTTACTGTGTACTTTACACTTTTACTGTGTACTTTATACTTTTACTGTGTACTTTATACTTTTACTGTGTACTTTATACTTTTACTGTGTACTTTATACTTTTACTGTGTACTTTACACTTTTACTGTGTACTTTATACTTTTACTGTGTACTTTACACTTTTACTGTGTACTTTACACTTTTACTGTGTACTTTATACTGTTACTGTGTACTTTACACTGTTACTGTGTACTTTACACTGTTACTGTGTACTTTATACTTTTACTGTGTACTTTACACTTTTACTGTGTACTTTACACTTTTACTGTGTACTTTATACTGTTACTGTGTACTTTACACTGTTACTGTGTACTTTATACTGTTACTGTGTACTGTCCACCATGTTTATGTACTTTCACGTCTGGGACTTGAGCCCAGCTTCAGTGGACTGTTGTGTGTTTGTGTGTTAAAGTGTGTGTTAAAGTGTGTGTTAAAGTGTGTGTTAAAGTGTGTGTTAAAGTGTGTGTTAAAGTGTGTGCTAAAGTGTGTGTTTGTGTGTTAAAGTGTGTGCTAAAGTGTGTGTTTGTGTGTTAAAGTGTGTGCTAAAGTGTGTGTTTGTGTCGTGCAGCGGTGCCAGAGTTGGATCCTCCCATCGACACAAACCTGATCGAGTTCGACACAAAGTGAGTCCAGTTTGGTTTGAACGAATCCTTTAAAAACATCAAAGGCCCCAAAACAGACCCCTGTGGACCTCCCCCCACTGCTTTACATGAACCAAACCAAAGTATCTGATTTCACTGGAAATGAAAAAGTGTGATGTTTTTGATGGATTTGATGGGAGATATTCCCCTTTAACCCTCGACACGTGTTTAAACGTCTTGTGTCGTTGTGCGTTCACAGCAGCATTTCCCAGGACGACGACTTCGTGTTCGAGGATTTCGCTCGACTGCGGCTCAAAGGCGTCGTGGACGACAAAGACGAGGACTGCTAGAAGCGCCGGCCCAAACCTCCACAAAGTCGACAAAAAATCACACAAAAGTCTCAAAAAATCCAGCTCCTACACTTTAGACAGCGCAGGGTACAAACCGCAGAGACGCCGCCGAACACCCGAACGCCAAAACACCGAGAACACTGAGAACACCGGGAACCAGAGCAGCTTCAACTGTCCACTCGCTCCGTCCCAAACCTTCACCGTCTGGAGAACCATCGAAACTCAAACACTCGAGCGAGAAGTTCAAACTGCTGTGGTTTTGTGGCGTTTGTGCGGCGTTTGGACAGTGTAGGCGTGTTTCAGGTGTAGTTCAGGTGTTCAGGTGTAGGGACAGGTGTTCAGGTGTAGTTCAGGTGTAGGGACAGGTGTTCAGGTGTAGTTCAGGTGTAGGGACAGGTGTTCAGGTGTAGTTCAGGTGTAGGGACAGGTGTTCAGGTGTAGTTCAGGTGTAGGGACAGGTGTTCAGGTGTAGTTCAGGTGTAGTTCAGGTGTAGGGACAGGTGTTCAGGTGTAGTTCAGGTGTAGGGACAGGTGTTCAGGTGTAGGGACAGGTGTTCAGGTGTAGGGACAGGTGTAGGGACAGGTGTTCAGGTGTAGGGACAGGTGTAGGGACAGGTGTTTAGGTGTAGTTCAGGTGTAGGGACAGGTGTTTAGGTGTAGTTCAGGTGTTTAGGTGTAGGGACAGGTGTTCAGGTGTAGTTCAGGTGTAGGGACAGGTGTTTAGGTGTAGTTCAGGTGTAGGGACAGGTGTTTAGGTGTAGTTCAGGTGTTTAGGTGTAGGGACAGGTGTTCAGGTGTAGTTCAGGTGTAGGGACAGGTGTTTAGGTGTAGTTCAGGTGTAGGGACAGGTGTTTAGGTGTAGTTCAGGTGTAGGGACAGGTGTTTAGGTGTAGTTCAGGTGTTTAGGTGTAGGGACAGGTGTTCAGGTGTAGTTCAGGTGTAGGGACAGGTGTTTAGGTGTAGTTCAGGTGTAGGGACAGGTGTTTAGGTGTAGTTCAGGTGTAGGGACAGGTGTTTAGGTGTAGTTCAGGTGTTTAGGTGTAGGGACAGGTGTTCAGGTGTAGTTCAGGTGTAGGGACAGGTGTAGTTCAGGTGTTTAGGTGTAGTTCAGGTGTAGGGACAGGTGTTCAGGTGTAGTTCAGGTGTAGGGACAGGTGTTTAGGTGTAGTTCAGGTGTAGGGACAGGTGTTCAGGTGTAGTTCAGGTGTAGGGACAGGTGTTTAGGTGTAGTTCAGGTGTAGGGACAGGTGTAGGTTAGGTGTTTAGGTGTAGGTCGGGTGTAGGTTGGGTGTAGGTCGGGTGTAGGTCGGGTGTAGGTCGGGTGTAGGTCGGGTGTAGGTCGGGTGTAGGTCGGGTGTAGGTCGGGTGTAGGTCGGGTGTAGTAGAGCGTTGTACAGACTGAACACATTCCCCTGAAAACAGAGGAATTGAACCATTTAAAACAGACTCTGGACTCTGCTCCGAACTCAGCGTTTGACCCAAACACCACCAGACAAAACTGAAACGTGTCAAGATTTAGACCTGGTTTAGACCCGGTTCAGACCCGGTTCAGACCCGGTTCAGTCCTGGTTCAGACCTGGTTCAGTCCTGGTTCAGTCCTGGTTCAGACCTGGTTCAGTCCTGGTTCAGACCTGGTTCAGTCCTGGTTTAGTCCTGGTTCATACCCGGTTCAGACCTGGTTCAGACCTGGTCCCGGTTCAGTCCTGGTTCAGTCCCGGTTCAGTCCTGGTCCCGGTTCAGACCCGGTTCAGACCTGGTTCAGACCCGGTTCAGTCCTGGTTCAGACCTGGTCCCGGTTCAGTCCTGGTTCAGACCCGGTTCAGTCCTGGTCCTGGTTCAGACCCGGTTCAGTCCTGGTTCAGACCCAGTTCAGTCCTGGTTCAGTCCTGGTTCAGTCCTGGTTCAGACCTGGCTTAGACCTGGTTCAGACCTGGTTCAGACCTGGTTCAGTCCTGGTTCAGTCCTGGTTCAGTCCTGGTTCAGTCCTGGTTCAGACCTGGCTTAGACCTGGTCCAGACCCGGCTCAGACCCGGTTCAGACCCGGTTCAGTCCTGGTTCAGACCCGGTTCAGTCCTGGTCCCGGTCCAGTCCTGGTTCAGTCCTGGTTCAGTCCCGGTTCAGACCCGGTTCAGACCTGGTTCAGACCCGGCTCAGACCCGGTTCAGACCCGGTTCAGTCCTGGTTCAGACCCGGTTCAGTCCTGGTCCCGGTTCAGTCCTGGTTCAGACCCGGTTCAGACCTGGTCCTGGTCCAGACCCGGCTCAGACCCGGTTCAGACCCGGTCCAGACCCGGTCCAGACCCGGTCCAGACCCGGAGCAGAGTCCCGGCGCTGAGTGTAAATCAGAATTCTATATATTTGAATCTTTGAATCTTTGAATCTTTGAGTCTTTTGTGTTTTGTGTTTCCTGAAGCTCCAGGTCGTTCTCGTCGGCTCAAACTCCTCCAGATCTTTTCAACGACTTCAGCTGCAGAAAAGACCAAACCAAACCCAAAAGAACTAAAAACACCAGAGTTTGTCCTGATGGACCTGAACCATCAACGGAAAAACGATTGAGATGGAAAAACTGGAGATCAATTCAAGCAAAAAAACCCCAAAACTTACAAAGATTTCCATTTATTTATTACTTGAAAAACATTTCTGCAGAAATTAAAATGTACTTTTTACAATTTAAATTACAAAATTCCCCAAAAAGTTGAAAATATTTGGTGAGAGTGACATTTGTCAAACACTGAACAAACGACGGAAAAACGAACCGAAGTCAGAAAATGAATCTTAATTTGAGCCGTTTTTGATCGTTCGGCGTCAAATGAACAAAAAAAACAAATAAAACCCTCAGAGTTTTTCAAATTAAGATCCTGGATCCGTCCGTTTCTCGTCTTGAAGTCGATTTGTTCGGCGTTTCCCTCAAACTCCACGAACTTTGAGTTTAAAAAATGAGACAAAGTGACTTATTCTTTTCCTTTTTCTTTCTTTTTTTTCGAGAAAATAAAAAACGCTGCTGTCGTTTGGTTCGACGTAAAACGATAAAACCCACCGCACGTCGTTAAAGCTGTGCCTTTCAAAATAAAACTGTTGCCAATAAAAACCAACAAAATAAATTCACTTTGGACCAAATTTGTCATAAATTTTCAAAAATGTCCAGAAAATCCAACTAAAAGTAAATGTGTGGAACGTGAAGCGCGTCCTTCACTTTTATTCTGAAAAGAAGCCATTTTTGTGTGATTTTTGTTCATGAAAAGTGAATAAAATGTGCCGTTTGTTCTTTATTTGTTTTTTTCAGGTGATTCAAAAGTGCAAACCTGTCCTTTGAGCCGTCGTTTTAAATGTTTATTTTTTTACAGTAATTTTATTGTTGATGAAGTTTTTGCTTTTTTTTGTCTAAAAATCTCACGCAAACTTTACTAAAGACACTTAATTTGCATATTCAAATTATTTTTAAATGTATTAAAATAAAGTACTAAATGATAACATATTCTTCACGTTTTGTATTTTGTCTTTTCCTTTCATTAAAAACCAAATGATTCCAAAACCTTCCATTTTGGTAAAACTTTTGGATTTTGTGCCAAAACCGTTTGAACCAAACGCAGCCGTTTATGTCGATCAGACAAAGTCACAGATTCAGAGTTTTTCAAAAACGGGAAACGGAGCAGAGTTTTTCATTTCAATCCTGTTAAATCTGTTTTCCACAAATGCTTTGTTTGTAACATGAGCCTCTTCATTTCTGATTCTTTGTCAAACGTACAAAACAGTTTTCCAAACATTCCGCTGCAGTTTTTCTTAAACTAAAATGGTCCAATCAAACTCTGCTCCACTTCCTGCTCTGCTCTGATTGGTCGGTTCCACACTTGAGAAAATAAAGCGTCCGTTCATTTTTTTCAGACAAAAGTCGGTGTTTTCAGCCACTTGTGATGTTTTTGCCGCCTGTGGCGCTCCGGCGCCGGCAGGGGGCGCTCTTCAGCATGTTTTATTCGCTGTGCCGTGAACTCGAGCCGTGACGTCGGAGTTTTGTCGTGATTCAGATTCGTGTGAAAATATTGGACGACTGTGGCTCCCACAGAGTTTATCCTCCGCTTCTCATGGTGACTATCGATATGATTCTATTATTATTATTATTATTATTATTATTATTATTATTAATGTGCGTCATCACCACGACTTCATAATCAGATTGTTTTGACTTGTATTTTTTATTTTTGAGATTTTTATTTTAGTTTTCTTTTTCTTATTAAAGTGAAATGAATTTACTTTGTGTCCAGTTTGATTCTTTACCTTTACACAGACAGGACCGGGCAGGGCCAGGACCAGACAGGACTGGGCAGGACCAGACAGGACCGGGCAGGGCCAGAGAGGACCGGGCAGGGCCAGGACCGGACAGGACCAGGGCAGGGCCAGGACCAGACAGGACTGGGCAGGACCAGGACTGGGCAGGACCGGGCAGGGCCGGGACCGGGCAGGGCCAGACAGGACTGGGCAGGGCCAGGACCAGACAGGACTGGGCAGGGCCAGGACCAGGCAGCACCAGACAGGACCGGGCAGGGCCAGGACCGGGCAGGGCCAGGACCGGGCAGGGCCAGGACCGGGCAGGGCCGGGACCGGGCAGGGCCAGGACTGGGCAGGACCAGACAGGACCGACAGGATCAGCAGGACCGGGCAGGGACAGGACCGACAGGACCAGACAAATGATAAACACTGTTGTTGTTTGTTGTTGTTAAAGACGAGGCGTCAGTTGTTTTTGTCTTTTTTGTTCAAACGACGCCTGAAGCAACAACAAACTGCAGACGGAGCGGGTCGTGGGTTCGATGTCCGTCCACGAGACTTTAATGAGACACAAGTCACAAAACATAAAAAACAGATCATCAGAAAAGCGCAGAGTGGGTTCCAGACCCGCTGGGACTGAAACCAGAGACAAAAACCTGAGGAAAAATGAAGCACAAAAGGAACGACAAAGTGACGCAAAGTACGTTTGAGAGAAGTATTTGTACTTTCTACTGAACACACTGGACTGAGAAGTAAAAGTACTTTGTGTGTTTAACGTTCTGAAGGTTTGGGGTTCAAGTCTGAGATATTTGACTAAAATAACACGACACACTTCACTCATTATTATTCACAAACAACATACTTAAACACTCAGACCGCTCCTTCAGTTCTTTGTGACTCCAGCGGGGTCTGGGTTCGTGGCTCAGTTTAAGACGCTGACGCTGACGGTCTGTTTTGAGGTTGTGGGTTCAAATCCAGGCTCCAGAGTTTCAGATTGACCTCTTGGACTTAATAAAAAACAGATTCTGGCAGAGACAGAGGTTTGGTCCAGACCCACCTGGGCCCGAGCAGGAGTCGAACCAACAACCTTTGGATGAGACGTCTCTGCTCGACCTCCTGGGCCACAAGACACCGAGCGTGGAAACATCTGAAACTGTGCAAATCTAACTCTAAAACAAACAGCTGAGCGTTTGGTCCAGAGGTTTAGACCTGAGACTTACAAACTGTGAGGTTGTGGGTTCAAGTCCTGACTGAGTCCATGTGTGACTGACCAAACAGGACAATCTTTAGCAAAAAAACAGTTGAATGAAATGTGTCACTTTTAGATTCTGACGCAGTCGAGGGACACGTCTGAGGTTCTTTGCTCTGACACAGCGGGAGTTGAACCAACGACCTCCAGATCCAAGCGGACTCTTCTGAGCCGCGCGCTCTCCTCCTCCACCCAAACCACAAACCTCTGAGTGAAGAAGTAAAAACCATTCCGGCCGACGTTCTGCCGGAGCCACAGAAAATCAACCCTGAGACAAAAACATGGGTCGAATGTGTCTCCTGACGTGAGGTTGTGGGTTCAAATCCTGGGCATTACATTAGGCTCAGATTCTTATTATCCAATGTCGTGTTCTGGACCTGGTTCAGTCCTGAGTCAGAAGAAGAAAAGACACACAGTACAAAAGTAAAAGTACTGTACTGTAGTAAAGTATCTGTACTTTTCTGAAGTAAATTTACAAAATACTTTATACTTTTTGATCCAGTTCAAAATTGAATTGAGCGGAAAGAAGTTTCTGGGTTCAAATGGAATGAAGTAAAAGTAAAAGTATCTCTGACACGGTTTGAGGTCATGTTCACTGGGACGTTCTGCCTGAAGGTTCTGAGTTCAAATAAAAACACACAGTTCACTTGAAGCAGAAGCACCGGTCGTCCTGAAGCCTCTGCACCGGGTTTTAACTGGAGACGTTAAAGGGTTAAAAGCACAGCAGCTCAAACCTGTTTAACTCACGATAAACCAGATCTGAAAACCACGTCGTTGTTTTTAGTTTAAACCAATTCCATCTGTAACAGTTTATAGACCACAAAGTGCACTTTTTATTAATTTTCAGATTTTTTATAAATCGTATACAATTGTTACAGACATTTTATTTTAACCAATGATTTTAATCGACACTTTGATAATAATTAGACTCAAACACCTCACACCGACTCACAGCAGAAGGACACCCCCGTCCAGAGCGTGTCCTCACAGCAGAAGGACACCCCTTCCAGAGCGTGTCCTCACAGCAGGAGGACACCTCACAGCAGGAGGACACCCCCGTCCAGAGCGTGTCCTCACAGCAGGAGGACACCCTCATGTCCTCACAGCAGGAGGACACCCTCATGCAGGAGGACACCCCCGTCCAGAGCGTGTCCTCACAGCAGGAGGACACCCCTTCCAGAGCGTGTCCTCACAGCAGAAGGACACCCCGTCCAGAGCGTGTCCTCACAGCAGGAGGACACCCCCGTCCAGAGCGTGTCCTCACAGCAGGAGGACACCCTCATGTCCTCACAGCAGAAGGACACCCCGTCCAGAGCGTGTCCTCACAGCAGGAGGACACCCCGTCCAGAGCGTGTCCTCACAGCAGGAGGACACCCTCATGTCCTCACAGCAGGAGGACACCCTCATGCAGGAGGACACCCCCGTCCAGAGCGTGTCCTCACAGCAGAAGGACACCCCCGTCCAGAGCGTGTCCTCACAGCAGGAGGACACCCTCATGTCCTCACAGCAGAAGGACACCCCGTCCAGAGTGTGTCCTCACAGCAGAAGGACACCCTGACACGTCCAGAGTGTGTCCTCACAGCAGGAGGAGACCCCCGTCCAGAGTGTGTCCTCACAGCAGAAGGACACCCTGACACGTCCAGAGTGTGTCCTCACAGCAGGAGAGACCCGTCAGAGTGTGTCCTCACAGCAGGAGGACACCCCCGTCCAGAGCGTGTCCTCACAGCAGGAGGACACCCTCATGTCCTCACAGCAGAAGGACACCCCGTCCAGAGCGTGTCCTCACAGCAGGAGGACACCCTCATGTCCTCACAGCAGAAGGACACCCCGTCCAGAGTGTGTCCTCACAGCAGGAGGAGACCCCCGTCCAGAGTGTGTCCTCACAGCAGGAGGACACCCCCGTCCAGAGCGTGTCCTCACAGCAGGAGGACCCCTGTCCAGAGCGTGTCCTCACAGCAGGAGGACACCCCCGTCCAGAGCATGTCCTCACAGCAGAAGGACACCCTCATGTCCTCACAGCAGGAGGACACCCTCATGTCCTCACAGCAGAAGGACACCCCGTCCAGAGCGTGTCCTCACAGCAGAAGGACACCCCCGTCCAGAGCGTGTCCTCACAGCAGGAGGACACCCCCGTCCAGAGCGTGTCCTCACAGCAGGAGGACCCCTGTCCAGAGCGTGTCCTCACAGCAGGAGGACACCCCCGTCCAGAGCGTGTCCTCACAGCAGGAGGACACCCCCGTCCAGAGCGTGTCCTCACAGCAGGAGGACACCCTCATGTCCTCACAGCTGAAGGACACCCCGTCCAGAGCGTGTCCTCACAGCAGGAGGACACCCTCATGTCCTCACAGCAGGAGGACACCCTCATGTCCTCACAGCAGAAGGACACCCCGTCCAGAGTGTGTCCTCACAGCAGAAGGACACCCCGTCCAGAGCGTGTCCTCACAGCAGAAGGACACCCGCGTCCAGAGTGTGTCCTCACAGCAGAAGGACACCCCCCTCCAGAGCGTGTCCTCACAGCAGAAGGACACCCCTTCCAGAGCGTGTCCTCACAGCAGATGGACACCCTCGTCCAGAGCGTGTCCTCACAGCAGAAGGACACCCTGACACGTCCAGAGTGTGTCCTCACAGCAGGAGGAGACCCCCGTCCAGAGTGTGTCCTCACAGCAGGAGGACACCCTCGTCCAGAGCGTGTCGTCACAGCAGGAGGACACCCTCATGTCCTCACAGCAGGAGGACACCCTCATGTCCTCACAGCAGAAGGACACCCCGTCCAGAGCGTGTCCTCACAGCAGGAGGACACCCTCATGTCCTCACAGCAGGAGGACACCCTCATGTCCTCACAGCAGAAGGACACCCCGTCCAGAGTGTGTCCTCACAGCAGAAGGACACCCTGACACGTCCAGAGTGTGTCCTCACAGCAGGAGGAGACCCCCGTCCAGAGTGTGTCCTCACAGCAGGAGGAGACCCCCGTCCAGAGTGTGTCCTCACAGCAGAAGGACACCCCCCAGAGGGTGTCCTCACAGCAGAAGGACACCCTCGTCCAGCGCGTGTCCTCACAGCAGAAGGACACCCCCATCCAGAGAGTGTCCTCACAGCAGAAGGACACCCCCGTCCAGAGCGTGTCCTCACAGCAGAAGGACACCCCGTCCAGAGCGTGTCCTCACAGCAGGAGGACACCCCGTCCAGAGCGTGTCCTCACAGCAGGAGGAGACCCCCGTCCAGAGCGTGTCCTCACAGCAGGAGGACACCCTCATGTCCTCACAGCAGGAGGACACCCTCATGTCCTCACAGCAGAAGGACACCCCGTCCAGAGCGTGTCCTCACAGCAGAAGGACACCCGTCCAGAGCGTGTCCTCACAGCAGGAGGACACCCCGTCAGAGCGTGTCCTCACAGCAGAAGGACACCCTGACACGCGTCAGAGTGTGTCCTCACAGCAGAAGGACACCCACGTCCAGAGCGTGTCCTCACAGCAGAAGGACACCCCGTCCAGAGCGTGTCCTCACAGCAGGAGGACACCCCGTCCAGAGCGTGTCCTCACAGCAGGAGGACACCCCCTTCAAGTGTGTCCTCACAGCAGAAGGACACCCCGTCCAGAGTGTGTCCTCACAGCAGAAGGACACCCCGTCCAGAGCGTGTCCTCACAGCAGGAGGATACCCCCATCCAGAGTGTGTCCTCACAGCAGAAGGACACCCCGTCCAGAGCGTGTCCTCACAGCAGGAGGACACCCCGTCCAGAGTGTGTCCTCACAGCAGAAGGACACCCCGTCCAGAGTGTGTCCTCACAGCAGAAGGACACCCTGACACGTCCAGAGTGTGTCCTCACAGCAGGAGGACACCCCCGTCCAGAGCGTGTCCTCACAGCAGAAGGACACCCCGTCCAGAGCGTGTCCTCACAGCAGGAGGACACCCTCATGTCCTCACAGCAGAAGGACACCCCCGTCCAGAGCGTGTCCTCACAGCAGGAGGACACCCCCGTCCAGAGCGTGTCCTCACAGCAGGAGGACACCCTCATGTCCTCACAGCAGGAGGACACCCTCATGTCCTCACAGCAGAAGGACACCCCGTCCAGAGTGTGTCCTCACAGCAGAAGGACACCCTGACACGTCCAGAGTGTGTCCTCACAGCAGAAGGACACCCTGACACGTCCAGAGTGTGTCCTCACAGCAGGAGGAGACCCCCGTCCAGAGTGTGTCCTCACAGCAGGAGGACACCCCGTCAAGCGTGTCCTCACAGCAGGAGGACACCCCCGTCCAGAGCGTGTCCTCACAGCAGGAGGACACCCCCGTCCAGAGCGTGTCCTCACAGCAGGAGGACACCCTCATGTCCTCACAGCAGAAGGACACCCCGTCCAGAGCGTGTCCTCACAGCAGGAGGACACCCTCATGTCCTCACAGCAGGAGGACACCCTCATGTCCTCACAGCAGAAGGACACCCCGTCCAGAGCGTGTCCTCACAGCAGAAGGACACCCCCGTCCAGAGCGTGTCCTCACAGCAGGAGGACACCCCCGTCCAGAGCGTGTCCTCACAGCAGGAGGACCCCTGTCCAGAGCGTGTCCTCACAGCAGGAGGACACCCCCGTCCAGAGCATGTCCTCACAGCAGGAGGACACCCCGTCCAGAGCGTGTCCTCACAGCAGAAGGACACCCTCATGTCCTCACAGCAGGAGGACACCCTCATGTCCTCACAGCAGAAGGACACCCCGTCCAGAGCGTGTCCTCACAGCAGAAGGAAACCCCCGTGCAGAGCGTGTCCTCACAGCAGGAGGACACCCCCCGTCAGGCGTGTCCTCACAGCAGGAGGACCCCTGTCCAGGCGTGTCCTCACAGCAGGAGGACACCCCGTCCAGAGCGTGTCCTCACAGCAGAAGGACACCCTCATGTCCTCACAGCAGAAGGACACCCCGTCCAGAGCGTGTCCTCACAGCAGGAGGACACCCTCATGTCCTCACAGCAGGAGGACACCCTCATGTCCTCACAGCAGGAGGACACCCTCATGTCCTCACAGCAGAAGGACACCCCCGTCCAGAGCGTGTCCTCACAGCAGGAGGACACCCCCGTCCAGGGCGTGTCCTCACAGCAGAAGGACACCCCGTCCAGAGCGTGTCCTCACAGCAGAAGGACACACCCGTCCAGAGTGTGTCCTCACAGCAGAAGGACACCCCCGTCCAGAGCGTGTCCTCACAGCAGAAGGACACCCTCATGTCCTCACAGCAGAAGGACACCCCTTCCAGAGCGTGTCCTCACAGCAGATGGACACCCTCGTCCAGAGCGTGTCCTCACAGCAGAAGGACACCCTGACACGTCCAGAGTGTGTCCTCACAGCAGGAGGACACCCGTCCAGAGTGTGTCCTCACAGCAGGAGGACACCCCCGTCCAGAGCGTGTCGTCACAGCAGGAGGACACCCCCGTCAAGCGTGTCCTCACAGCAGAAGGACACCCCCGTCCAGAGCGTGTCCTCACAGCAGAAGGACACCCCCGTCCAGAGTGTGTCCTCACAGCAGGAGGACACCCCCGTCCAGAGCATGTCCTCACAGCAGAAGGACACCCCCGTCCAGAGCGTGTCCTCACAGCAGAAGGACACCCCGTCCAGAGCGTGTCCTCACAGCAGAAGGACACCCTGACACGTCCAGAGTGTGTCCTCACAGCAGGAGGACACCCCCGTCCAGAGCGTGTCGTCACAGCAGGAGGACACCCCTTCCAGAGCGTGTCCTCACAGCAGATGGACACCCTCGTCCAGAGCGTGTCCTCACAGCAGGAGGACACCCCTTCCAGAGCGTGTCCTCACAGCAGATGGACACTCCCGTCCAGAGCCTGTCCTCACAGCAGGAGGACACCCTCATGTCCTCACAGCAGGAGGACACCCTGCGTCAAGCGTGTCCTCACAGCAGGAGGACACCCCCGTCAGAGCGTGTCCTCACAGCAGGAGGACCCCTGTCCAGAGCGTGTCCTCACAGCAGGAGGACACCCCGTCCAGAGCATGTCCTCACAGCAGGAGGACCCCTGTCTAGAGCGTGTCCTCACAGCAGAAGGACACCCCGTCCCAGAGCATGTCCTCACAGCAGAAGGACACCCCGTCCAGAGCGTGTCCTCACAGGTCCTCACAGCAGGAGGACACAGAGTGTGTCCTCACAGCAGAAGGACACCCTGGTCCAGAGTGTGTCCTCACAGCAGAAGGACACCCCGTCCAGAGCGTGTCCTCACAGCAGAAGGACACCCCGTCCAGAGCGTGTCCTCACAGCAGAAGGACACCCCCGTCCAGAGTGTGTCCTCACAGCAGAAGGACACCCCGTCCAGAGCGTGTCCGTACAGCAGGAGGACACCCCGTCCAGAGTGTGTCCTCACAGCAGAAGGACACCCCCGTCCAGAGTGTGTCCTCACAGCAGAAGGACACCCTCAGAGTGTGTCCTCACAGCAGGAGGATGTCCTCACAGCAGAAGGACACCCTGTGTCCTCACAGCAGAAGGACAACCTGACACGTCCAGAGTGTGTCCTCACAGCAGGAGGAGACGTGTCCTCACAGCAGGAGGACATGTCCTCACAGCAGGAGGACACAGCAGGAGGACACCCTCCTCACAGCAGGAGGACAGTCCTCACAGCAGGAGGACACCTGTCCTCACAGCAGAAGGACACCCTGTCCTCACAGCAGAAGGACACACAGCAGAAGGACACCCTCATGTCCTCACAGCAGAAGGACAGAAGGACACCCGTCCAGAGCGTGTCCTCACAGCAGAAGGACACCCTCCAGAGCGTGTCCTCACAGCAGAAGGGACACCCCGTCCAGAGAGTGTCCTCACAGCAGATGGACACTCCTCGTCCAGAGTGTGTCCTCACAGCAGAAGGACACCATGACAGGTGCAGAGAGAGTCATAACAGCAGTAGGAACCCCCCGTCCAGAGTGTGTCCTCACAGCAGGAGGACACCCCCGTCCAGAGCGTGTCCTCACAGCAGGAGGACACCCCCGTCCAGAGCGTGTCCTCACAGCAGGAGGACACCCACGTCCAGAGCGTGTCCTCACAGCAGGAGGACCCCTGTCCAGAGTGTGTCCTCACAGCAGGAGGACACCCCAGAGCGTGTCCTCACAGCAGAAGGACACCCCGTCCAGAGCGTGTCCTCACAGCAGAAGGACACCCGTCCAGAGCGTGTCCTCACAGCAGAAGGACACCCCCCCGTCCAGAGCGTGTCTCACAGCAGGAGGACACCCCCGTCCAGAGCGTGTCGTCACAGCAGGAGGACACCCCTTCCAGAGCGTGTCCTCACAGCAGATGGACACCCTCGTCCAGAGCGTGTCCTCACAGCAGGAGGACACCCCTTCCAGAGCGTGTCCTCACAGCAGATGGACACTCCCGTCCAGAGCGTGTCCTCACAGCAGGAGGACACCCTCATGTCCTCACAGCAGGAGGACACCCTCATGTCCTCACAGCAGGAGGACACCCCCGTCCAGAGCGTGTCCTCACAGCAGGAGGACCCCTGTCCAGAGCGTGTCCTCACAGCAGGAGGACACCCCCGTCCAGAGCATGTCCTCACAGCAGGAGGACCCCTGTCTAGAGCGTGTCCTCACAGCAGGAGGACACCCCCGTCCAGAGCATGTCCTCACAGCAGAAGGACACCCCCGTCCAGAGCGTGTCCTCACAGCAGAAGGACACCCCGTCCAGAGCGTGTCCTCACAGCAGAAGGACACCCCCGTCCAGAGCGTGTCCTCACAGCAGGAGGACACCCCCGTCCAGAGCGTGTCCTCACAGCAGAAGGACACCCCCGTCCAGAGCGTGTCCTCACAGCAGAAGGACACCCTGGTCCAGAGTGTGTCCTCACAGCAGAAGGACACCCCCGTCCAGAGCGTGTCCTCACAGCAGAAGGACACCCCCGTCCAGAGCGTGTCCTCACAGCAGGAGGATACCCCCATCCAGAGTGTGTCCTCACAGCAGAAGGACACCCCGTCCAGAGCGTGTCCTCACAGCAGGAGGACACCCCCGTCCAGAGTGTGTCCTCACAGCAGAAGGACACCCCCGTCCAGAGTGTGTCCTCACAGCAGAAGGACACCCTGACACGTCCAGAGTGTGTCCTCACAGCAGGAGGAGACCCCCGTCCAGAGTGTGTCCTCACAGCAGAAGGACACCCTGACACGTCCAGAGTGTGTCCTCACAGCAGGAGGAGACCCCCGTCCAGAGTGTGTCCTCACAGCAGGAGGACACCCCCGACCAGAGTGTGTCCGCACAGCAGAAGGACACCCTGACACGTCCAGAGTGTGTCCTCACAGCAGGAGGAGACCCCCGTCCAGAGCGTGTCCTCACAGCAGGAGGACACCCCGTCCAGAGCGTGTCCTCACAGCAGAAGGACACCCCCGTCCAGAGCGTGTCCTCACAGCAGGAGGACACCCCCGTCCAGAGCGTGTCCTCACAGCAGGAGGACACCCCTTCCAGAGCGTGTCCTCACAGCAGGAGGACACCCCCGTCCAGAGCGTGTCCTCACAGCAGGAGGACCCCCCAGCCAGAGCGTGTCCACACAGCAGAAGGACACCCCGTCCAGGGGGTGTCCTCACAGCAGGAGGACACCCCTTCCAGAGCGTGTCCTCACAGCAGAAGGACACCCCCATCCAGAGAGTGTCCTCACAGCAGAAGGACACCCCCGTCCAGAGCGTGTCCTCACAGCAGGAGGACACGCTCATGTCCTCACAGCAGGAGGACACCCTCATGTCCTCACAGCAGAAGGACACCCCGTCCAGAGCGTGTCCTCACAGCAGGAGGACACCCCCGTCCAGAGCGTGTCCTCACAGCAGGAGGACACCCCCGTCCAGAGCGTGTCCTCACAGCAGAAGGACACCCCGTCCAGAGCGTGTCCTCACAGCAGAAGGACACCCCCGTCCAGAGCGTGTCCTCACAGCAGAAGGACACCCCCGTCCAGAGCGTGTCCTCACAGCAGAAGGACACCCCCGTCCAGAGCGTGTCCTCACAGCAGAAGGACACCCCCGTCCAGAGCATGTCCTCACAGCAGGAGGACACCCACACCCCCGTCCAGAGCGTGTCCTCACAGCAGTCACTGGTTTTATTCAGCGAGAGTCCTCTCTGCTGTGAGGAAGCACCATCTCACCCTGAAGTGGCTGCAAACTTTATTGAGGTTTTATAAAATAGTCCACTTGTTTCCCCTGCACCGTGTCATTACAGATGATTTTAACAGTCGACTACAGTTAGCACTTGACCTCGTTGCTCCATCAAACAAAACCATTCGAACCAAACCTGCAGCTCCAGGAGAAATGAGGACCAGAAGAGACAGAGAAGAAGAGAGAGAAGAACAATAAACCATCAACTAAAATATACAACAGTTCAGTCTGAAACTCAACAAACAACGACTTTGACAAAATAATCACGACTAATAGAACTAACCCCAAAGTCCTTTTCTCGACAATCGACATGTTAGACCCTGATCTTCTTTTCCTCCCACAGACTCTTTCTCTGAGGAGTCTGCAGACACTTCATGACAGACACATCAGATGTGACATTTGACCCGGTCAAACGTCTGATGGTTTGTCTGACAAAGTGTCGTCCTCAGTGAGACTCACCACAGGCTTTAGGTCCAGGTCCTACAAGGTTTTAAGTCGTTTTATGGATCTTTGAGGGCGGAGCTTTAAACCTGATGAGCTGCTCTCACAGGGGGCGGGGCTGAGGCTCTGATGAAGAGCAATCTAGACTTTAATGAGTTTAACAATTACAGACCGGTATGTAACTTAACATTTTTAGGTAAAATTTTAGAAAAAACTGTTTTTACTCAACTTAACTATTTTTTAAACTCACATGAGGTTCTTGAGGAGTCCGTCTGGTTTCAGGGTGAACCACAGAGACTAAGATTTTAAATGATTTTAGATTAAGTTCTGACTCTAAACAGTGACCGTGATGTTCTGGATCTCAGACCACAGAGACCCCTGCTGGGCCTCTGTGGTACTGCACACACAGAACATGGTGGGGTTAGATACCTGCTCCTCCAGGGTCACGTGGTGTGCCCCAGGGTTCGATCTTAGGTCCTGTGCTTTTTAGCCTGTCCATGCGCCCTCTGCTGGTGTCATCAGGAGACGTGGACAGTTCTGCTGATGAGCTTCACATCTCCGTGTCTCCTGAGGACACCAGGCCGATGGAGGCTCCTTTAACGGCATTTTAGAATCAAATCCTGGATGAAAACCTTCTCCAGCTTCACCTGGAGGCCCCGAGAGAAACTTTTATCCAAACCACCAGCTCAAGTGAAAAACCTGGGCGTTATCTTTGACTCTGAGCTCACTTTTATTCCTCACATCAAGAACATCACAAAAATAGGTTTGTATCACTTAAAGAACAGACTCCGCCCCCTTCTCTCTCGGGCCAAAGACCCTGATCCTTTTATCTCAGTCGTATGGACTTCTGTCACGCCCTGCTCTGCTGCACAAAAAGAGGATTTCAGGTTTACAATTATTACAAAACCCAGCAGCCCCCATGCTCCTCCTCTGGCCCCTGTGCTCCTCCTCTGGCCCCTGTGCTCCTCCTCTGGCCCCTGTGCTCCTCCTCTGGCCCCTGTGCTCCTCCTCTGGCCCCTGTGCTCCTCCTCTGGCCCCTGTGCTCCTCCTCTGGCCCCTGTGCTCCTCCTCTGGCCCCTGTGCTCCTCCTCTGGCCCCTGTGCTCCTCCTCTGGCCCCTGTGCTCCTCCTCTGGCCCCTGTGCTCCTCCTCTGGCCCCTGAGCTCCTCCTCTGGCCCCTGTGCTCCTCCTCTGGCCCCTGTGCTCCTCCTCTGGCCCCTGTGCTCCTCCTCTGGCCCCTGTGCTCCTCCTCTGGCCCCTGTGCTCCTCCTCTGGCCCCTGTGCTCCTCCTCTGGCCCCTGTGCTCCTCCTCTGGCCCCTGAGCTCCTCCTCTGGCCCCTGTGCTCCTCCTCTGGCCCCTGTGCTCCTCCCATGTGCCCTCCGCTCCTCCTCTGGCCCCTGTGCTCCTCCTCTGGCCCCTGTGCTCCTCCTCTGGCCCCTGTGCTCCTCCTCTGGCCCCTGAGCTCCTCCTCTGGCCCCTGTGCTCCTCCTCTGGCCCCTGTGCTCCTCCTCTGGCCCCTGTGCTCCTCCTCTGGCCCCTGTGCTCCTCCTCTGGCCCCTGTGCTCCTCCTCTGGCCCCTGTGCTCCTCCTCTGGCCCCCGTGCTCCTCCTCGGGCCCCCGTGCTCCTCCTATGGCCCCCGCGCTCCTCCTCAGGCCCCTGAGCTCCTCCTCAGGCCCCCGAGCTCCACCGATGGCCCCCGCGCTCCTCCTCAGGCCCCTGAGCTCCTCCTCAGGCCCCTGTGCTCCTCCTCTGGCCCCCGTGCTCCTCCTCGGGCCCCTGAGGTTCTCCTTTGGCCCCTGAGCTCCTCCTCGGGCCCCTGAGGTTCTCCTTTGGCCCCTGAGCTCCTCCTCAGGCCCCTGAGCTCCTCCTCAGGCCCCCGAGCTCCTAGTCATTCCCAGAGTCAGACACACTCACGGCGAGGCGTCTTTCCAGTCCTACGGCCCTCGTCTGTGGAACGGCCTGAGGAGGAGTTCAGGGGCCAAAGGAGAACCTCAGGGGCCCGAGGAGGAGCTCAGGGGCCGCAGAGAACGTTCAGGTTTTAAGAGCAGCTCAAGACCCACCTTTTTAGCCGAGCCTTTGATTAATATTTAATTGTGTATTTATTCTATTTATTGTGTCACTTATTTTAGGCTTATTATTGTAGATTACTTTATGTCCTGGTCTTACTCCATTTCTACCCAATTCTTTGTTTCTTCATATTTATTTATTTATTCTTTTATTCATTTTAGACTCCAGTGTTTCCTCTGAGGGGCCCGCTGTGCCAGGAGCGGTGGTCGGCTGTGGCCCCTGGGCCCTGAGGCTGCAGGCGACTCCTCTGATGGTGCTTCTTCAACTGGTGCATCTGTACTCAGCCTCTTGTACCTCAGGGAGAGAGAGAGTATGTGTGTGTGTGTACAGTGTGTGTACAGTGTGTGTGTGTGTACAGTGTGTGTGTATTGGTGAATCTGTGGGGGGTGTGGTTGTGGGTCTGGTGGTTGTGGGGCAGGTTGGGAGGTAAACGACATGTGGGACTGTTTTTAATGCACTTTGTGTTACATTTTATTTATGAAAAGCACTTTATTTATAAAGTTTATAACGGTTTGTCGACTGTTGGTCAAATATCAGCAAAAAAAAAAAAGTCTAACAGTAAAACACTTTAAATGCTTCAAATCAAAACCTTTACTTCAGTAAAAAAATGAACAAACACTCCACTATTTGTGCCACAGCTGCCCCGGGGCAGACCGACAGAAGAGGCTGTCAATCTGCCCCGTTGGCCCCTCCCACAACACTCACGTTCACTCTGTGTCAGATTATTATTTATGTTAAAGATTTAAACGAGAAAAGCATTTGGTTCAAGAATCATCTGAGTCTGATCCAGGTCCTGGTCTGGTCCTGGTTCAGGTCTGGTCCTGGTTCAGGTCCTGGTTCTGGCTCTGGTCCTGGCTCTGGTCCTGGCTCTGGTCCTGGCTCTGGTCCTGGCTCTGGTCCTGGCTCTGGTCTTGACTCTGGTCCTGGCTCTGGTCTTGACTCTGGTCCTGGTCCTGGTCCAGGTCCTGGTCCTGGTCTTGACTCTGGTCCAGGTCCTGGTCCTGGCTCTAGTCCAGGTCCTGGTCCTGGCTCTGGCCCTGGTCCTGGCCCTGGCCCTGGTCCTGGCTCTGGTCCTGGCTCTGGCCCTGGTCCTGGCCCTGGCCCTGGTCCTGGCCCTGGTCCTGGCTCTGGTCCTGGCCCTGGTCCTGGTCCGGACAGTTCAGACTTCAGGGTCACATGGTGTGGGTGGAGCCCTCATTAGCATACAGGGGGCGGGGCCTGCTGTATTATATTATTTTCTTTTTTCAGGATAAGTCGATGCACATGTTTCACGTTTTATTTAAATCACACAAACGTGGAGCTGGAGCCCGGCCCGAGCTGCAGGTGGCGCCGCAGCACACAGTTCATGACGTTAAAGCGCGTCGTAGTCGTCGTCGTCCTCGTGTTTGCGCTTCAGGCTCTCGCTCTGTGATAGGCTGCTGCTGCTCATCAGGAGGGTCTTCTGTCCAATCAGAGACGAGCTCATCAGGACGGGGGGCGTGGCCGAGGCTGAGGGGAGGAGCGCCGTCAGTGATGTCATCGGAGAGCAACGTTCTACACAGTGTCAAAGGAGGCGGGACTTACTGGTCTTGGGGGCGTGGCTCTGGGCGCTCGGGATTTGAACCGTGAACCTCTGCGTCGCCAACGAGACCGAGACCGGAGCCGAGACTTTAGAGACCGACGAGACCGAGGACCCTGAGGACGAGAGAGGGTTAGACCAGGACTGGACCAGGACTAGACCAGGACTAGACCAGGACTGAACCAGGACTAGACCAGGACTAGACCAGGACTAGACCAGGACTAGACCAGGACTAGACCAGGACTAGACCAGGACTGGACCAGGACTGAACCAGGACTGAACCAGGACTAGACCAGGACTAGACCAGGACTAGACCAGGACTGGACCAGGACTGAACCAGGACTAGACCAGGACTGAACCAGGACTGAACCAGGACTGAACCAGGACTGGACCAGGACTAAACCAGGACTAGACCAGGACTAGACCAGGACTGAACCAGGACTGAACCAGGACTGAACCAGGACTGAACCAGGACTGGACCAGGACTGGACCAGGACTGGACCAGGACTAGACCAGGACTGGACCAGGACTGGACCAGGACTGGACCAGGACTGAACCAGGACTGAACCAGGACTGAACCAGGACTGAACCAGGACTGAACCAGGACTGAACCAGGACTAGACCAGGACTAGACCAGGACTAGACCAGGACTAGACCAGGACAGAACCAGGACAGAACCAGGACTAAACCAGGACTAGACCAGGACTAGACCAGGACTAGACCAGGACTAGACCAGGACTGGACCAGGACTGGACCAGGACTAGACCAGGACTAGACCAGGACTGGACCAGGACTGGACCAGGACTGGACCAGGACTGGACCAGGACTGGACCAGGACTGGACCAGGACTAGACCAGGACTAGACCAGGACTAGACCAGGACTAGACCAGGACTAGACCAGGACTGGACCAGGACTGGACCAGGACTGGACCAGGACTGGACCAGGACTGGACCAGGACTGGACCAGGACTGGACCAGGACTGGACCAGGACTGGACCAGGACTAAACCAGGAATAAAGAAGGTCAGGATTTGAACCCTGTGCCTTTTGCAGGGTATCTGAACCTATTAACTTGTCTGGGGGAGTTGAACCCAGTACCTCGTGTGGGGGAGTTGAACCCAGTACCTCGTGTGGGGGAGTTGAACCCAGTACCTCGTGTGGGGGGAGTTGAACCCTGTACCTCGTGTGGGGGGAGTTGAACCCTGTACCTCGTGTGGGGGGAGTTGAACCCTGTACCTCGTGTGGGGGGAGTTGAACCCTGTACCTCGTGTGGGGGGAGTTGAACCCTGTACCTCGTGTGGGGAGTTGAACCCTGTACCTCGTGTGGGGGAGTTGAACCCTGTACCTCGTGTGGGGGAGTTGAACCCTGTACCTCGTGTGGGGGAGTTGAACCCTGTACCTCGTGTGGGGAGTTGAACCCTGTACCTCGTGTGGGGGAGTTGAACCCTGTACCTCGTGTGGGGAGTTGAACCCTGTACCTCGTGTTGGGGGAGTTGAACCCTGTACCTCGTGTGGGGAGTTGAACCCTGTACCTCGTGTGGGGGAGTTGAACCCAGTACCTCGTGTAGGGGGAGTTGAACCCTGTACCTTGTGTAGGGGGAGTTGAACCCTGTACCTCGTGTGGGGGAGTTGAACCCTGTACCTCGTGTGGGGGGAGTGGAACCCAGTACCTCGTGTGGGGGAGTTGAACCCTGTACCTCGACCCTGTACCTCGTGTGGGGGAGTTGAACCCTGTACCTCGTGTGGGGAGTTGAACCCAGTACCTCGTGTGGGGGAGTTGAACCCAGTACCTCGTGTGGGGGGAGTTGAACCCTGTACCTCGACCCTGTACCTGCGTGTGGGGAGTTGAACCCTGTACCTCGTGTGGGGAGTTGAACCCTGTACCTCATGTGGGGGAGTTGAACCCTGTACCTCGTGTGGGGGAGTTGAACCCTGTACCTCGACCCTGTACCTCGTGTGGGGGAGTTGAACCCTGTACCTCGTGTGGGGGAGTTGAACCCTGTACCTCATGTGGGGGAGTTGAACCCTGTACCTCGTGTGGGGAGTTGAACCCTGTACCTCGACCCTGTACCTGCGTGTGGGGAGTAGAACCCTGTACCTCGTGTGGGGAGTTGAACCCTGTACCTCGTGTGGGGGAGTTGAACCCTGTACCTCGTGTGGGGGAGTTGAACCCTGTACCTCGTGTGGGGGAGTTGAACCCTGTACCTCGTGTGGGGGGAGTTGAACCCTGTACCTCGTGTGGGGGGAGTTGAACCCTGTACCTCGTGTGGGGGGAGTTGAACCCTGTACCTCGTGTGGGGGGAGTTGAACCCTGTACCTCGTGTGGGGAGAGTTGAACCCTGTACCTCGTGTGGGGGAGTTGAACCCTGTACCTCGTGTGGGGGAGTTGAACCCAGTACCTTGTGTGGGGGGAGTTGAACCCTGTACCTTGTGTGGGGGTGGAGGGGCGACTGGACACTGTTCCGACGCTGAGGCGCGGCACTGAGATGCGACCAGCAGAGGGCAGCACCTGCAACAGAACGTGACCAGGTCAGAAGTGAACGAGTGACACGGCACGACATCGTTATGAGTTCAAAGCCCAAAAGGATTCTGTGGGGATTTGATTCATGTCGACGAGACGCACCAGTGATGCTGTTTATGTGGGTTAGGTGTTTGTTTGTTTGTTTGTTGTTGTTTACCTTCTTGTGCACCGTCTTGAGCCGGTAGTTGGGCGTGTCGTTTGTTTGTTTGTTTGTTTGTTTGTTTGTTGTTGTTTACCTTCTTGTGCACCGTCTTGAGCCGGTAGTTGGGCGTCTCGTTTGTTTGTTTGTTTGTTGTTGTTTACCTTTCTTGTGCAACCGTCTTGAGCGGTAGTTGGGCTTGTCGTTTGTTTGTGTGTTTGTTTTTGTTGACCTTCTTGTGCACGTTTTTGTGCGTGTAGTTGGGTGTGTCGTTTGTTTGTTTGTTTGTTGTTGTTTACCTTCTTGTGCACCGTCTTGAGCCGGTAGTTGGGCGTCTCGTTTGTTTGTTTGTTTGTTGTTGTTTACCTTCTTGTGCACCGTCTTGAGCCGGTAGTTGGGCGTGTCGTTTGTTTGTTTGTTTGTTGTTGTTTACCTTCTTGTGCACCGTCTTGAGCCGGTAGTTGGGTGTGTCGTTTGTTTGTTTGTTTGTTTGTTGTTGTTTACCTTCTTGTGCACCGTCTTGAGCCGGTAGTTGGGCGTGTCGTTTGTTTGTTGTTTGTTTGTTGTTGTTTACCTTCTTGTGCACCGTCTTGAGCCGGTAGTTGGGCGTGTCGTTTGTTTGTTTGTTTGTTTGTTTGTTGTTGTTTACCTTCTTGTGCACCGTCTTGAGCCGGTAGTTGGGCGTGTCGTTTGTTTGTTTGTTTGTTTGTTGTTGTTGTTTACCTTCTTGTGCACCGTCTTGAGCCGGTAGTTGGGCGTGTCGTTTGTTTGTTTGTTTGTTGTTGTTGTTTACCTTCTTGTGCACCGTCTTGAGCCGGTAGTTGGGCGTGTCGTTTGTTTGTTTGTTTGTTTGTTGTTGTTTACCTTCTTGTGCACCGTCTTGAGCCGGTAGTTGGGTGTGTCGTTTGTTTGTTTGTTTGTTGTTGTTTACCTTCTTGTGCACCGTCTTGAGCCGGTAGTTGGGCGTGTCGTTTGTTTGTTTGTTTGTTTGTTGTTGTTTACCTTCTTGTGCACCGTCTTGAGCCGGTAGTTGGGCGTGTCGTTTGTTTGTTTGTTTGTTTGTTTGTTGTTGTTGTTTACCTTCTTGTGCACCGTCTTGAGCCGGTAGTTGGGCGTGTCGTTTGTTTGTTTGTTTGTTTGTTGTTGTTTACCTTCTTGTGCACCGTCTTGAGCCGTAGTTGGGTCGTTTGTTTGTTTGTTTGTTGTTGTTGTTTACCTTCTTGTGCACCGCCTTGAGCCGGTAGTTGGGGGCGTGGTCGCTTGTTTGTTTGTTTGTTGTTGTTGTTTACCTTCTTGTGCACCGTCTTGAGCCGGTAGTTGGGCGTGTCGTTTGTTTGTTGTTGTTGTTGTTGTTTACCTAATTGTGCACCGTCTTGAGCCGGTAGTTGGGTGTGTCGTTTGTTTGTTTGTTTGTTTGTTGTTGTTTACCTTCTTGTGCACCGTCTTGAGCCGGTAGTTGGGCGTGTTGTTTGTTTGTTTGTTTGTTGTTGTTTACCTTCTTGTGCACCGTCTTGAGCCGGTAGTTGGGCGTGTCGTTTGTTTGTTTGTTTGTTTGTTGTTGTTTACCTTCTTGTGCACCGTCTTGAGCGGTAGTTGGGCGTGTCGTTTGTTTGTTTGTTTGTTGTTGTTTACCTTCTTGTGCAACCGTCTTGAGCCGGTAGTTGGGGGTGTCGTTTGTTTGTTTGTTTTTTGTTGTTTACCTTCTTGTGCACCGTCTTGAGCGGTAGTTGGGTGTGTCGTTTGTTTGTTTGTTTGTTGTTGTTTACCTTCTTGTGCACCGTCTTGAGCGGTAGTTGGGCGTTTCGTTTGTTTGTTTGTTTGTTGTTGTTTACCTTCTTGTGCACCGTCTTGAGCGGTAGTTGGCGTGTCGTTTGTTTGTTTGTTTGTTTTTTTGTTGTTGTTGTTTACCTTCTTGTGCACCGTCTTGAGCCGGTAGTTGGGCGTGTCGTTTGTTTGTTTGTTTGTTGTTGTTGTTTACCTTCTTGTGCACCGTCTTGAGCCGGTAGTTGGGCGTGTCGTTTGTTTGTTGTTGTTGTTGTTGTTTACCTTCTTGTGCACCGTCTTGAGCCGGTAGTTGGGCGTGTCGTTTGTTTGTTGTTGTTGTTGTTGTTTACCTAATTGTGCACCGTCTTGAGCCGGTAGTTGGGTGTGTCGTTTGTTTGTTTGTTTGTTTGTTGTTGTTTACCTTCTTGTGCACCGTCTTGAGCCGGTAGTTGGGCGTGTTGTTTGTTTGTTTGTTTGTTGTTGTTTACCTTCTTGTGCACCGTCTTGAGCCGGTAGTTGGGCGTGTCTTGTGTTGGTTTGTTTGTTGTTGTTTACCTTCTTGTGCACCGTCTTGAGCAGTAGTTGGGTGTGTTGTTGTTCGTTTGTTTGTTTGTTTTTTTGTTGTTGTTTACCTTCTTGTGCACCGTCTTGAGCGGTAGTTAGGCGTGTCGCTTGTTTGTTGGTTTTTTTGTTGTTGTTTCCATTCTTGTGCACCGTCTTGAGCCGGTAGTTGGGCGTGTCGTTTGTTTGTTTGTTTGTTGTTGTTTACCTTCTTGTGCACCGTCTTGAGCCGGTAGTTGGGCGTGTCGTTTGTTTGTTTGTTTGTTGTTGTTTACCTTCTTGTGCACCGTCTTGAGCCGGTAGTTGGGCGTGTCGTTTGTTTGTTTGTTTGTTGTTGTTTACCTTCTTGTGCACCGTCTTGAGCCGGTAGTTGGGCGTGTCGTTTGTTTGTTTGTTTGTTGTTGTTTACCTTCTTGTGCACCGTCTTGAGCCGGTAGTTGGGCGTGTCGTTTGTTTGTTTGTTTGTTTGTTGTTGTTTACCTTCTTGTGCACCGTCTTGAGCCGGTAGTTGGGCGCGGTCAGGCAGTACCGGTCGGGGGGGAGTCTGGGGCCGGTGTACGGTTTGATCAGAGGAAGTGGAGTCTGGTTCTTCTGACGAGCCACTTCCAGCAGGAACTGAAACAAACAAACAAACAAACAAATAAATAAACAACCAAACAAACAAACAAATAAACAAATAAACAAACAAACGTATAAACAAACGAACAAACAAAGGAGGAGAGCGCCCCCTGCAGGTCGACCACAGAAACAGCACAAACATTTCTCTGGACGACATGTTCAAACACACAGGGGGAGGGGCTCTGACACACAAGGGGAGGGGCTCTGGCACACAGGGGGAGGGGCTCTGACACACAGGGGGAGGGGCTCTGGCACACAGGGGGAGGGGCTCTGACACACAGGGGGAGGGGCTCTGACACACAGGGGGAGGGGCTCTGGCACACAGGGGGAGGGGCTCTGACACACAGGGGGAGGGGCTCTGACACACAGGGGGAGGGGCTCTGACACACAGGGGGAGGGCTCCTGACACACAGGGGAGGGCTCCTGACACACAGGGGAGGGCTCTGGCACACAGGGGGAGGGGCTCTGACACACAGGGGGAGGAGCTCTGACACACAGGGGGAGGGGCTGTAATACACAGGGGGAGGGGCTCTAATACACAGGGGGAGGAGCTGTAATACACAGGGGGAGGGGCTCTGGCACACAGGGGGCGGGGCTCTGACAGGGGGCGGGGCTCACGTCTCTGGGGGGGGGTGAGGTGAAGGACTGGTCCATGCGACACTGAATGGCCAGTTTGACGTCGTCTGCGTCGACCGTCGACTTCTTGGCGTGAGTCGAGTAGATTTTAGCGTCTTCGATGATCGTCGTCACGTATCCTGAAAAACACGACAAGATCCGGTCTGAGTCTGGACCAAACCCGGTCTGAGTCTGGACCAAACCCGGTCTGAGTCCGGGCCAAACCCGGTCTGAGTCTGGGCCAAACCCGGTCTGAGTCTGGACCAAACCCGGTCTGAGTCTGGACCAAACCCGGTCTGAGTCTGGGCCAAACCCGGTCTTGTTGTTGTTGTGGTGGTGGTGGTTGTTGTGGTTGTTGTGGTGGTTGTGGTGGTTGTTGTGGTGGTTGCTGTGGTGGTGGTGGTTGTGGTGGTTGTTGTGGTGGTGGTTGTTGTGGTGGTGGTGGTTGTTGTGGTGGTGGTTGTTGTGGTGGTTGTTGTGGTGGTTGTTGTTGTGGTGGTTGTTGTGGTGGTGGTTGTTGTGGTGGTGGTTGTTGTGGTGGTTGTTGTGGTTGCGGTGGTTGTTGTGGTGGTGGTTGTGGTGGTGGTGGTTGTTGTTGTGGTGGTTGTTGTGGTGGTTGTTGTTGTGGTTGTTGTGGTGGTTGTTGTGGTGGTTGTTGTGGTGGTTGTTGTGGTGGTTGTTGTGGTTGTTGTTGTGGTGGTGGTTGTTGTTGTGGTTGTTGTGGTGGTTGTTGTTGTGGTGGTTGTGGTTGTTGTTGTGGTGGTTGTTGTTGTTGTGGTGGTTGTTGTGGTTGTTGTTGTGGTGGTGGTTGTTGTTGTTGTGGTGGTGGTTGTTGTGGTGGTTGTTGTGGTGGTTGTTGTTGTTGTTGTGGTGGTGGTTGTTGTTGTTGTGGTGGTTGTGTTGTGGTGGTGGTTGTTGGTGGTTGTTGTGGTGTTGGTGGTGGTTGTTGTGGTGGTTGTTGTGGTGGTGTTGTTGTGGTGGTGTTGTGGTGGTTTGTTGTGGTGGTTGTTGTTGTGGTGGTTGTTGTGGTGGGTTGTTGTGGTGGTGTTGTTGTGGTGAGTTTGTGGTGTGGTGGTTGTGGTGGTGGTTGTGGTATCTTGTGGTGGTTGTTGTGGTTGTTGTGGTGGTTGTTGTGGTGGTTGCTGTGGTGGTGGTGGTTGTTGTGGTTGTTGTTGTGGTGGTTGTTGTGGTGGTTGTCGTTGTGGTGGTTGTTGTTGTGGTGGTTGTTGTTGTGGTTGTTGTGGTTGTTGTGGTGGTTGTGGTGGTTGTGGTGGTTGTTGTGGTTGTTGTGGTTGTTGTGGTTGTTGTTATTGTGGTGGTTGTTGTGGTGGTTGTTGTTGTTGTTGTGGTGGTGGTTGTTGTGGTGGTGGTGTTTGTTGTGGTGGTTGTTGTGGTTGTTGTGGTGGTGGTTGTGGTGGTGGTTGTGGTGGTTGTTGTTTTTGTTGTGGTGGTGGTTGTGTGTGGTGGTTGTTGTTTTTGTTGTGGTGGTGGTTGTGGTGGTGGTTGTTGTGGTGGTTGTTGTTGTTTTTGTTGTGGTGGTGGTTGTGGTGGTGGTTGTTGTGGTGGTTGTTGTTGTTTTTGTTGTGGTGGTTGTTGTGGTGGTGGTTGTTGTTGTGGTGGTTGTTGTGGTGGTTGTTGTGGTTGTTGTGGTGGTGGTGGTGGTTGTTGTGGTGGTTGTTGTGGTGGTTGTGGTGGTGGTTGCTGTGGTGGTGGTGGTTGTTGTGGTGGTTGTTGTGGTGGTGGTTGTGGTGGTGGTTGTGGTGGTGGTTGTGGTGGTGGTTGTTGTGGTGGTTGTTGTTGTGGTTGTTGTGGTTGTTGTGGTGGTTGTTGTTGTGGTGGTTGTTGTTGTTGTTGTTGTGGTGGTTGTTGTGGTGGTTGTTGTTGTTGTTGTGGTGGTGGTTGTTGTTGTTGTTGTGGTGGTGGTTGTTGTTGTTGTTGTGGTGGTGGTGGTTGTTGTGGTGGTGGTGGTTGTTGTGGTGGTTGTTGTGGTGGTTGTGGTGGTTGTGGTGGTTGTGGTGGTTGTTGTGGTTGTTGTGGTGGTGGTTGTGGTGGTTGTTGTGGTGGTTGTTGTGGTGGTTGTTGTGGTGGTTGTTGTGGTGGTGGTTGTGGTGGTGGTTGTTGTGGTGGTTGTTGTGGTGGTGGTGGTGGTTGTTGTGGTGGTTGTTGTGTGGTGGTTGTTGTGGTGGTGGTTGTTGTTGTGGTGGTTGTTGTGGTGGTTGTTGTTGTGGTGGTTGTTGTTGTTGTGGTGGTTGTTGTTGTGGTTGTTGTTGTGGTTGTTGTGGTTGTTGTGGTTGTTGTGGTTGTTGTGGTGGTTGTTGTGGTGGTTGTTGTGGTTGTTGTTGTGGTGGTTGTTGTTGTGGTGGTGGTTGTTGTTGTTGTGGTGGTTGTTGTTTTTGTTGTGGTGGTGGTTGTGGTGGTGGTTGTTGTTGTGGTGGTTGTTGTTTTTGTTGTGGTGGTGGTTGTGGTGGTGGTTGTTGTGGTGGTTGTTGTTGTTTTTGTTGTGGTGGTGGTTGTGGTGGTGGTTGTGGTGGTGGTTGTTGTGGTGGTTGTTGTGGTGGTTGTTGTGGTGGTGGTGGTGGTGGTTGTTGTGGTGGTTGTTGTGGTGGTTGTTGTGGTGGTTGTTGTGGTGGTTGTTGTGGTGGTTGTTGTGGTGGTTGTTGTTGTGGTGGTGGTTGTTGTGGTGGTTGTTGTGGTGGTTGTTGTTGTTTGGTGGTTGTTGTGGTGGTTGTTGTGGTGGTTGTTGTGGTGGTTGTTGTGGTGGTTGTTGTTGTGGTGGTTGTTGTGGTGGTTGTTGTGGTGGTTGTTGTTGTGGTGGTTGTTGTTGTGGTGGTTGTGGTGGTGGTTGTGGTGGTTGTTGTGGTGGTGGTTGTGGTGGTGGTTGTTGTGGTGGTTGTTGTGGTGGTTGTTGTGGTGGTTGTTGTGGTGGTGGTTGTTGTGGTGGTTGTTGTGGTGGTTGTTGTGGTGGTTGTTGTTGTTGTGGTGGTGGTTGTTGTGGTGGTTGTTGTTGTTGTTGTGGTGGTTGTTGTGGTGGTTGTTGTGGTGGTTGTTGTGGTGGTTGTTGTGGTGGTTGTTGTGGTGGTTGTTGTGGTGGTTGTTGTTGTTGTTGTGGTGGTTGTTGTGGTGGTTGTTGTGGTGGTTGTTGTGGTGGTTGTGGTGGTGGTTGTTGTGGTGGTTGTTGTTGTGGTGGTTGTTGTTGTGGTGGTTGTTGTGGTGGTTGTTGTGGTGGTGGTTGTTGTGGTGGTTGTTGTTGTTGTGGTGGTTGTTGTTGTGGTGGTTGTTGTGGTGGTTGTGGTGGTTGTTGTGGTGGTTGTTGTGGTGGTTGTTGTGGTGGTGGTGGTTGTTGTGGTGGTTGTTGTGGTGGTTGTTGTGGTTGTTGTGGTGGTTGTTGTGGTGGTTGTTGTGGTGGTTGTTGTGGTGGTTGTTGTGGTGGTTGTTGTGGTGGTTGTTGTGGTGGTTGTTGTGGTGGTTGTTGTGGTGGTTGTTGTGGTGGTTGTTGTGGTGGTTGTTGGTTGTTGTGGTGGTTGTTGTGGTGGTTGTTGTGGTGGTTTGTTGTGGTTGTTTTGTTGTGGTGGTGGTGTTGTGGTATTGTGGTGGTGGTGGTGGTTGTGTGGTGTTGTGCTGGTGGTGGCTGTTGTGTGGTGGTTGTTGTTGTTGAGGTTGTTGTGGTGTTGTTGTGGTGTTGTTGTATTGTTGTGGTTGGTGGTGGTTGTTGTGGTGGTTGTTGTGGTGGTTGTTGTGGTGGTTGTTGTGGTGGTTGTTGTGGTGGTGGTTGTTGTGGTGGTTGTTGTTGTGGTGGTGGTAGATGTCGTGGTGGATGTGGTATTGGTTGTGGTGGTGGTTGTGGTTGTGGTGGTTGTTGTGGTGGTTGTTGTGGTGGTTGTTGTGGTGGTGGTTGTTGTGGTGGTTGTTGTGGTGGTTGTGGTGGTGGTTGTTGTGGTGGTTGTTGTGGTGGTTGTTGTGGTGGTTGTTGTGGTGGTTGTTGTGGTGGTGGTTGTTGTGGTGGTGGTTGTTGTGGTGGTTGTTGTGGTGGTGGTTGTTGTGGTGGTTGTTGTGGTGGTTGTTGTGGTGGTTGTTGTGGTGGTTGTGGTGGTGGTTGTTGTGGTGGTGGTTGTTGTGGTGGTTGTTGTGGTGGTTGTGGTGGTGGTTGTTGTGGTGGTGGTTGTGGTGGTGGTTGTGGTGGTGGTTGTGGTGGTTGTTGTGGTGGTTGTTGTGGTTGTTGTGGTGGTGGTTGTTGTGGTGGTTGTTGTTGTGGTGGTTGTTGTCTCTGTGATTTAGTCGAGAGTCGTTGATGAATCGGGTCAGAACCGAGAGTGACCCGATGCCCTGGACTTACTGTAGGTGAACTCCAACATCTGGTTAATGACGCGCGGCTCGTACTCCGTGATGCCCATGTCCTTCAGGATCTGCATCATCACCTGCAACAGAACCAGAACCGGGTCAGAACCAGGACCAGAACCGGGTCAGAACCAGGACCAGAACCAGGACCAGAACCAGGACCGGGTCAGAACCAGGACCAGAACCAGGACCAGAACTGGGTAAGAACCAGGACCGGGTCAGAACCAGAACCAATACCAGAACCAGGACCAGGACCGGGTCAGAACTAGGTCTGGATGATACGTGATAAAACTCAAATAAGAGGAGCACGTAACACCAGCAAACAGCGCAAGAGCGTCATTTACGTGATTAAAGGGACAGACACTCGTCATAATTCAGGCCACAATATAATCTTAAGAAATAAGTACAAATGTAGAATTAAATGTAGAATTAAAGAGCATTAATCAAAGGGTGTGACGCGTGAAAGCGGCGCTGGGTGACGCTCTGGAGCTAAAAACACACCGCTTTAGCTTCAATTAAACACATTTAAGTGAAATAAACCCGCTGCACCACGTGACACGAGCCCGCACTTCACACTGACCAGGACCGGGTTCAAACCTGGTTCAAACCGGGTTTAGATCCGGTTTAAACCGGGTTTAGATCCGGTTTGAACCCGGTTTAATGCTTTAAAATGCGCCTTAAAGCACCGCTAGCGTTAGCCGCTACATGCTAATGCTAAGGAGCTAACGGGAGCCTCCGGGACCTGAGGCCGGGTCTGTGCTCGCTCCGGCGGCCCCGGGGCTGGAGCCCCTGCTGCGGGGCCGGGGGCCCGGGGCCCGGGGCCTCGGCTCCGGTGGCTCAGACTCACCTGCGCGTCTTTGGGGATGGTTTTTGGAGCCGACATTTTGTTCTTCTGCGCGCGCCGCTTCCTCTGTGTTTAACACCAGCGGATCCGCGGGACGAGGGGCTCTGCCGCCCCCTGCTGCTCCAGAGAGGTACTACAGCCTACTACAGCCCCCTGCTGCCCCAGAGAGGTACTACAGATACTACAGATACTACAGATACTACAGATACTACAGATACTACAGATACTACAGATACTACAGATACTACAGATACTACAGGTACTACAGATACTACAGATACTACAGATACTACAGATACTACAGATACTACAGATACTACAGATACTACAGATACTACAGATACTACAGATACTACAGATACTACAGATACTACAGATACTACAGATACTACAGATACTACAGATACTACAGATACTACAGATACTACAGATACTACAGATACTACAGATACTACAGCCTACTAATCAAATCAAATCCATTTATGTTTCTAATGCCCAAAATCACAACAACAGTTGCCTCGATGGGCCACAGGTCAAAGCAGTTCAGATAACTGTCCCAGAATGCCCCTGTCCTTTGACCCTCCTTCAGGAAAAACTACAAAAAACCCCACGGGACAAAGTAGACACTGGACACTGGAGCAGCCGCCGCAGTGTCTGAAACAGAGAGAGAAACATGTGAACAGCAATGAACAGACTACAGTTGAAGTAATATTAAATATTGTTGATGGTAAAGTAGAAGAACCAGAGGACAGTGTTCAGCTCCATACTTCTCCAACAGAGTCGCTCCAAGGGCAGCGTAGCTAAAACTGTAGGTTTTTATTTCTGTTCCTAACTGGCCTGACCATAAGCTATTTCAAAGAGGAACGTTTTGAGCTGGTCTTAAATGTAGAGACTGTGTCGGCCTCTTTTACATGAACAGGAGCTGGTTCCATAACAGGAGCTTGGGAGCTAAATGCTCGACCTCCTACTGTGCTTTTAGAGACTCTGGGGACTAACAATAGTCCAGCATTTTGAGAACGAAGAGCTCTGTTTGGATGGTACGCTACTATTGCATCTTTGAGGTAGGATGGGGCCATATTGTTTAAAGCTTTATAAGTCAGGAGGAGGATTTTAAATTTGATTCTAAACTCAACAGAAGCCAGTGAAGAGACTCTAACACTGGTGAAATATGATCTCTTCTTCTAGTACCTGTTAATAATCTTGCTGCTGCATTTTGAACCAGTTAAAGCTTCTTCTAGAGCTTTTAGGACACGCTGTAAGCAGAGCGTTACAATAGTCTAATCTGGATGTGACAAATGCATGGATGAGTTTTTCGGCATCATCTCTGGGCAGGATTTTTCTAATTTTGTCTGATGTTACAGATGAAAGTCGGCTGTTTTACAGGCTTGGTTTATATGAGCTTTGAACGAGAGATCTTGGTCAAATAGGACCCCAAGGTTTCTTACAGTAGAGCTGGGGGCTACAGTGATATTGTCCAGAGAAACTATCTGGTCAGATAAAGAGTCTGGCAGGTGCTTAGGGCCCAGCAGAATGACCTCGGTTTGTTCAGGGTTAAGGAGCAGATAATTAAGAGTCATCCAAGTTTTTATGTCTTTCACGCAGGCACTAAGTCTGTCTACTTGATGGGTCTGATCAGGTTTCATTGATAAATACAGCTGAGTGTCATCTGCAGAGCAGTGGAACTTAATGCCATGCTTTCTGATGATCATACCTAAGGGCAGCATATAAAGTGTGAACAGAACTGGACCGAGTACTGAACCCTGCGGCACACCGTAGGTTACTTTAGAACATGGGGAAGATCTCTGGTTTACATTAACAAACTGGTACCTATCAGATAGATAGGATTTAAACCAGCTAAGGGCGGTTCCACTGACACCTACATCACATTCTAACCTCTGCAGTAGAATGTTGTGGTCGATGGTATCAAACGCTGAGGTCCAACAGAACCAGGATTGAGACCTGTCCATCATCAGCAGCTAATAACAGATCATTTGTGACTTTAACTAGTGCAGTTTCAGTGCTGTGGTATGCACGGAACCCTGACTGAAAAACTTCAAATAAATGATTGTCCTGCAGGTGGCGACAAAGCTGTTTAATCACAATTCTTTCAAGGATTTTAGAGACAAAGGGCAGATTAGAAATAGGTCTATAGTTTGCCAGTATGTCGGGGTCTAGATTAGGCTTTTTCAAAAGTGGTTTAATCACTGCATATTTGAAGGACTGAGGGACATAACCGCTTTAGTGAAGTATTTATTATATTAAGAATGGGATTTATAATTAGGGGGAGAATTTCTTTGAGGAGTCTACTTGGGATTGGGTCTAAAATACAAGTTGATGTTTTGGAGGACATAATGACTGAAGTTATCTCTGCCTGATCAACAGCAGTGAACCTATCTAGTATTACTGAAGGATTTGTATGGGACACTAGCTTTGCAGTCTGGGCTTGCTCAGTACTGACACTGGGAGTCATTGCATTTAGTTTATCTCTAATAGTTGTGATTTTGCTGTTAAAGAATAGAAGGAAGTCATTGCAGCTTAGAGTAACTGGTATTGAGGGTTCTACTGCTGTGACAGTTTGTCAGCCTGGCTACAGTGCTGAAGAGAAATCTAGAGTTATTTTTATTTACTTCTATTAAATTTGAATAATATCTGGTTTGAGCCTTACGCAGAGCCTGCTTATAAGACAGAAGGCAGGTTTTCCATTCTTTTAGGGATTCTTCTGTGTGGGAGCGGCGTAAGGATCTCTCTAGTTTTCTTACCCTTTGTTTGTGAGAACGTAGTTCTTCATTGTACCAGGGGGAGGCTCGTTTTGGCCTGATTACTTTCTGTTTAAGTGGAGCTGCAACATCAAGAGCAGATTTTAGAGAGTTGACCATTGAGTCAACAGAGTTATCAATAGCACTGGGACTGGCGCTGTTAACGACAGGATCACATGACGTAATATTAAATATTGGTTCTATTATTTCTCTGAACTTTAAAATAGATTTTTCAGATATTGTCCTTTTCATTATAGTTTTAGTCTGAGGAGCTGGATAGTCCTTAAGAATAAACTGAAAGGTAATTAGGAAGTGATCTGACATTATTGGGTTTTGGGGGAAGACATTTAGGTCACTAATCTCTATTCCATAAGTTAGAACCAGGTCCAGAGTGTGCTGTGACTGTGGGTTGGTTTATTTACATTTTGAGTGAAACCAATGCTATCTAATAAAGCGCTAAAGGCATTACTGAGGCAATTATTTTCATTCACATGAATGTTGAAATCCCCAACCACCACAATATTTTCCCAGTCTAATACTAAATTTGATGGAAGTCAAAGAATTCTGTTAAGAACAATGAATAAGGACCAGGAGGTCGATAGATTATTATGAGCAAAACAGCTTTTTGGTTTCTCCAGTTTGGGCAGGTGATTGATAGGATAAGGCTTTCAAATGAGCAAGACTCATTATTAATTTTGTTAATTTTAGGACTCAGGAGTAAACTAGAATGTGAGATTACTGCCACCCCACCTCCCGGCCTGAGCTCCTGGCAGCTTGAAAGTTAACATGACTCTGTGGGGTGGCCTCATTTAATCTGACATAATCATCTTGTTGAAGCCAAGTTTCAGTTAAAGCTAAAAGATCAATATTATAATCGTTAATTAATTCATTAACTAAAAGTGATTTGGAGGAAATTGACCTAATGTTTAGCAATCCACATTTTACATGCTTATTTATTAGTTTATTTGTATCATGTGTAGGGATTATTTGTATTAAGTTATTTGGTCTGACACCTAAATTATCTGTATTTGGATCTGACTTATTGGCGTTATTTACACGAGGGACGCGCACAGTCTCTATTTGACTCTGAACACTTGATCTGTGACAGCTGGCGAGAGCTTAGGACAGAGAAGAGACTCTGCACCCGGACTCATATTTAGAGCGTCACTTTAGGCGACTAAGGCTATCGGCCAAATTCCGAACTAAAAGTGATGTACCCTCCGAAGTCGGATGGATGCCATCCCTGCGTATGAGCCCGGGCTTTCCCTAGAACGCACTCCAATTGTCAACAAAGACTACGTTGTTTTGGGGGCACCAACTAGACAACCAGCAGTTGAAGCTGAAAAGCGGCTGTACATTTCAGCATTGACCCGATTGGGGAGGGGACCAGAAAATATTACGGTGTCTGACATCGACTTCGCCAATTCACACACCGCTCCAACCTGCAATTTGAGCACTTCTGATTGTCTCCGCCGGGTGTCATTACCACCTCCGTGAATCACGATACGACGGAACCTCTGACTACTCTGTTTTAAAAGCCTAAGGTTTCCTTCGATGTCACCCATTCTGGCCCCCGGATAACACCTAACTGAGGCTGCTGGCAGCTTCACGTCTCTGACTATGGAACTTCCAATCACCAGAGTGTCACGTTCGGCGGGCGTGTGATCGCCGAGTGGGGCAAACCTATTGCAGACGGGAAGCTTATGGTGCACTAAAGGCTGGCGTTTAGCGCATCGATCCCTCCGAACTGTCACAAATCTATCCCTGTCTTGTTCCTGGTCTGGTCCCGGCTGCGCGGGAGGCGCTGGGGGGCTGGTCTTACCCTGAGGCTTAGCCTTGCTACCGCTAACACTGCTAACTATGCTAACACTGCTACCTGCGGTGCGGTCCGGTAAACCTGATGCTACGACCTGGCTATAGCTAGACTTTAGCTCCTCCACAATGCGGATCCGCGCTTCTAACTCTGTAACCCTGGCTTCCAAAGCTACCACTACGCTACACTTCACTCACTCTCCTGTCGTCAGTGAAGGAAGCTCTGACTCAACATATGACACTTGAACAGGTTAAGGGCGAAAGAGGCGGAGGATGGGCCAGCCATGACGCTAGTCGGCTAGGCTAGCTCCGATTGATGCTAGCGGGCAGGGGGGGATTTAATCCACGAAATACTGAACAAAGTGAGCTAAATGAGGCTCCGGGTTGTTTAGGGAGCAATCAAACTTTCAATTATGTGTAGGAGGGTAAGATAGTTTTTGTATAATTCGTGGATTAACAATAAAGTGCGGAGAACGATCAACTCAAAACAGAATACACTCACCGGACGTGACGTCAGCCGGCCAGCTTTGAGTCAAAAAAACTGAAGTATAAAATTTTCCTGGGGAAGGACCAAACTGAACCCCCACTGTTTAAAGCTGTTTAGAACATGTAAGCCAGGCACAGGTGAATTAGAATTTTCGGTTCATTACCACCACAAATCCATTCGCTCCATGACTTCGTCGAGTTCCGCTCCCTCTTCAGCCACAACGTCCCGCTCCAGATGTTCCCTTTGGTTCAACGACGCTTTTTAAACCAGAATTTTAAATCAAATTCATACTCAATCAGGACATTTTAAAGTCTTTATTAAATCAACAGCAGAGACATCGGTATGACGCGGTTACAAGAGCTCAAGACAGGCAGAAGGAAGGAAAAAGACTGTGACAAAAATACACAAAACTATAATCACGAGCCGTGTTTATGGAGGCGTGGACCGGACGCTCAGATCAGCTGTCAGTCCGACTCGTTATTTAGAGGCTGCAACTCTTCGTCTGAACTAACATTTGTTGCAAAGCAGCAACAGAAGTGGGTTTTAAAGTCTCTCCATAATTCCTGAATAAACTCCCTAATTTCTTCAATTTTCAGTTTGAAGATCTTAGAATCGCAGTGGTCTTCTCCACTGGCTTGGACCATGGCGTCGATCTTCTTAAACAGCTGTCGGACCTGCAGACGGTCACGGCTCTTGTTGTTGAAGACACAGTAGCGCTGGCCACACTCCTCTAAGAGCGTCTTCATGGTGGGGTTTTGTTCTATCAGGGTTTTGATGTTCTCATCTCCGAGGTCGTCTCCGTGAGTGAAGAGCACCATCGTGAACTTCGACGCGACTTTATCGAACAGTTTGGGTATCAGCTTGAGCAGTTTGGTGTCTCTGCGGTTCACTCGACCCAGACGCACCACGATGATGAAGGCGTGAGGTCCAGCTGTCAACTCAAGCACAGATTCCATGATACATTTGAACAGATCCTTTGGTCCTAACTTCTCGTCGCTGAAGCCCGGCGTGTCCACCACCGTGACCTCTCGCTCCAGCACTGTGCCACTCTTACACTCTGCCTCTGTGCTCACGGAGTTAAACCCACAGCTCGCCTTGAACTTATTTGCCCCGAGGATGGTGTTTCCAGATGAGCTCTTCCCGGCTCCAGGCAAACCCAGCAGCACCAGCCTCAACTCTGTGTGAATCCGAACCTCTACTAGATCCAAACCTACAAACCAAAAACACATCAGCAAAAAGCAAACAGGACAGAAGCTCTGAACCATGAGCCCAGAGCAGGACACATCTGCTTGGATCATCACAGAACTCACCTGGAGGGACCGCCCTTCTGAAGAGGCGCTGTATCTTCTGCAGCAGCGTCTGGACCTGCTCAGTTTCCCTGACTGTGTTGTCAAACACGTGATGTCTCCGTCCAAACATGCTGAAGATGTCGGGCAGAGGACTCTCATCGTCGTCTAAGATGAAGTCCTCCAGAGCTCCCCCCTTTAAAAGAAACACATTTTAAATGATTGATCGATGTGATCCCTCATTGGTCCAGGCGTGTTCCATCACAGAATCACAGGGGTTTGTCGTTCGGACGCTGTTTGAAGATTGAGGTGTTTCGACTTCTGTCCAGACGTCATTGTCAGTTACTGAGCTGGTCTGAGAGCTCTGGCTTATGTTACTCTGATGTATAAGCCCCGCCCAGAGGGAGGAGTCACTGATAAAGGCCTGTCTTTGATTGGTTAATAGTTAGCCCTGCCTAGTGTCACCTGAGGCTAATCTGTGATGATAGCCTTTGTTCATTGTCCTGTTGTTAGCTGTAGCGCCTCGTCACAGCTGAGGACCTCATTAGCATATGATTATCATATGATTAGCATGTGACTGGTCTATTGACCTGGACTAGGGGGTCAGGAGGAGGTCATAAACCTGAGCTAAAGTGAATCTTAAACCTCCGTTTTGTTCAGAGATGGGTTCTCTCTTTTTACAAAAATAGCTTCCTTTACTCATTCCTTTACGTTCTTTCTTGTCTTTGGGATGGACCAGTTTCTGTTTTAGTGTGTTGCCTGGTTTGAAGTAAACAGGGATGTCGTGTTCTCAGACAGAGAAGCCCGAGACATAAGGGACAGAACCCCCCTCCTGCTTGGTTAGGGTTAGGGTGTACACGTCCTGTCTGAAGGCTGCCTTCCTCCCTCTGATTGTGGAGCAATCAAGAAATGCCAACCGGTTGTCCTTGGCGTCCTCTGGTGTGAACTTGATGTCCACAGCATTGATATGCTCTGAGAACGCCTCCAGCTCTTGTTTCTTGTATCACAAAGGTGTCATCCACGTAGCGCTGCCAGAGACTTGAAGGTGTGTCCAGGAAGGAGGTCAGGGCTTCTTCTCAAACTGCAAAGGGCGTCATTTGGCGTTTCTTCATTGCTCCACAATCACAGGAGAAGAAGAAGTAGGAAGAACACGTCCAACAAGCAATCTCTGCTGGGCCTGTCCCAAAAGGGCCTTTAGCAAAGTCAGAGGAGCCAAGAAAGAGGACAAAAGGAACATAGAACCAAGAGGGGGGTCTGTCCCTTGTGTCTTGGGCCTGAAACGACGACAGGACGTCCTGTTCACTTCAAACCAAACAAACTGAAACATAAACTGGTCCAAAGACAAGACGAGCCACAGAAACAGAGAGTGTTTATTAGACAGAGTGAGGACAGAACGGCACACAGTGAGACCAAACACAGAAGATCAGAGGAGCAGAGGTCCTGCTCCTGGACGAGGAGCACAGAGGTCCTGCTCCCGGACGAGGAGCACAGAGGTCCTGCTCCCGGACGAGGAGCACAGAGGTCCTGCTCCTGGACGAGGAGCACAGAGGTCCTGCTCCTGGACGAGGAGCACAGAGGTCCTGCTCCCGGACGAGGAGCACAGAGGTCCTGCTCCCGGACGAGGAGCACAGAGGTCCTGCTCCCGGACGAGGAGCACAGAGGTCCTGCTCCCGGACGAGGAGCACAGAGGTCCTGCTCCCGGACGAGGAGCACAGAGGTCCTGCTCCCGGACGAGGAGCACAGAGGTCCTGCTCCTGGACGAGGAGCACAGAGGTCCTGCTCCCGGACGAGGAGCACAGAGGTCCTGCTCCCGGACGAGGAGCACAGAGGTCCTGGACGAGGAGCACAGAGGTCCTGCTCCTGGACGACACAAACCCTCGAGTCACGACGAGAGCGTGAGATCCTGAGCAGGAGAAGAGTCAAAAGAGAGAACCCCCTGAACAGGACGGGGGTCTAAGATTCACTGTAGCTCAGGTTTATGACACTCCTGACCCCCTGGTCCAGGTCAAGGATCCAGTCACATGATAATCATATGATAATCATATGCTAATGACTTGAATTTTGATCACTGACAATGACAATAAACCAATTGTGATTCTGATGTTCCCATTGGCCTGGAGGAACTTGTTACGGGGCTCCTCCCCCCTTAGTATCTGATTATCGTACAGTCTGGCAGCAGGAGCGCTCGGCGCTGTATTTACTCAAACAGGACTCTCTCTGCACTCGATGAAATTACTTTTTCTCACAGGGTTTTTTGTAGTTTTTCCTTGAGAGGAGGCTGAGTTACTTTCTACCTGTGGCCCATCGAAGTGACCCCAGGCCTGTGCAGATCACTGCATCAGTAATTATTGGGCCTAATAATACATGACTTAATTATTATCAACATGAGCTTATCACTAAAACACACAGTTTGAAGCCATTATAAGGTTTTCTGTCTATCTACCTGGGCTGTGTCCCACCAAAGTGGGGTAGCCTAGACAGGGCACACACCCTCACAGCTCACCAACAAAGCCACACCTTCTCTTGCTCTCCCGCTCTCTACACCAGACCTTCTACACCAGACTCTTCTCCAGACCTCTCTCTACACCAGACCTTCTCCTCTCTCTCTACACCAGACCTTCTCCCCCTCTCTACACAGACCTTCTCCCCCTCTCTACACCAGACCTTCTCCCCTCTCTACACCAGACCTTCTCCCCTCTCCACACCAGACCTTCTCCCCTCTCCACACCAGACCTTCTCCCCTCTCCACACCAGACCTTCTCCACCTCTCCCACACCAGACCTTCTCCCCCCTCTCCACACCAGACCTTCTCCCCCTCTCTACACCAGACCTTCAGCTCTCTACACCAGACCTTCTGCTGACCTTCTCCCCCTCTCCACACCAGACCTTCTCCCCTCTCTCCTTCTCCCCCTCTCCACACCAGACCTTCTCCCCTCTCTACACCCAGACCTTCCCCTCTCAGACCTTCTCCCCCTCTCCACACCAGACCTTCTCCCCCTCTCCACACCAGACCTTCTCCCCCTCTCCACACCAGACCTTCTCCCCTCTCCACACACCAGACCTTCTCCCCCTCTCTACACCAGACCTTCTCCCCCTCTCCACACCAGACCTTCTCCCCCTCTCTACACCAGACCTTCTCCCCCTCTCTACACCAGACCTTCTCCCCCTCTCCACACCAGACCTTCTCCCCCTCTCTACACCAGACCTTCTCCCCCTCTCTACACCAGACCTTCTCCCCCTCTCTACACCAGACCTTCTCCCCCTCTCCACACCAGACCTTCTCCCCCTCTCTACACCAGACCTTCTCCCCCTCTCTACACCAGACCTTCCCTCTCTACACCAGACCTTCTCCCCCTCTCTACACCAGACCTTCTCCCCTCTCTCCACACCAGACCTTCTCCCCCTCTCTACACCAGAGCTTCTCCCCCTCTACACTGCACCAGACCTTCTCCCCCTCTCTCACCAGACCTTCTCCCCTCTACACAGACCTTCTCTCCCCTCTCTACACCAGACCTCTCCCCTCTCTACCAGACCTTCTCCCTCCCTCTCCTACACCAGACCTTCTCCCCTCTCTACACCAGACCTTCTCCCCTCTCTACACCAGACCTTCTCCCCTCTCTACACCAGACCTTCTCCCCCTCTCCACACCAGACCTTCTCCCCCTCTCTACACCAGACCTTCTCCCACTCTCTCTCTACACCAGACCTTCTCCCCCTCTCTACACCAGACCTTCTCCCACTCTCCACACCAGACCTTCTCCCCCTCTCTACACCAGACCTTTCTCCCCTCTCTACACCAGACCTTCTCCTCCTCTCTCTCCACACCAGACCTTCTCCCCCTCTCTACACCAGACCTTCTCACACTCTCTACACCAGACCTTCTCCCTCTCTCTACACCAGACCTCTCTACACCAAACCTTCTCCCCCTCTCTACACCAGACCTTCTCCCCCTCTCTACACCAGACCTTCTCCCCCTCTCTACACCAGACCTTCTCCCCCTCTCCACACCAGACCTTCTCCCCCTCTCTACACCAGACCTTCTCCCACTCTCCACACCAGACCTTCTCCCCCTCTCTACACCAGACCTTCTCCCACTCTCTACACCAGACCTTCTCCCCCTCTCTACACCAGACCTTCTCCCACTCTCTACACCAGACCTTCTCCCCCTCTCCACACCAGACCTTCTCCCACTCACACTTCCAAACACACACTCACCCTTCCCTTTCATCTTTGTCTCACTCAGCACTAACACGCTCATCCTTCTTCCAAACATCCTTCCAATCAGATTTCTTTTACTTTCATTCGTTCTACACCCACGCACATTCAAGGACCCAATCTTTAGGGTTTGGGGAGACGACCTCCCCTTCCCAACTCAGCCCTGTCCGTTTGTAGGAAACAGCTACAGGGGAGAGGATTCCCAGTCCTCTCGCCCGTCCCTTTTAGTCGCCTTTTATGACACGCAGGGAATACGGTGGTAGTGTTCTCTAGTCTGGCTGCTGTGAGCATCCAGACTGCGGGGTTATAAGGTTTTATTAATTCTAAATTCTAAAATATGCCAAATATGCCTTAAACTGTAAAACGTCTGGGAACCAAAGTCTCCTTTAGTGCATTTCAAGTCTGTCTCTGTTTGAACAGAATCAGATTAGCAGCAGAGCTAAATCACCTGTAGAGCGGCTCCATGAGTGAACAGCAGCAGACTGCGCTCCATGCCCTCGTCCCCCAGCAGCTCCATGGTCTTCTCCAGGGCCTGGATCTGCTCTGAGGAGACACCGTCCACCTTCAGCACCACCAGGAACACCGTGGAGTCGGGCCTGAGGAGGCGCTCTCCACACAGAGGGCGGATGGTGTCCAGAGCGTTTGGGTTCAGGATCCCGGGCGTGTCCAGCACAGAGACCTGCCGCCCGAGGACCTCCTCGCTGCACTCGGACACTCGGGTGGTCACTGGTCTCCGAGAGAACCTGGACTCAAACGCCGCCCGACCCAGGATGGTGTTTCCTGTGGAGCTCTTCCCCACAGCGCTCCCTCCGAGAAGAACCAACGAGAGCATCTGAGCCATCCTGCACCTGGACACACCGAGTTATGCCGTGTTCAGATCACATTTTCCCACTGCAAAAGTACTCTCCAAAGACATCCATTCATCGAATCAATGACAGGAGGTCTGAGGCCCGAACGCCTTCTGAGATCAAGTGAAATGCCAAAGACAGTCTGGTGTGCTTAGCTCAGCAGGACAGTCCCAAAACACATGGTAATGATGGGCCACTTGACAGTCACAGTCTGTATTTCCCTGTGAATAGTCAGCACTTTGACATGCCGGTATTTCCAAAAGAATTGTTTCTAAATGTGTGATTTAGAGGTCCTCCATTGAGATGTTGTGTTCATATTCTTCATCTGTTATAACAAAATTTTTGATTTACCAAAAAAAGACTTAAACAAACACAACTGGACATACTTTTTTAAACAGCCAACAGTTTCACTCCCGACCTGAAGTGTTGGTGGGGCATCCAAAGTTCAATGTCCAGGAGCGAGTGTCATAAAGAGCTCGACTGTTCACCAGGAGCTGGAGAAGCACAAAGGAAACACACTTTTCTACGTTTTTATATGAAAAATAAGCCGTATTTCGTTGACCTTTGTTTTCTGTGCTCATGATTTAATCCGATTTATCTTTGATATAAGTTGGGAACAGTTCAAGCAGAGCAAGGCATTTAATGGACTCTAAAACACTTTAAGGCTTGCTTTTCTTTTTCTTTGGGGAGATGGACTAAACCATCGCAGCAGCACATTTCCCAGAATTTGACTAGACACTGTCTCTGAACATAAAAAACATAGAGTCTTTCCTACATTAAACACACAGAGGTGCCGTAGACTGTTGTGTCAACACATCATGGCTGTGTTCTTTGTTCAAATCTGTAAATACTTCCACATAAGACTTTAAATAGTGGCTAAGACGATACAAAGTGCAGAGCATGAGGCTCTTGTGAGACAAACTACACTGAAAGGTTAACGGTACAACTGGAGCTGTCCTTGTTACGACCATTTATGAATCAAGAATAATACGTGTTCAATAAATAACGTCATCAGGAGTTATCAAAAGTATAAAACATAATTAAACGTAGCTTTTATTGGGAGGAATTCACGTCGGACATTGAGAGAAACGACATTCTCTTTTACACAGAGCTGTTAGAAATTAAGAGTAGAATAATATTGTGTCATAAAAAAGACTCTTACCGTCTGCAAATCCACAGCGCTATGTCTCACACTTTCAGTTTGACACAACACAAAAACAGCCCCGCCCAGAAACCAGGACTAAATGATGTGGGTTTGGACAAGTTCTAATCTTGGGTTTGAGGTTTTCCTGAGGTGTTCCAGACTGAAGTAAAATGGAATGTCAATGTTAAAGATGCTTTTAATAAACCTGGTCCAGTGTCCCAGAGCAGGATTAGAGCCCCAAAGACATGATAACGCTGGGCCACTGGCAGTAATGGTCTGGACTGACTCAGTGGCCGGTGTTTTCAGGACTGAGGTTGACTGTTGCAGATGAACGTCCCTCTGACAGCACTGGCCCCTGGGTCTGGACCTTCTGATGTCACACTTTGATGACCATTAACCACAGGTAGAATTCTATCAAACGGAGTCATAATTCTAAAACATTAGGCCTGTCAGCTTGTCTTTAAGATCCTGGTGTCGGGTCAAACGTAAATGTAGCTGTCGCAGAAAATGTGTGTATTTTGAATATTATTTATATTTTATATTGTTTGTATTGAGTGTAAAAATGTAAATTCTGGTGCCCGCCACTGACCTCTGCTGGTGAAAAAAGGGAATTGTTTGCATGATTGGCGCACGTGTTAAGCAGGACGTTTTGGCTAAAAGCTAAAAGAGAGAGAAAGCACACGGACGGAAAGAAAGTAAAACGGCTAACCACTCCTAATGTTTGGTCAGAAGGCACACGGTAATTATTCTTTATTTATTTCATATTTTGTGTTTATTTGGTGTTCTGATAAAAGTATGTTTGTCTTTTCTTTAGTTTTTCACGGTGTTTGTTAAGATTCGACAGAATAAAAACAACAAAAACATCAGTTGGAGCGTGGCTTTATCTGGTCCAAACAACAAAACCTTGGGAGCAGTTATAGTGAAAAACGTCGTCTATCGCTGCCACGTGAGAGTCGGTAAAGAGAGGCGTCGCTGACGGTGAGGGAAACGAGGCCAGTCAACGAGGGTGCAACGTAACTTCAGCGCAACCATGCTTCGCAGAACTCCAGCCCACATCAGCGTGTGTCCACGTCCACGGTCCTGCGGCAGCTGGGCGTCCGAAGAACCTTGGCGTCTCCAGTTGTGCTAAGAACGGACTGCTACAGTGACATCTCATCACACTGCAAATCACGCCTTAGTGATATCAGGTCAGACTGTATCATCAGAGTTAAGCAAAGAGAACACCAAGAGAAAGTAAAGAAGAAGAGTTATGTGAAAATTGGTTTCAGCATTGTGAACCTTTACTTTGTCAAACTGTAATATTATTTGGCATTTGAAATAGTGGGTTACGCTGGTTAAGTTCCCTGTCATTGCTAAATATTACAAAGTTACGGTGAATATTGACAATATTACTCTGAAGATGGCGACTGAATTGCGTGATTTAGATGACATTATTGATGCTTTAGAATCAGAGAAAGCTCAATTAGAAGACAGATTAAACAGTGATCTTGATGATTCAGAAAGAGAAGAGGTTCAAATACGCTTAGGTGATATTTGCGCTGATCTTGAAATACACAAAGTTAGAATGCCTCAACCAGATCCTCAGCGTGAACCAGAAGTGAGACGTTCAGAGCGAATAAAACATTTGACTGAAAAGATGTTTGAGCTTAAGAAAGATGAGTTGATAAATAAAGAGAGGAGTTTTTTGTCAACTTACTTGCACTTTAAAGCTGAGGTTCAGCTTACAAGATCCAAACTCAAAGTTCAATGCTCCAAAGCAGAGTTAAGTGATAGGATTCATTCAATTGAACAATGTGAGTCAGATTTGAAATGTGATTATGAGTCTTTACGCATCTTAACTACACCGTCTCAAGACCTAAGAAGGAAAATGGACAGTTGTACTTCAGTCTCTGCTGAAATCATTCTACTTCTGAAAAGGCGTTATGCAGATGTAGAAAAGGAGTTTGACATAGAAGCTGTTAAAGAATCACTCCATAAGTTGCTACAAAGAGAAGATGCAAAGTCAATATATGGATCAACAGTATCAAGAGCTGAAGAGTCAGTACAGTTCAAGTCAGCAAAGCAGCCATGTAACTGCAAAAGGGCAGAAGCTGCCGCACGCTTGGCATCAAAAAGGGCTGAAATGAACAGAGAAATGGAAATTTCGGCTCAAAGACAAGAGATTATAGCTCAACAGGAAAGGTTGAAATTGTTGGAAAATCAAAGAGATCTTGAGGCAATAGGAGGCAGAATATAACGTGTATGCTGAAGAGGAATCAAAAGTGAATGCTGAAATAAGAGAGAGTGAAATAAAGGTCACTTTGCCAAGTCAGCCCTCAATGCAGCAGTACAGTGGCCCTCGTCCCCAAGTCTTTCTAAGTTCAAATCCACCTCCCTTTCCTGCAGCAAGAAACAATCAGATTTCGAAAAATGTTTCAGTGTCACGGACTGGCGACAGTAAGATGGCAGCAAAGGACAGTGAAATGTCTCTAGTGGAAGCTCTAAAAGAATCCCTGACAATGACTAGACTTCCAGCTCCAGAGCCGTTTGTGTTCACTGGAGATCCACTAAAGTTCATAGAGTGGAGCACTAGTTTTAAGGCTATTATTGAGACAAGTTGTGTAGATTCAGCACACCGGCTGTTCTATTTGAAAAAGTACATAAGTGGAGAAGCTCTTAGTGTGTTAGAGGGAACATTCTACCGTAGTGATGAGGAAGCCTATTCACAGGCTTGGGAGGCCTTGAACAAACGCTATGGCCATCCTTTTGTAGTTCAGAGAGCTTTCAGGGGAAAACTAAGCAGTTGGCCAAAGATTGGGTCAAAAGAGTCACTCAGACTAAGAGAGTTCAGTGATTTTCTTATTTCCTGTAAAAATGCTATGCCTTATGTGCAAGGTCTTAGGGTCTTAGATGATTGTGAGGAAAATCAGAAAATACTCCTGAAACTTCCTGACTGGGCTACATCTCGATGGAACAGATATGTGACCAAAATGCTGGATGATGGAAAGGAATATCCAGGCTTCGCAGAGTTTGCAGAGTTTGTTGCAGAAGAAGCACGTATAGCATGCAACCCAGTCTCATCTTTGTTTTGCATTTGAGAACATTTGAAAAAACAGATAAAGAACAAAAGCGTGCACAAGCCAGTGTCCTAGCTACAACAAATGTGTCCAAAAATTCAAAGATGACAAATGCAACTCAGAGCAAGGGATCTAAAACCAACTCTGCTGCAGCTCAGAACAAAAGACAGATTGAATGCATCTGCTGTAAGTAAAGTCACTTCATCTACAAATGTGAAAAATTCACAGCAATGCCAAGTGAGAAAAAGAAGAAATTTGTCACTGAAAACAATATGTGCTTTGGCTGCCTTAGAGTTGGACACATTTTCAAAAACTGTCATCAAAGAGAGTGTAATCTTTGCAGGAAAAAGCCATCCTACTCCGCTACATGAAGATCGCCCACAAGCAGACAAACCTGAAACGAAATCTGAAACGCCACCACCAGAAGAAAACGCTTCTGCTGTTTCAAACAATGTGAGAGACAATAGTGATCGTACTTCAATTATTGTTCCAGTGTGGCTGTCCTGTACAGAAGGTAATCTACAGGAAACCTTGTTTTACGCTCTGCTACACACACAAAGTAGCAACATGTTCATTCTACAAGACATTTGCAAAAAGATTCAAGCAGTCTCTGAACCAATCAAGATAAAACTCACAACAATAACAGACAAAAGTTCGATCGTGCCAAGTCATAGGGTGAATGGACTAAGAGTAAGAGGGTACCACTCACAAGAGTACATAGTGCTACCACCCACCTATACTCGTGAATACATTCCTTGAACAAAATAGTATTCCCACTTGTGAGACAGCAAAAATGTGGCCTCACTTGCACAGTATTACAAAAGAAATGCCAAATCTGTTAAGCTGTCCTGGCCGCACTTCATTGG
>CM033637.1:34207579-34227579 GCA_019453435.1 Rhinogobius similis
TACCTGGGCTGTGTCCCACCAAAGTGGGGTAGCCTAGACAGGGCACACACCCTCACAGCTCACCAACAAAGCCACACCTTCTCTTGCTCTCCCGCTCTCTACACCAGACCTTCTCCCCCTCTCCACACCAGACCTTCTCCCCCTCTCTACACCAGACCTTCTCCCCCTCTCTACACCAGACCTTCTCCCCTCTCTACACCAGACCTTCTCTCCCCTCTCCACACCAGACCTTCTCCCCTCTCTACACCAGACCTTCTCCTCCTCTCCACACTGTGACCTTCTCCCCCTCTCCACACTAGACCTCTCTTCTCCCCCTCTCCACACCAGACCTTCTCTCCTCTCTACACCAGACCTTCTCGCCCTCTCGACACCAGACCTTCTCCCTCTCCACACCAGACCTTCTCCCCTCTCTACACCAGACCTTCTCCTCCTCTCCACACCTCAGACCTTCTCCCCCTCTCTACACCAGACCTTCTCCCTCTCCACACCAGACCTTCTCCCCTCTCTCCACACCAGACCTTCTCCCCTCTCCACACCAGACCTTCTCCCTCTCCACACCAGATCCTTCTCCCCTCTCTACACGCACTGGACCTTCTCCCCTCTCACCTGACACCAGACCTTCTCCCCCTCTCCACACCAGACCTTTCTTCTCCTCTCTACACCAGACCTTCTCCCCCTCTCTACACCAGACCTTCTCCCCTCTCCACACCACAGACCTTCTCTCTCCACACCAGACCTTTCTCCCCCTCTCCTTACACCAGACCCTTCTCCCCTCTCCACACCAGAACCTTCTCCTCCCTCTCCACACCAGACCTTCTCCCCCTCTCCACACCAGACCTCTCTCTCCCTCTCTACACCAGACCTTCTCCCCCTCTCTACACCTGCCAGACCTTTCTCACCCTCTCTACACCTGACCTTCTCCCCCTCTCTACACCAGACCTTCTCCCCCTCTCTACACCAAGACCTTCTCCCTCTCTACACCAGACCTTCTCCCTCCCTCTCTACACCCAGGACCTTCTCCCCTCTCTACCGCCAGATTCCTTCTCCCCTCTCTACACCAGACCTTCTCCCCCTCTCTACACCAGACCTTCTCCCCCCTCTCTCTACAATTCACAGACCTTCTCCCCCTCTCCAGCCACCAGACCTTCTCCCCCTCTCTACACCCAGACCTTCTCCCCCTCTCTACACCAGACCTTCTCCCCCCCTCTCTACACCCAGACCTTTCTCTCCCCCTCTCTACACCAGACCTTCTCCCCCTCTCTACCACCCACCAGAACCTTTCTCTCCCCCTCTCTACACCAGACCTTCTCTCCCCTCTCTCCACTCCACACCCAGACCTTCTCCCCCTCTCTACACCAGACCTTCTCCCACTCTCTACACCAGACCTTCTCCCCCTCTCTACACCAGACCTCTCTACACCAAACCTTCTCCCCCTCTCTACACCAGACCTTTCTCCCCTCTCTACACCTCAGACCTTCTCCCCCTCTCTACAATTCGGTAGACCTTCTCCTCCCTCTCCACCAGACCTTCTCCCCCTCTCTACACCAGACCTTCTCCCCACTCTCCACACCAGACCTTTCTCCCCTCTCTCTCTACACCAGACCTTCTCCCACTCTCTCTACACCAGACCTTCTCCCCTCTCTACACCAGACCTTCTCTCCCCACTCTCCACACCTCAGACCTTCTCCCCTACTCTCTACACCAGACCTTCTCCCCCTCTCTAGCACCAGACCTTCTCCCCTCTCTCCACACCAGACCTTCTCCCTCTCTACACCAGACCTTCTCCCACTCTCTACACCAGACCTTCTCCCCCTCTCTACACCCAGACACTCTCTACACCAAACCTTCTCCCCCCTCTCTACACCAGACCTTCTCCCCTCTCTACACCAGACCTTTCTCCCCCTCTCTCTACACCAGACCTTCTCCCCTCTCCACACCCAGACCTTCTCCCCCTCTCTACACCAGACCTTTCTCCCACTCTCACACACAGACCTTCTCCCCTCTCTACACCAGACCTTCTCCCTCTCTCTACACCCAGACCTTCTCCCCTCTCTCTACACCAGACCTTCTCCCACTCTCCCACACCAGACCTTCTCCCCCCTCTCCACACCAGACCTTCTCCCACTCACACTTCCCAAACACACACTCACCCTCTTCCCTTTCATCTTTGTCTCACCTCAGCACTATTGCACGCTCATCCTTCTTCCAAAACATCCTTCCAATCAGATTTCTTTTACTTTCATTAGTCTACACCCACGCAACATTCAAGGACCCAATCTTTAGGGTTTGGGAGACGACCTCCCTTCCCAACTCAGCCCTGTCCGTTTGTAGGAAACAGCTACAGGGGAGAGGATTCCCAGTCCTCTCGCCCGTCCCTTTTAGTCGCCTTTTATGACACGCAGGGAATACGGTGGTAGTGTTCTCTAGTCTGGCTGCTGTGAGCATCAGACTGCAGGGTTATAAGGTTTTATTAATTCTAAATTCTAAAATATGCCAAATATGCCTTAAACTGTAAAACGTCTGGGAACCAAAGTCTCCTTTAGTGCATTTCAAGTCTGTCTCTGTTTGAACAGAATCAGATTAGCAGCAGAGCTAAATCACCTGTAGAGCGGCTCCATGAGTGAACAGCAGCAGACTGCGCTCCATGCCCTCGTCCCCCAGCAGCTCCATGGTCTTCTCCAGGGCCTGGATCTGCTCTGAGGAGACACCGTCCACCTTCAGCACCACCAGGAACACCGTGGAGTCGGGCCTGAGGAGGCGCTCCTCACACAGAGGGCGGATGGTGTCCAGAGCGTTTGGGTTCAGGATCCCGGGCGTGTCCAGCACAGAGACCTGCTGCCCAAGGACCTCCTCGCTGCACTCGGACACTCGGGTGGTCACTGGTCTCCGAGAGAACCTGGACTCAAACGCCGCCCGACCCAGGATGGTGTTTCCTGTGGAGCTCTTCCCCACAGCGCTCCCTCCGAGAAGAACCAACGAGAGCATCTGAGCCATCCTGCACCTGGACACACCGAGTTATGCCGTGTTCAGATCACATTTTCCCACTGCAAAAGTACTCTCCAAAGACATCCATTCATCGAATCAATGACAGGAGGTCTGAGGCCCGAACGCCTTCTGAGATCAAGTGAAATGCCAAAGACAGTCTGGTGTGCTTAGCTCAGCAGGACAGTCCCAAAACACATGGTAATGATGGGCCTTGAGCAGTCACAGTCTGTATTTCCCTGTGAATAGTCAGCACTTTGACATGCCGGTATTTCCAACAGAATTGTTTCTAAATGTGTGATTTAGAGGTCCTCCATTGAGATGTTGTGTTCATATTCTTCATCTGTTATAACAAAATTTTTGATTTACCAAAAAAAGACTTAAACAAACACAACTGGACATACTTTTTTAAACAGCCAACAGTTTCACTCCCGACCTGAAGTGTTGGTGGGGCATCCAAAGTTCAATGTCCAGGAGCGAGTGTCATAAAGAGCTCGACTGTTCACCAGGAGCTGGAGAAGCACAAAGGAAACACACTTTTCTACGTTTTTATATGAAAAATAAGCCGTATTTCGTTGACCTTTGTTTTCTGTGCTCATGATTTAATCCGATTTATCTTTGATATAAGTTGGGAACAGTTCAAGCAGAGCAAGGCATTTAATGGACTCTAAAACACTTTAAGGCTTGCTTTTCTTTTTCTTTGGGGAGATGGACTAAACCATCGCAGCAGCACATTTCCCAGAATTTGACTAGACACTGTCTCTGAACATAAAATTATTGAGTCTTTCCTACATTAAACACACAGAGGTGCCGTAGACTGTTGTGTCAACACATCATGGCTGTGTTCTTTGTTCAAATCTGTAAATACTTCCACATAAGACTTTAAATAGTGGCTAAGACGATACAAAGTGCAGAGCATGAGGCTCTTGTGAGACAAACTACACTGAAAGGTACAACTGGAGCTGTCCTTGTTACGACCATTTATGAATCAAGAATAACACGTGTTCAATAAATAACGTCATCAGGAGTTATCAAAAGTATAAAACATAATTAAACGTAGCTTTTATTGGGAGGAATTCACGTCGGACATTGAGAGAAACGACATTCTCTTTTACACAGAGCTGTTAGAAATGAAGATTAGAATAATATTGTGTCATAAAAAAGACTCTTACCGTCTGCAAATCCACAGCGCTATGTCTCACACTTTCAGTTTGAAACAAAACAAAAACAGCCCCGCCCAGAAACCAGGACTAAATGATGTGGGTTTGGACAAGTTCTAACCTGAGGTTTTCCTGAGGTGTTGTGTCCCAGATTGAAGTAAAATGGAATGTCAATGTTAAAGATGCTTTTAATAAACCTGGTCCAGTGTCCCAGAGCAGGATTAGAGCCCCAAAGACATGATAACGCTGGGCCACTGGCAGTAATGGTCTGGACTGACTCAATAGTGGCGGTGTTTTCAGGACTGAGGTTGACTGTTGCAGATGAACGTCCCTCTGACAGCACTGGCCCCTGGGTCTGGACCTTCTGATGTCACACTTTGATGACCATTAACCACAGGTAGAATTCTATCAAACGGAGTCATAATTCTAAAACATAAGGCCTGTCAGCTTGTCTTTTAAGATCACAATTGTCGGGTCAAACGTAAATGTAGCTGTCGCAGAAAATGTGTGTATTTTGAATATTATTTATATTTTATATTGTTTGTATTGAGTGTAAAAATGTAAATTCTGGTGCCCGCCACTGACCTCTGCTGGTGAAAAAAGGGAATTGTTTTGCATGATTGGCGCACGTGTTAAGCAGGACGTTTTGGCTAAAAGCTAAAAAGAGAGAAAGCACACGGACGGAAAAGAAAGTAAAACGGCTAACCACTCCTAATGTTTGGTCAGAAGGCACACGGTAATTATTCTTTATTTATTTCATATTTTGTGTTTATTTGGTGTTCTGATAAAAGTATGTTTGTCTTTTCTTTAGTTTTTCACGGTGTTTGTTAAGATTCGACAGAATAAAAACAACAAAACATCAGTTGGAGCGTGGCTTTATCTGGTCCAAACAACAAAACCTTGGGAGCAGTTATAGTGAAAAACGTCGTCTATCGCTGCCACGTGAGAGTCGGTAAAGAGAGGCGTCGCTGACGGTGAGGGAAACGAGGCCAGTCAACGAGGGTGCAACGTAACTTCAGCGCAACCATGCTTCGCAGAACTCCAGCCCACATCAGCGTGTGTCCACGTCCACGGTCCTGCGGCAGCTGGGCGTCCGAAGAACCTTGGCGTCTCCAGTTGTGCTAAGAACGGACTGCTACAGTGACATCTCATCACACTGCAAATCACGCCTTAGTGATATCAGGTCAGACTGTATCATCAGAGTTAAGCAAAGAGAAAACCAAGAGAAAGTAAAGAAGAAGAGTTATGTGAAAATTGGTTTCAGCATTGTGCAACCTTTACTTTGTCAAACTGTAATATTATTTGGCATTTGAAATAGTGGGTTCACGCTGGTTAAGTTCCCTGTCATTGCTAAATATTACAAAGGTACGGTGAATATTGACAATATTACTCTGAAGATGGCGACTGAATTGCGTGATTTAGATGACATTATTGATGCTTTAGAATCAGAGAAAGCTCAATTAGAAGACAGATTAAACAGTGATCTTGAGGATTCAGAAAGAGAAGAGGTTCAAATACGCTTAGGTGATATTTGCGCTGATCTTGAAATACACAAAGTTAGAATGCCTCAACCAGATCCTCAGCGTGAACCAGAAGTGAGGCGTTCAGGCCGAATAAAACATTTGACTGAAAAAGATGTTTGAGCTTAAGAAAGATGAGTTGATAAATAAAGAGAGGAGTTTTTGTCCAACTTACTTGGACTTTAAAGCTGAGGTTCAGCTTACAAGATCCAAACTCAAAGCCCAATGCACCAAAGCAGAGTTAAGTGACAGGATTCATTCAGTTGAACAATGTGAGTCAGATTTTAAATGTGATTATGAGTCTTTACCTACATTAACTACACCGTCTCAAGACATAAGAAGGAAAATGGACAGTTGTACTTCAGTCTCTGCTGAAATCATTCTACTTCTGAAAAGGCGTTATGCAGATGTAGAAAAGGAGTTTGACATAGAAGCTGTTAAAGAATCACTCCATAAGTTGCTACAAAGAGAAGATGCGAAGTCAATATATGGATCAACAGTATCAAGAGCTGAAAAGAGTCAGTACAGTTCAAGTCAGCAAAGCAGCCATGTAACTGCAAAAAGGGCAGAAGCTGCCGCACGTTTGGCATCAAAAAGGGCTGAAATGAACAGAGAAATGGAAATTTCGGCTCAAAGACAAGAGATTATAGCTCAACAGGAAAGGTTGAAATTGTTGGAAAATCAAAGAGATCTTGAGGCAATAGAGGCAGAATATAACGTGTATGCTGAAGAGGAATCAAAAGTGAATGCTGAAATAAGAGAGAGTGAAATAAAGGTCACTTTGCCAAGTCAGCCCTCAATGCAGCAGTACAGTGGCCCTCATCCCCAAGTCTTTCTAAGTTCAAATCCACCTCCCGTTCCTGCAGCAAGAAACAATCAGATTTCGAAAAATGTTTCAGTGTCACGGACTGGCGACAGTAAGATGGCAGCAAAGGACAGTGAAATGTCTCTAGTGGAAGCTCTAAAAGAATCCCTGACAATGACTAGACTTCCAGCTCCAGAGCCGTTTGTGTTCACTGGAGATCCACTAAAGTTCATAGAGTGGAGCACTAGTTTTAAGGCTATTATTGAGACAAGTTGTGTAGATTCAGCACACCGGCTGTTCTATTTGAAAAAGTACATAAGTGGAGAAGCTCTTAGTGTGTTAGAGGGAACATTCTACCGTAGTGATGAGGAAGCCTATTCACAGGCTTGGGAGGCCTTGAACAAACGCTATGGCCATCCTTTTGTAGTTCAGAGAGCTTTCAGGGGAAAACTAAGCAGTTGGCCAAAGATTGGGTCAAAAGAGTCACTCAGACTAAGAGAGTTCAGTGATTTTCTTATTTCCTGTAAAAATGCTATGCCTTATGTGCAAGGACTTAGGGTCTTAGATGATTGTGAGGAAAATCAGAAAATACTCCTGAAACTTCCTGACTGGGCTACATCTCGATGGAACAGATATGTGACCAAAATGCTGGATGATGGAAAGGAATATCCAGGCTTCGCAGAGTTTGCAGAGTTTGTTGCAGAAGAAGCACGTATAGCATGCAACCCAGTCTCATCTTTGTTTGCATTGAGAACATTTGAAAAACCAGATAAAGAACAAAAGCGTGCACAAGCCAGTGTCCTAGCTACAACAAATGTGTCCAAAAATTCAAAGATGACAAATGCAACTCAGAGCAAGGGATCTAAAACCAACTCTGCTGCAGCTCAGAACAAAAGACAGATTGAATGCATCTGCTGTAAGCAAAGTCATTTCATCTACAAATGTGAAAAATTCATAGCAATGCCAAGTGAGGAAAAGAAGAAATTTGTCACTGAAAACAATATGTGCTTTGGTTGCCTTAGAGTTGGACACATTTCTAAAAACTGTCGTCAAAGAGCTAACTGTAATATTTGCAGGAAAAGCCATCCTACTCCGCTACATGAAGATCGTCCACAAGCAGACAAACCTGAAACGAAATCTGAAATGCCACCACCAGAAGAAAATGCTTCGGCTGTTTCAAACAACGTGAGAGTGGACAATAGCGATCGTACTTCAATGATTGTTCCAGTGTGGCTGTCCTGTACAGAAGGTAATCTACAGGAAACCTTGGTGTACGCTCTGCTAGACACACAAAGCAGCAACACATTCATTGTACAAGACATTTGTGAAAAGATTCAAGCAGTCTCTGAACCAGTCAAGCTAAAACTCACAACAATGACAGACAAAAGTTCGATCGTGCCAAGTCATAGGGTGAATGGACTAAGAGTAAGAGGGTACCACTCACAAGAGTACATAGTGCTACCACCCACCTATACTGTGAATACATTCCCCTTGAACAAAAATAGTATTCCCACTTGTGAGACAGCAAAAATGTGGCCTCACTTGCACAGTATTACAAAAGAAATGCCAAATCTGTTAAGCTGTCCTGCCGCACTTCTCATTGGTTATGATTGTGCAAGAGCTCTAAAACCAAGAAAGGTGATACCAGGTAATGACTACGACCCCTATGCAGTGAAAACAGACTTAGGTTGGAGTATAGTGGGATCCATTAAGCCTTGGACAAATGCTATGGATGTAACAGGAGCATGCCATCGTATTGCTGTGAAAGAGCTGCCATTGGTTACACCTTCTTCTGTTATTAAAGTGTTGGAGGCAGATTTTACAGACACAAACCCAAAAGAAGGAGACATATCTCAAGAAGACATTCAGTTTTTACAGTTTCTGAATGAAAATGTTCACTACAATGTTGAAGGTCATTTGGAAATGCCTTTACCTTTCAGAGAGCGTCCGCAACTTCCAAACAATAAACATCTCGCAGCAGTACGTCTGAAATATTTGAAAGGAAAAATGGAAAGGAATCCAAAGTACAAAGAGGATTATGTGAGATTCATGAACAGTGTCTTTGAGGATGGTGATGCAGAGGAAGCAGACAACACATGCAATGATGGTAACACATGGTATATACCTCACCACGGGGTGTACCATCCAAGAAAGCCAGAGAAAATAAGAGTTGTGTTTGACTGCACTGCTAAAAGCGAGGGCACCTCTTTAAATGACCATCTCCTCACTGGTCCGGACTTGACCAATACTCTGGTAGGGGTTCTTTGTAGATTTCGCCAACACCAAATTGCCATCACTTGCGACGTGGAAAAAATGTTCCACCGTTTTCATGTCAGCCCAGAAGACAGAGACTTTTTAAGGTTCCTGTGGTGGCAGGATGGCAAAACTGACACTGAGCCTAAAGAATATCGCATGCGAGTACATATTTTTGGAGCAGCATCCTCGCCAGGATGTGCGAACTATGGTATGAAATTTCTTGCTCGTGAACATGAAAAGGACTACCCCGAAGCAGCCAGCTTCATTCTCAAAAACTTTTACGTGGATGACGGATTAATCAGTGTTGATTCAGTCGAAAAGGCAAAACAGCTAGTCACACACGCACAAGAAATCTGCGTAAAGGGCAAGCTGCGCTTACACAAATTTGTGTGCAACAAAAGAGAGGTCTTGGATGTCATACCAGAGTCAGAGCGTGCTTGTAATGACAAGGCTGTAAATCTGAACTACTCTGATATTCCAATGCAAAGTGTTCTTGGAGTCAAATGGGATGTGGGAACAGACACACTCTCATTCAGTGTTTCCTTCAAAGAAAAACCTGCCACGAGGAGAGGAATCTTGGCAACTGTCGCAAGTGTGTATGACCCGTTAGGATTTCTTTCTCCCTACATACTAACTGGAAAACAAGTGCTTCAGGAAATGTGTAAACGTGGCGTTGGATGGGATGAACCGGTTCCACCTGTGTTGGAAACTAAATGGAAAGCATGGCTCTGTGATCTGGAAAATCTTCAAACCTTTAAAATACCAAGGTGCTTTATTTCTGAAAACATTGGTGAAATCCAGAAAATAGAGCTGCATCATTTCTCAGATGCTAGCAGCAGTGGTTACGGGCAGTGTTCGTACATAAGAGTTGTAGCAAAAGACAAAGTACACTGTGCTCTGGTCATGGCAAAGGCTAGAGTAGCGCCCACAAGAGTGGTTACTATACCACGCCTTGAACTCACTGCAGCTGCAGTCTCCGCAGGAGTAAGCAACTTCCTCAGAACAGAACTTGAGTTAAAGATAGATGAGGAGTTTTTCTGGACAGATTCCCAAGTGGTGCTCGGGTACATAAAAAATGATGCGCGCCGCTTTCATGTTTTTGTTGCAAACCGAGTACAGAAAATTAAAGATCTAACAGACCCAAAACAATGGTTCTATATTGAAACTGACCAAAATCCAGCAGATCACGCATCTAGAGGACTCAAGGTGGCAGAGCTTACGGACTCAAATTGGCTCACCGGACCTAGATTTCTTTGGGAGCGAGAGCTTGTCACAAAACCACAGTCTCCAGAGCTTTTAGTCGGAGATCCTGAGGTGAAGGTTCTAAAAACGCATGGCCTAGAGAAAGACAGTTTTCTTGAGAGATTCACTAGGTTCTCTGACTGGAATACAACACTTAATGTTGTTGCAAAGATAAAAAGACTCACAAAAAGAGACAAAACAGGGCCAGTTAGTGTGGAAGAGAGACAAGCAGCATCTTTAGTGCTTATAAAAGCAGCACAAAGGGAAGCGTTTGAGAAGGAGTTGAAACAGTTGAGTCAAAATCAAACCAGATTACCCAAAACGCACAAGTTGTATCAGCTTGATCCTATTATTGATAATGGCCTACTTAGGGTAGGGGGCAGGTTAAGAAAATCATCTACGTCAGTTGAACTTAAACACCCAGTTATTCTTCCCAAGGAAGGCATTGTCACTGGGTTGATTCTTGATTATTGTCATAAGAAAACACAACATCAGGGCAGAGGCCAAACACTAAATGCACTCAGAGCCCATGGTTATTGGATCGTAGGTGCCAGCAAGGTAGTGGCCAAGCATATTAAGAGTTGTGTGACATGTAGAAAGGTGCGAGGGTCGACAGAAGAGCAACGTATGGCTGATTTACCAGCAGACAGAGTAGAGCCCTCACCCCCTTTCACTTATACCGGACTAGATTGTTTTGGCCCCTTTTACACAAAACAAGGTAGAAAGGAATGTAAGCGTTATGGTCTTTTGTGTACCTGTTTAAGTTCTAGGGCCATTCACATTGAGATGTTGGAAGATCTCTCCACTGATGCGTTTATAAATGCGTTGAGATGTTTTATTGCCATCAGAGGAGCAGTGAGGCAAATTAGATCCGATCAGGGTACTAATTTTGTCGGAGCTAAAAATGAGTTCAAAAAGGGTCTTGCAGAACTAGACAAAGAGAGGATTGCTATCTATTTAGCTAAAAACCAATGCGACTTCCAAATGAACGTTCCCGATGCTAGCCACAGAGGTGGTGTTTGGGAACGCCAAATCAGAACTGTTAGGAGTGTTATGAGTTCTGTATTGGCACAAGCCGCAGGAAGGCTTGATGACTCGTCCTTAAGAACCATATTTTACGAGGCAATGTCTATCGTTAACAATCGCCCACTCACTATTGAGACAATCAATGATCCAAAAAGTGTCGAGCCTTTAACGCCTAACCATTTACTTACGATGAAGGCAGCAGTGCCACTTCCACCTCCAGGTACATTTGTCAGAGAAGACTTATACGCCAGAAAGAGGTGGCGCAGAGTGCAGTATCTGACAGAACAGTTCTGGCACAGGTGGCGCAAAGAGTATTTAACTAGCATTAGTCTCAGACAACAGTGGCATGCACCCAAAAGGAATGTACAAGTGGGAGATATAGTTATAGTCAAGGAAGACAATATTCCTAGAAATGAATGGACATTAGCAAAGGTAGTTGAAGCAAACAAAGACGATGATGGCTTAGTGCGAAAGGTTAAGATACAAATGGGACAGAAGGATTTAGGGAAGAAAGGTGAACGCTTGAAGCAAGTGTCTTTTTCTTGGCGTCCAGTTCAAAAAACTAGTGGTACGAGTACAGAGTGTGTGAAATGTTTAATGTAAATACGGTCTACAGTTCATAGGTTGACTATGGTTATGTTTTGTAAAATTACAAGCTTTATTTTGTGAACAAATACAAATCTTTTGTAATTTTGGTGGCAGTGTAGCTGTCGCAGAAAATGTGTGTATTTTGAATATTATTTATATTTTATATTGTTTGTATTGAGTGTAAAAATGTAAATTCTGGTGCCCGCCACTGACCTCTGCTGGTGAAAAAAGGGAATTGTTTGCATGATTGGCGCACGTGTTAAGCAGGACGTTTTGGCTAAAAGCTAAAAGAGAGAGAAAGCACACGGACGGAAAGAAAGTAAAACGGCTAACCACTCCTAATGTTTGGTCAGAAGGCACACGGTAATTATTCTTTATTTATTTCATATTTTGTGTTTATTTGGTGTTCTGATAAAAGTATGTTTGTCTTTTCTTTAGTTTTTCACGGTGTTTGTTAAGATTCGACAGAATAAAAACAACAAAAACATCAGTTGGAGCGTGGCTTTATCTGGTCCAAACAGCAAAACCTTGGGAGCAGTTATAGTAAACGTCCTCCTCGGGGTCAGGAGGGTCACGTGTAGACTGGGTCTTGGACTTGGCTTCAGTCCTGGGTGTGGTCTTGGTCTTCAGGTCTTTGGCTCTGAACATTGGGACGTACAGGTTTTCCTCCAAACACAGAGAGTCTGCAACGACAATAAACTCGAATGAAAACTTTGGAAATGTTTCTCGGTTGAAAAGATTGATTTGGTCTGAGCTCCAGATCGAACGGAGGGCCACACTTTGAGACGAACGTGTCGTCGAAGGTCACTGACTGGTGCACAGAACTGTCAATCAAAAGTGCTGTTTTATCTGGGGTCAAAGAATAATCCAGTCTCAGAACATTATTATTAGATCTGCCCCACGAGAAAACGTGAGATAAGGAGGTTATAATGGTAGAATGTACCTGGTCCTCTGCTCTGATTGGCTCTTGTACCTGGTCCTCTGCTCTGATTGGCTCTTGTGCCTGGTCCTCTGCTCTGATTGGCTCTTGTACCTGGTCCTCTGCTCTGATTGGCTCTTGTGTCTTTATCTCTGCTCTGATTGGCTCTTGTACCTGGTCCTCTGCTCTGATTGGCTCTTGTACCTGGTCCTCTGCTCTGATTGGCTCTTGTACCTGGTTCTCTGCTCTGATTGGCTCTTGTACCTGATTGGCTCTTGTACCTGGTCCTCTGCTCTGATTGGCTCTTGTGTCTTTATCTCTGCTCTGATTGGCTCTTGTACCTGGTTCTCTGCTCTGATTGGCTCTTGTACCTGGTCCTCTGCTCTGATTGGCTCTTGTGTCTGGTCCTCTGCTCTGATTGGCTCTTGTGTCTGGTCCTCTGCTCTGATTGGCTCTTGTACCTGGTTCTCTGCTCTGATTGGCTCTTGTGTCTTTATCTCTGCTCTGATTGGCTCTTGTACCTGGTTCTCTGCTCTGATTGGCTCTTGTACCTGGTTCTCTGCTCTGATTGGCTCTTGTACCTGGTTCTCTGCTCTGATTGGCTCTTGTACCTGATTGGCTCTTGTACCTGCTTCTCTGCTCTGATTGGCTCTTGTGTCTTTATCTCTGCTCTGATTGGCTCTTGTACCTGGTCCTCTGATCTGATTGGCTCTTGTGCCTGGTCCTCTGCTCTGATTGGCTCTTGTACCTGGTCCTCTGATCTGATTGGCTCTTGTGCCTGGTCCTCTGCTCTGATTGGCTCTTGTACCTGGTCCTCTGCTCTGATTGGCTCTTGTACCTGGTCCTCTGCTCTGATTGGCTCTTGTACCTGGTCCTCTGCTCTGATTGGCTCTTGTGCCTGGTCCTCTGCTCTGATTGGCTCTTGTGCCTGGTCCTCTGCTCTGATTGGCTCTTGTGCCTGGTCCTCTGCTCTGATTGGCTCTTGTGTCTTTATCTCTGCTCTGATTGGCTCTTGTGCCTGGTCCTCTGCTCTGATTGGCTCTTGTGCCTGGTCCTCTGCTCTGATTGGCTCTTGTACCTGGTTCTCTGCTCTGATTGGCCGCCTGCAAAGCCCTCCTCCTCCTGATGAAGATGCAGACGATGAGGAGGAGCAGGATCAGACTCAGAGCGGCCGGAGTCCAGCCTCGAGCCCCGCCCTGGACCAAACACAGCGTGAGAGAATAAACAAAAGCTACACGAAGGACAAGGAGCAGCAGGAAACACACGTCTGGGACCAAAACCAAAACGTGTTTATCCTCGACACCGAACACAAAACCACAACGAACATTTAAAAAGTCATTTCAACACAAATAATAAACTGTCTTAATGTGGTCACCGTCTCAAACGAAACGAAACACATTCTGACTGAACTGATCGTTCTAAAACTGTCCACGAAAGTTTAGTTCTGTTTGGGATTCTTTTGTCTCGATATTCCTCTGACCTCCTCTGACCTCCTCTGACCTCCTCTGAACTCCTCTGACCTCCTCTGACCTCCTCTGAACTCCTCTGACCTCCTCTGAACTCCTCTGACCTCCTCTGAACTCCTCTGAACTCCTCTGAACTCCTCTGAACTCCTCTGAACTCCTCTGAACTCCTCTGACCTCCTCTGAACTCCTCTGAACTCCTCTGACCTCCTCTGAACTCCTCTGAACTCCTCTGACCTCCTCTGAACTCCTCTGAACTCCTCTGACCTCCCCTGACCTCCTCTGAACTCCTCTAAACTCATCTGACCTCCTCTGAACTCCTCTGAACTCCTCTGACCTCCCCTGACCTCCTCTGAACTCCTCTAAACTCCTCTAAACTCCTCTGACCTCCTCTGAACTCCTCTAAACTCCTCTGACCTCCTCTGAACTCCTTTGACCTCCTCTGAACTCCTTTGACCTCCTCTGAACTCCTCTGACCTCCTCTGAACTCCACTGACCTCCTCTGACCTCCTCTGAACTCCTCTGACCTCCTCTGACCTCCTCTGAACTCCTCTGAACTCCTCTGAACTCCTCTGACCTCCACTGAACTCCTCTGACCTCCTCTGAACTCCTCTGACCTCCTCTGAACTCCACTGACCTCCTTTGAACTCCTTTCAACTCCTCTGACCTCCTCTGACCTCCTCTGAACTCCTTTGAACTCCTTTCAACTCCTCTGACCTCCTCTGACCTCCTCTGACCTCCTTTGAACTCCTTTCAACTCCTCTGACCTCCTCTGACCTCCTCTGAACTCCTTTCAACTCCTCTGACCTCCTCTGAACTCCTCTGACCTCCTCTGAACTCCTCTGACCTCCTCTGACCTCCACTGAACTCCTCTGACCTCCTCTGACCTCCTCTGAACTCCTCTGACCTCCTCTGACCTCCTCTGAACTCCTCTGACCTCCTCTGAACTCCTCTGACCTCCTTTGAACTCCTCTGAACTCCACTGACCTCCTCTGACCTCCTCTGACCTCCTTTGAACTCCTTTCAACTCCTCTGACCTCCTCTGACCTCCTCTGACCTCCTCTGAACTCCTTTCAACTCCTCTGACCTCCTCTGAACTCCTCTGACCTCCTCTGAACTCCTCTGACCTCCTCTGACCTCCTCTAAACTCCTCTGACCTCCTCTGAACTCCTCTGACCTCCTCTGACCTCCTCTAAACTCCTCTGACCTCCTTTGACCTCCTCTAAACTCCTCTGAACTCCTCTGAACTCCTCTGACCTCCTCTAAACTCCTCTGACCTCCTTTGACCTCCTCTGAACTCCTCTGACCTCCTCTGACCTCCTCTAAACTCCTCTGAACTCCTCTAAACTCCCCTGAACTCCTCTAAACTCCTCTGAACTCCTCTGAACTCCACTGAACTCCTCTGACCTCCCCTGACCTCCCCTGAACTCCTCTGACCTCCACTGACCTCCCCTGAACTCCTCTGACCTCCTTTTACCTCCACTGAACTCCTCTGACCTCCTCTGAACTCCTCTGACCTCCTCTGAACTCCTCCAAACTCCTCTGAACTCCTCTAAACTCCTCTGAACTCCTCTAAACTCCTCTGACCTCCTCTGAACTCCTTTGACCTCCTCTGAACTCCTTTGACCTCCTCTGAACTCCTCTGACCTCCTCTGAACTCCACTGACCTCCTCTGACCTCCTCTGAACTCCTCTGACCTCCTCTGACCTCCTCTGAACTCCTCTGAACTCCTCTGAACTCCTCTGACCTCCACTGAACTCCTCTGACCTCCTCTGAACTCCTCTGACCTCCTCTGAACTCCACTGACCTCCTTTGAACTCCTTTCAACTCCTCTGACCTCCTCTGACCTCCTCTGAACTCCTTTGAACTCCTTTCAACTCCTCTGACCTCCTCTGACCTCCTCTGACCTCCTTTGAACTCCTTTCAACTCCTCTGACCTCCTCTGACCTCCTCTGAACTCCTTTCAACTCCTCTGACCTCCTCTGAACTCCCTCTGACCTCCCTCCTGAACTCCTCTGACCTCCTCTGACCTCCACTGAACTCCTCTGACCTCCTCTGACCTCCTCTGAACTCCTCTGACCTCCTCTGACCTCCTCTGAACTCCTCTGACCTCCTCTGAACTCCTCTGACCTCCTCTGAACTCCACTGACCTCCTCTGACCTCCTCTGACCTCCTTTGAACTCCTTTCAACTCCTCTGACCTCCTCTGACCTCCTCTGACCTCCTCTGAACTCCTTTCAACTCCTCTGACCTCCTCTGAACTCCTCTGACCTCCTCTGAACTCCTCTGACCTCCTCTGACCTCCTCTAAACTCCTCTGACCTCCTCTGAACTCCTCTGACCTCCTCTGACCTCCTCTAAACTCCTCTGACCTCCTTTGACCTCCTCTAAACTCCTCTGAACTCCTCTGAACTCCTCTGACCTCCTCTAAACTCCTCTGACCTCCTTTGACCTCCTCTGAACTCCTCTGACCTCCTCTGACCTCCTCTAAACTCCTCTGAACTCCTCTAAACTCCCCTGAACTCCTCTAAACTCCTCTGAACTCCTCTGAACTCCACTGAACTCCTCTGACCTCCCCTGACCTCCCCTGAACTCCTCTGACCTCCACTGACCTCCCCTGAACTCCTCTGACCTCCTTTTACCTCCACTGAACTCCTCTGACCTCCTCTGAACTCCTCTGACCTCCTCTGAACTCCTCCGAACTCCTCTGAACTCCTCTAAACTCCTCTGAACTCGCCTGAACTCCACTGACCTCCTCTGAACTCCTCTAAACTCCTCTGAACTCGCCTGAACTCCTCTGAACTCCTCTGACCTCCTCTAAACTCCTCTGAACTCCTCTGAACTCCTCTGACCTCCTCTAAACTCCTCTGAACTCCTCTAAACTCCCCTGAACTCCTCTAAACTCCTCTGAACTGGCCTGAACTCCTCTGAACTCCACTGAACTCCTCTGAACTCCTCTGACCTCCCCTGAACTCCTCTGAACTCCTCTGAACTCCTCTAAACTCCTCTGAACTGGCCTGAACTCCTCTGAACTCCACTGAACTCCTCTGAACTCCTCTGACCTCCTCTGAACTCCTCTGACCTCCTCTGACCTCCTCTGAACTCCTCTGACCTCCTCTGAACTCCTCTGACCTCCTCTGAACTCCACTGACCTCCTTTGAACTCCTCTGAACTCCTCTGACCTCCTCTGAACTCCTCTGACCTCCTCTGACCTCCTCTGAACTCCTCTGACCTCCTCTGAACTCCTCTGACCTCCTCTGACCTCCTCTGAACTCCTCTGACCTCCTCTGAACTCCACTGACCTCCTTTGAACTCCTCTGAACTCCTCTGACCTCCTCTGAACTCCACTGACCTCCTTTGAACTCCTCTGAACTCCTCTGACCTCCTCTGAACTCCTCTGACCTCCTCTGAACTCCACTGACCTCCTTTGAACTCCTCTGAACTCCTCTGACCTCCACTGACCTCCTTTGAACTCCTCTGAACTCCTCTGACCTCCTCTGAACTCCTCTGACCTCCTCTGACCTCCTTGTCTGGTCGCTCTTTGTTCAAATCCTTGACGTCAGACACAAAGATAAAAACAGTGTTTACCTGTGGCTCCTCCCAGTGTTTACCTGTGGCTCCTCCCCCAGTGTTTACCTGTAGCTCCTCCCAGTGTTTACCTGTAGCTCCTCCCAGTGTTTACCTGTAGCTCCTCCCAGTGTTTACCTGTAGCTCCTCCCAGTGTTTACCTGTAGCTCCTCCCAGTGTTTACCTGTAGCTCCTCCTCCCAGTGTTTACCTGTAGCTCCTCCCAGTGTTTACCTGTAGCTCCTCCCCAGTGTTTACCTGTAGCTCCTCCCAGTGTTTACCTGTAGCTCCTCCCCCAGTGTTTACCTGTAGCTCCTCCCCCAGTGTTTACCTGTGGCTCCTCCCCCAGTGTTTACCTGTGGCTCCTCCCAGTGTTTACCTGTAGCTCCTCCCCCAGTGTTTACCTGTGGCTCCTCCCAGTGTTTACCTGTGGCTCCTCCCAGTGTTTACCTGTAGCTCCTCCCAGTGTTTACCTGTGGCTCCTCCCAGTGTTTACCTGTAGCTCCTCCCCCAGTGTTTACCTGTGGCTCCTCCCCAGTGTTTACCTGTAGCTCCTCCCCCAGTGTTTACCTGTGGCTCCTCCCAGTGTTTACCTGTAGCTCCGCCCCTCTGCGCCCGTACACAGTCAGTGTGAGCTCCGTCTTGCTGAGCCTGACTCCGCCCTCGTCGTACACTTCCTGTCTGTAGACTCCGCTGTCATTGGTCCGAGCGTCGTCCAATCGCAGCGCTCCGTTGTGCAGCAGAGCACAGCGCCCCCTGCAGCCCAGCATCCTGTTCCTCGTCACCAGCCCCCCCGGCCAGATCCAGCGCAAGTCTGCAGGCCACGCCCCTGACTGCACAGACCACGCCCCTCTCAGCTCCACCGACCCGCCCACAGCCACCGACACGTCTGATTGGAGCAGAGACAGAGGGCGGGGTTAGAGGCAGAGGGCGGGGTCAGAGGCAGAGGGCGGGGCTAGAGACAGAGGGCGGGGTTAGAGGCAGAGGGCGGGGTCAGAGGCAGAGGGCGGAGTCAGAGGCAGAGGGCGGGGTTAAAGACAGAGGGTGGGGTTAAAAACAGAGGGTGGGGTTAGAGGCAGAGGGCGGGGTTAGAGGCAGAGGGCGGGGTTAAAGACAGAGGGAGGGACTAGAGGCAGAGGGCGGGGTTAGAGGCAGAGGGCGGGGTTAGAGGCAGAGGGCGGGGTTAGAGGCAGAGGGCGGGGTTAGAGGCAGAGGGCGGGGTTAGAGGCAGAGGGCGGGGTTAGAGAGGCAGAGGGCGGGGTTAGAGGCAGAGGGCGGGATTAGAGGGCGGGGTTAAAGACAGAGGGCGGGGTTAGAGGCAGAGGGCGGGGTTAGAGGCAGAGGGCGGGGTAAGAGACAGAGGGCGGGGCTAGAGGCAGAGGGCGGGGTTAGAGGCAGACGGTGGGGTCAGAGGCAGAGGGCGGGGTCAGAGGCAGAGGGCGGGGAAAGAGGCAGAGGGCGGGGTCAGAGGCAGACGGCGGGGTTAGAGGGCGGGGCTAGAGGCAGAGGGCGGGGTTAGAGGCAGAGGGCGGGGTTAGAGGCAGAGGGCGGGGTCAGAGGCAGAGGGCGGGGCTAGAGGCAGAGGGCGGGGTTAGAGGCAGAGGGCGGGGTTAGAGGCAGAGGGCGGGGTCAGAGGCAGAGGGCGGGGTTAGAGGCAGAGGGCGGGGTTAGAGGCAGAGGGCGGGGTCAGAGGCAGAGGGCGGGGTAAGAGGCAGAGGGCGGGGTTAGAGGCAGAGGGCGGGGTTAAAGACAGAGGGCGGGGTTAGAGGCAGAGGGCGGGGTTAAAGACAGAGGGCGGGGGTAGAGGCAGAGGGCGGGGCTAGAGGCAGAGGGCGGGGTTAGAGACAGAGGGCGGGGTTAAAGACAGAGGGCGGGGTTAGAGGCAGAGGGCGGGGTTAAAGACAGAGGGCGGGGTTAGAGGCAGAGGGCGGGGTTAGAGGCAGACGGCGGGGTTAGAGACAGAGGGAGGGGTTAAAGACAGAGGGTGGGGTTAGAGGCAGAGGGCGGGGTTAGAGACAGAGGGCGGGGTTAGAGGCAGAGGGCGGGGTTAGAGGCAGAGGGCGGGGTTAAAGACAGAGGGCGGGGCTAGAGGCAGAGGGCGGGGTCAGAGGCAGAGGGCGGGGTTAGAGGCAGAGGGCGGGGTCAGAGGCAGACGGCGGGGTTAGAGGGCGGGGCTAGAAGCAGAGGGCGGGGCTAGAGGCAGAGGGCGGGGTTAGAGGCAGAGGGCGGGGTTAGAGGCAGAGGGCGGGGTTAGAGGCAGAGGGCGGGGTTAGAGGCAGAGGGCGGGGTTAGAGGCAGAGGGCGGGGGTGGAGGCAGAGGGCGGGGTCAGAGGCAGACTCAGGGGTTAGAGGCGAGCTAGAAGCAGAGGGCGGGGCTAGAGGCAGATGGCGGGGTCAGAGGCAGAGGGCGGGGCTAGAGGCAGAGGGCGGGGTTAGAGGCAGAGGGCGGGGATAGAGGCAGAGGGCGGGGCTAGA
>CM033637.1:34230079-34285975 GCA_019453435.1 Rhinogobius similis
GTGTGTGTACAGTGTGTGTGTGTGTGTGTGTGTGTGTACAGTGTGTGCGTGTGTGTGTGTGTGTACAGTGTGTGTGTGTGTGTGTGTGTGTGTGTGTACAGTGTGTGTGTACAGTGTGTGTGTGACAGTTTAAATCTTTTTAAACCTTTAAGTGATATTAAGTCTAGAGAGAGCGTTGTCATGGTAACCCACAGTAACCACGCCCAGCTCCATGTCGTGTTGGGAAATTCTAAAACGTTAAAACAGAGGTGAAATGTCCTTAATATTATACACATTATATGTGATTATAATCGATCTAAGATGGCCGCCGGAGCTGGCACAGCATCAGAACCATGGACTTTGGGGCTCAGTCCGTCCCGCCCACATTTAAGCAAATTTCTCATTCATTTTTTCCATTGAGATTTAACGAGTTTAACGCCATGACGGAGGCAAACAGCTCTGTGCCACTAATGCCCATAACAAACAAAAAAGTAAGTACAACTGAAAATTCTGCAAAATGTTTTAATAACTCAGAAGTTTATAAAGTTTCAGAAACATAATTTAAATAAAATAATAGCTCTTATGTTAAAATAATAAAATATATATTTCTTTCAGAATCCCTATGAGAAAATGAATGGAAAATTTACTTCCGGAACCAAGGCGTGGGCGGTCCCTGGTGAGCAAGCGCGTGCTAATTTGCTACTTAAAAAAAAAAATCTGATTTTCTTATTATTATCCTTTATATTTTATGTTTTCAAATCTTTATTGTATCCAAAAACGTGATACTGTGAAGATAAACGGAATAGTTTTGTTTTTGTGGATTTGTGAGAGCGTCAGTGTGTTACGTCAGACACGTGACCGGAAGCAGCAGCAAAGACCCGTTTGTTTGTGGCTAACGCTAGCGGCTAACAGCAACAGCAGGTCAGACTTTTCTCCTGTTTTTACTCTTTTCACGTGTTTTTAATCTTTTTAAACCGCGAGAACTTTCTCTGGATCCGGTTTAGAAACAAAACACCGCGATGTCAAAAGATTTACCTCCAAACTGTGACTTTAAAGAGCGGCTTTAGCTGTTAGCATCGAGCTAACTGTTAGCCACAACGGGACTAAACCGGGACTAAACCGGGTCTAAACCAGGTCTAAACCGGGACTGAACCAGGTCTAAACCAGGTCTAAACCAGGTCTAAACCGGGACTGAACCAGGTCTAAACCAGGTCTAAACCAGGACTAAACCAGGACTAAACCGGGTCTAAACCAGGACTAAACCGGGACTGAACCGGGTCTAAACCGGCACTGAACCGGGTCTAAACCAGGTCTAAACCAGGTCTAAACCGGGACTAAACTAGGACTGAACCAGGTCTAAACCAGGTCTAAACCGGGACTGAACCGGGTCTAAACCGGGACTGAACCAGGACTGAACCGGGTCTAAACCGGGACTAAACCAGGTCTAGACCGGGATTAAACTAGGACTGAACCAGGTCTAAACCAGGACTAAACTAGGTCTAAACTGGGTCTAAACCGGGACTGAACCGGGACTGAACCAGGTCTAAACCAGGACTAAACCAGGACTAAACCAGGTCTAAACCAGGTCTAAACCAGGTCTAAACCGGGACTGAACCAGGACTAAACCGGGACTAGTCCAAAACAGTTATGTTCACATTAGTATTCTCAGATTTATCATTTCGCTCCAGAACATTCTTTTGCTGCTGTTTCTTCCAAAAGTCAAGTTCATTTTTTAGACTTTTGTTGTTTCTTTTCCAGCGACGATGGAGGAAAATAAAAGAGACAAACAGGACGAGGAGGAGAACTTTTACGACTGTCACGAGAGTCTGGAGACGACGGAAGCGTTACAGAGACTGAACCTGAACGAGGAGACGAGAGAGGAGACGAGAGAGGAGACGAGAGAGGAGACGAGAGAGGAGACGAGAGAGGAGACGAGAGAGGAGACGAGAGAGGAGACGAGAGAGGAGACGAGAGAGGAGACGAGAGAGGAGACGAGAGAGGAGACGAACAAGGAGACGAACGAGAGACTGAGGGAGGGACCAGGAGAAAGACTTGAGAACGAGCTGGAAAAAGACAAACAGTTCAAAGAACGACTAAAAGCTCCAGACGAAGGAGACGACGCTTTAGAAGGACACGAGGAAAGGACACAAGGATGCACGGAGGAGGGGGCGGGGTCTGCCGCTGAAGGGGCGGAGTTTCCCTCTGAGCAGGTGCAGCAGGACGAGGAGTACCTGCTGGAGCTGGAGAAGGAGCTGAGCGACGACGAGAAGGAGGTGAGACTACACGACCCACAATGCACCTGTGACAGGTTTAGTCGCGTCTTTGTCGTTTTTAGTCGCGTCTTTGTCGTTTTTAGTCGCGTCTTTGTCGTTTTTAGTCGCGTCTTTGTCGTTTTTAGTCGCGTCTTTGTGGTTTTTAGTCACGTCTTTGTCGTTTTTAGTCACGTCTGTTGTTTTTAGTCGCGTCTTTGTCGTTTTTAGTCGCGTCTTTGTCGTTTTTAGTCGCGTCTTTGTCGTTTTTAGTCACGTCTTTGTCGTTTTTAGTCGCGTCTTTGTCGTTTTTAGTCACGTCTTTGTCGTTTTTAGTCACGTCTTTGTCGTTTTTAGTCACATTTTTGTTACATTTTGTTGCGTCTTTGTCGTTTTTAGTCACGTCTTTGTCGTTTTTAGTCGTGTCTTTGTCGTTTTTAGTCACGTCTTTGTGGTTTTTAGTCACATTTTTGTTACATTTTGTTACATCTTTGTCGTTTTTAGTCACATTCTTGTCGTTTTTAGTCACATTTTTGTTACATTTTGTTGCGTCTTTGTCGTTTTTAGTCATGTCTGTCGTTTTTAGTCGCGTCATTGTCGTTTTTAGTCACGTCTGTTGTTTTTAGTAACAATATTGTTGTTTTTAGTCGCGTCTTTGTCGTTTTTAGTCACGTCTGTTGTTTTTAGTCACATTCTTGTTGTTTTTAGTCCCGTCTTTGTCGTTTTTAGTCACGTCTGTTGTTTTTAGTCACATTCTTGTCGTTTTTAGTCGCGTGTTTGTCGTTTTTAGTCACGTCTTTGTCGTTTTTAGTCACGTCTTTGTCGTTTTTAGTCGCGTCTTTGTCGTTTTTAGTCACGTCTGTCGTTTTTAGTCACATACTTGTCGTTTTTAGTCGCGTCTTTGTTGTTTTTAGTCACATTTTTGTTACATTTTGTTGCGTCTTTGTCGTTTTTAGTCACATTTTTGTCACATTTTGTTGCGTCTTTGTGGTTTTTAGTCACGTTCTTGTCGCTTTTTGGTCACATTCTTGTCGTTTTTAGTCGCGTCTTTGTGGTTTTTAGTCACGTTCTTGTCGTTTTTAGTCACGTCTTTGTTGTTTTGAGTCGCGTCTTTGTGGTTTTTAGTCACGTTCTTGTCTTTTTTAGTCGCGTATTTGTGTTTTTTATTCACGTCTTTGTCGTTTTAGTCACATTCTTGTCGCTTTTAGTCACATTCTTGTCGCTTTTAGTCGCGTCTTTGTGGTTTTTAGTCACGTCTTTGTCGTTTTTAGTCACATTCTAGTCGTTTTTAGTCGCGTCTTTGTCGTTTTTAGTCGCATCTTTGTGGTTTTTTGTCGTGTTTTGTCACTTTTAGTCACATTCTTGTCGTTTTTAGTCGCGTCTGTTGTTTTTAGTCACATTTTTGTTACATTTTGTTGAGTCTTTGTGGTTTTTAGTTGTGTTTTGTCACTTTTAGTTGACATAATTGCTTGTTGCTCGTTTATCTTTATTTAAACAGACAAAGCCCTGAGAACCAGACTTTTTCCTGAACGTTCTCTTCACTTTTTTGACGCTTAAATTGGCCATAATTTCTTTAGTTTCAAACCTTAAATTTGACCCATATTTTCTAAAAATCTATTTTGTAAAAGACTTGTCCTGTGCCCGTTTATTTATTTTTAGTTAAATGTCTTAGTCCCACTTCTGCTCTGACTAAAAACACTACAAATGAGTTTCTCTCCCAAGGTTTTGTTTTTTTAATCGTCAGAAGAATCAAATGTCCCACAAAAGGCTCTTTTTCGTGTAAACGCTGAGTAGAGGCTGATTTCTGCTTCATTCTCTGGCGCTCCTGAGTGACTTTGGGCCTTAGGCGGTGTTTGACCACAATGCACTGCAGAAAGAGCTGTTTAAAGGAGCTGAGCCGAGATCATGAACCAAACACTTAACCGAACCGTTAGCCGCAGGTGCTAGCGTTAGCCGCTAACTGTAGCCTGAGCTGTGAATAGAACAAAAAACTACGGCAAAAAGATGAAGAATCCGTCTGTTTGAGTTTTCACGAGTGAGGAGACGGATCGAGTCACTGAACAGGGCCGGACTCAGAGTGAACCAGGGCCCGGAGCAGAGGGGGGCAAACCAAGGCCCCGGGGCCACATGCGGCCCACAAAGCATGTAGTACATTGTTTTGATGAAGTATGAGACTGTGTTCATGTGAGAGCAGCCGGCACCACATTCACACCGACTGTGGCCAAATACACCGAGGGTGTGATCGGTGCTGCTGCTGTTTGTGGAGTATTTAGGCCTTAAGTCTGAGCGGGATAATACATCAGCCCTGTAGGGGCCCGGTGTAGGGGCCCGGTGTAGGGGCCCGGTGTAGGGGCCCGGTGTAGGGGCCCGGTGTAGGGGCCCGGTGTAGGGGCCCGGTGTAGGGGCCCGGCCCGGTGTAGGGGCCCGGCCCGGTGTAGGGGCCCGGCCCGGTGTAGGGGCCCGGCCCAGTGTAGGGGCCCGGCCCAGTGTAACGGCCCGGCCCAGTGTGACGGTCCGGCCCGGCGTAACGGCCCAGTGTAGGGGCCCGGCCCGGTGTGACAGTCTGGCCCAGTGTAGGGGCCCGGCCCAGTGTGACGGTCCGGCCTAGTGTAGGGGCCCGGCCCAGTGTGACGGTCCGGCCTAGTGTAGGGGCCCGGCCCGGTGTGACGGTCCGGCCCAGTGTAGGGGCCCGGCCCGGTGTGACAGTCTGGCCCAGTGTAGGGGCCCGGCCCAGTGTGACGGTCCGGCCCAGTGTAGGGGCCCGGCCCGGTGTGACGGTCCGGCCTAGTGTAGGGGCCCGGCCCAGTATGACGGTCCGGCCCAGTGTGACGGTCCGGCCCAGTGTAACGGCCAAGCTGAAATAAACAAATCTGATTGGTCGGTATGTTTTGGAGCTGACTGGAGGCGGGGCGGGGGGCGGGGCCACCAGGCGGACGTGTGTAAAGAGCACAGATCTCAGTTAAACTACGACGGAAACAAGACGGCGCCGCCCACTGGAGCTGGTGACGCGGCAAAGATCACGAAGGTCTTGGGTTCAGATCATGATTTGGATTTGATCTCGACTCATGTTCACTTTGTGTTTTTGAGTCGACTTTAAGAGCTGCAGGTTTAGGACAAACGTTGATGTGTCTGACCCGTGTGACTGGGATTAGAGTCAGATTTGTGTTTTATTGACAGGATTCTGTTCAAATTCACATTTTAAACACACTTTTAGTCACGTCTTTGTCTTTGCTTCAGCTTCTAAATAAATGTAGACTCTATTTGTCGGCCGATCAGTCATTTTTCCAGGCCTGTTCTCAGATCAAACTGTAGATATGAAGCTGTCGCCTCCTTTTGTTCTGGGGTCAAACGTGAGCTGCTGCTGCTGTTCTGGTCACGGTTTGTTCTTCAGGTTCAGGTTCAGGTGAAGGTGAAGGTGCTTTTTCATGACGGTTAAAGTATCCAAATCTTTTTTTCTTCCAAGGTGAGTATTTTTATATTTTTGGACAAAACTAAAGTGGATTCACAGATTTGGAAAAACGGGAATAAGCGGTAGAAAATGAATGAATGAATGAATGAAAATTATTTACAATATTTTACAGCTTTACAGAATAAAAAGGTGCAAAGAGTAAATACAGTTTTTCTAACGGGCCACAAAGGGTTAAACCATTGTGTTTATTTATGTCTGTCACCAAATTATGCAAATGAGCTCGTGGTTTCATGAGACGCTCAAAAGTATTTTATTTATGAGAAACAAAACCCCAAAGGGTTCACTTCCTGTTTCAGTTCAAGCGCCGTCAGTTTTTAGAACGAAACACCAAACACAAAACACAAGCACGCACACACACGCACAAACACACACACACACTGTACACACACACACTGTACACACACACAAACACACTGTACACACACACACACACACACACTGTACACACACACACTGTACACACACACAAACACACTGTACACACACACAGCACGCACCGACCCAAACCATCAGAACAAGACTCCAATCCTGGACCGGGGTCTGGACCAGGGTCTGGACCACAGTCTGGACCACAGTCTGGACCACAGTCTGGACCAGGGCCTGGACCGGGGTCTGGACCGGGGCTGAACTCTGAGCTTTTCTTGTTTCAGTTTCGTCGACAGAGGAGCCTCGACCTCAAAGACAAAGGAAACCAACTGTTCAAGACCCAACGTGAGTCTGAGCAGCGCCACAGCGCCACCTCCTGTTCACTCACTGTTAGTGTTTAGTCGACAGCGCCACCTCCTGTTCACTCACTGTTAGTGTTTAGTCCACAGCGCCACCTCCTGTTCACTCACTGTTAGTGTTTAGTCCACAGCGCCACCTCCTGTTCACTCACTGTTAGTGTTTAGTCGACAGCGCCACCTCCTGTTCACTCACTCTTAGTGTTTAGTCCAGTTTTAGTCTTTTTATGGTGTTTTTGTGGCGTTTAGTGCTGAGCGTCAGATTCACTCAAACGTCTGCAGTGATTATCGTCTGATCCACTCATTTCACTAAACTGAGACTAAACTGAGACTAAACTGAGACTAAACTGAGACTAAACCGAGACTAAACAGAGACTAAACCGAGACTAAACTGAGACTAAACTGAGACTAAACCAGAGACTAAACTGAGACTAAACTGAGACTAAACTGAGACTAAACTGAGACTAAACTGAGACTAAACTGAGACTAAACTGAGACTAAACTGAGACTAAACCAGAGACTAAACTGAGACTAAACTGAGACTAAACTGAGACTAAACTGAGACTAAACTGAGACTAAACCGAGACTAAACCGAGACTAAACTGAGACTAAACTGAGACTAAACTGAGACTAAACCAGAGACTAAACTGAGACTAAACTGAGACTAAACTGAGACTAAACTGAGACTAAACTGAGACTAAACCAGAGACTAAACTGAGACTAAACTGAGACTAAACTGAGACTAAACCAGAGACTAAACCAGAGACTAAACTGAGACTAAACTGAGACTAAACCAGAGACTAAACTGAGACTAAACTGAGACTAAACTGAGACTAAACCAGAGACTAAACCAGAGACTAAACTGAGACTAAACTGAGACTAAACTGAGACTAAACTGAGACTAAACTGAGACTAAACTGAGACTAAACTGAGACTAAACTGAGACTAAACTGAGACTAAACCAGAGACTAAACTGAGACTAAACTGAGACTAAACAGAGACTAAACAGAGACTAAACTGAGACTAAACTGAGACTAAACTGAGACTAAACTGAGACTAAACCAGAGACTAAACCAGAGACTAAACTGAGACTAAACTGAGACTAAACTGAGACTAAACTGAGACTAAACCAGAGACTAAACTGAGACTAAACTGAGACTAAACTGAGACTAAACTGAGACTAAACCAGAGACTAAACTGAGACTAAACTGAGACTAAACTGAGACTAAACCAGAGACTAAACCAGAGACTAAACTGAGACTAAACTGAGACTAAACTGAGACTAAACTGAGACTAAACCGAGACTAAACAGAGACTAAACCGAGACTAAACCGAGACTAAACTGAGACTAAACTGAGACTAAACTGAGACTAAACCGAGACTAAACCAGAGACTAAACTGAGACTAAACTGAGACTAAACTGAGACTAAACTGAGACTAAACCAGAGACTAAACTGAGACTAAACCGAGACTAAACTGAGACTAAACCGAGACTAAACAGAGACTAAACCGAGACTAAACCAGAGACTAAACTGAGACTAAACTGAGACTAAACTGAGACTAAACTGAGACTAAACTGAGACTAAACTGAGACTAAACTGAGACTAAACTGAGACTAAACCAGAGACTAAACTGAGACTAAACTGAGACTAAACTGAGACTAAACTGAGACTAAACTGAGACTAAACCGAGACTAAACCGAGACTAAACTGAGACTAAACTGAGACTAAACTGAGACTAAACCAGAGACTAAACTGAGACTAAACCGAGACTAAACTGAGACTAAACTGAGACTAAACTGAGACTAAACCAGAGACTAAACTGAGACTAAACTGAGACTAAACTGAGACTAAACCAGAGACTAAACCAGAGACTAAACTGAGACTAAACTGAGACTAAACCAGAGACTAAACTGAGACTAAACTGAGACTAAACTGAGACTAAACCAGAGACTAAACCAGAGACTAAACTGAGACTAAACTGAGACTAAACTGAGACTAAACTGAGACTAAACTGAGACTAAACTGAGACTAAACTGAGACTAAACTGAGACTAAACTGAGACTAAACCAGAGACTAAACTGAGACTAAACTGAGACTAAACAGAGACTAAACAGAGACTAAACTGAGACTAAACTGAGACTAAACTGAGACTAAACTGAGACTAAACCAGAGACTAAACCAGAGACTAAACTGAGACTAAACTGAGACTAAACTGAGACTAAACTGAGACTAAACCAGAGACTAAACTGAGACTAAACTGAGACTAAACTGAGACTAAACTGAGACTAAACCAGAGACTAAACTGAGACTAAACTGAGACTAAACTGAGACTAAACCAGAGACTAAACCAGAGACTAAACTGAGACTAAACTGAGACTAAACTGAGACTAAACTGAGACTAAACTGAGACTAAACTGAGACTAAACTGAGACTAAACCAGAGACTAAACTGAGACTAAACTGAGACTAAACTGAGACTAAACTGAGACTAAACTGAGACTAAACTGAGACTAAACTGAGACTAAACCAGAGACTAAACCAGAGACTAAACTGAGACTAAACTGAGACTAAACTGAGACTAAACTGAGACTAAACCAGAGACTAAACAGAGACTAAACAGAGACTAAACTGAGACTAAACCAGAGACTAAACCAGAGACTAAACTGAGACTAAACCAGAGACTAAACAGAGACTAAACAGAGACTAAACAGAGACTAAACAGAGACTAAACAGAGACTAAACAGAGACTAAACAGAGACTAAACCGAGACTAAACCGAGACTAAACCGAGACTAAACCGAGACTAAACAGAGACTAAACAGAGACTAAACTGAGACTAAACTGAGACTAAACTGAGACTAAACTGAGACTAAACTGAGACTAAACTGAGACTAAACCAGAGACTAAACTGAGACTAAACCAGAGACTAAACCAGAGACTAAACCAGAGACTAAACTGAGACTAAACCAGAGACTAAACTGAGACTAAACCAGAGACTAAACCAGAGACTAAACTGAGACTAAACCAGAGACTAAACTGAGACTAAACTGAGACTAAACAGAGACTAAACAGAGACTAAACCGAGACTAAACCGAGACTAAACCGAGACTAAACCGAGACTAAACCGAGACTAAACCGAGACTAAACCGAGACTAAACCGAGACTAAACCGAGACTAAACCGAGACTAAACCGAGACTAAACCAGAGACTAAACCAGAGACTAAACCAGAGACTAAACCAGAGACTAAACCGAGACTAAACCAGAGACTAAACCTGAGACTAAACCGAGACTAAACCTGAGACTAAACCGAGACTAAACCGAGACTAAACCGAGACTAAACCTGAGACTAAACCTGAGACTAAACCGAGACTAAACCGAGACTAAACCTGAGACTAAACCTGAGACTAAACCTGAGACTAAACCAGAGACTAAACCTGAGACTAAACCGAGACTAAACCTGAGACTAAACCGAGACTAAACCGAGACTAAACCGAGACTAAACCTGAGACTAAACCTGAGACTAAACCGAGACTAAACCGAGACTAAACCTGAGACTAAACCTGAGACTAAACCTGAGACTAAACCGAGACTAAACCGAGACTAAACCGAGACTAAACCTGAGACTAAACCGAGACTAAACCGAGACTAAACCGAGACTAAACCTGAGACTAAACCTGAGACTAAACCGAGACTAAACCGAGACTAAACCGAGACTAAACCGAGACTAAACCGAGACTAAACCGAGACTAAACCGAGACTAAACCTGAGACTAAACAGAGACTAAACCAGGGCTAATCCTTGGCTCCAGTCTGAGTGTGTTTGGCTCCAGTCTGAGTGTGTTTGGCTGGTCTGAGTGTGTTTGGCTCGGTCTGAGTGTGTTTGGCTCCAGGCTCCGGTCTGAGTGTGTTTGGCTCCGGTCTGAGTGTGTTTAGCTCCGGTCTGAGTGTGTTTGGCTCCGGTCTGAGTGTGTTTGGCTCCAGTCTGAGTGTGTTTGGCTCCGGTCTGAGTGTGTTTGGCTCCGGTCTGAGTGTGTTTGGCTCCGGTCTGAGTGTGTTTGGCTCCGGTCTGAGTGTGTTTGGCTCCGGTCTGAGTGTGTTTGGCTCCAGTCTGAGTGTGTTTGGTGTTTCGGTGCAGGATGGGCGTCGGCTGAGAGCGTTTACTCTGAAGCCCTGGCTCTGTGTCCTCTGAGCTTCAGCACAGACAGAGCAGTTCTGTTCTCCAACAGAGGGGCCGCCAGAGTGCACCTGGTAAGACCACCAGTGCTGCTAATACTAGTGCTAATGCTGCTGCTGCAGCTGGGCGGCCGAGTGCAGACGGCTCATATAAATGTTGTTTGTTTTCAGGGCGAGAAGGACAAAGCCATCGCCGACTGCTCCAAAGGTACTGCCCTCGACTTCAGGCTCACGGTCTGTGGAATCATCAAAGACCGAACATTTCATAAACTCATAGAACTGTAGTTACGGTGTTAACCTTTGAAAGCGTCCGTTTGGGGCTAAAGTCACGCACTTCCTGGTCACGTGTGTCTGGTCTGACTCTTTGCAGCCGTGGAGCTCAACCCGGACTATCTGAAAGCTCTTCTGCGTCGAGCGGAACTTTACGAACAAACGGACAAACTGGACGAAGCTCTGGACGATTACAAGAAGGTCCTGGAGAGGGATCCGCACAACAGCACGGCCAGAGGGGGCGCTGTGGTGAGCGCAATACTCACAAAAGGGCACAAATATCACCGACGGTTATTTGAACGTTTACGCTGTTGTGGCCGGTCTAAGGCTGTGTAATACTCATGCTGTCTAATCAGCATCTTGATATGACACATCAGGTGACATGTACATCTTTGTGTGTCATTTGTTTGTGTTCAGTGTACAAACTCATTATATAAACACTGGAGGCACAGGTTGAGTCCACACCAGCCTCATGATGGCGCCCTCTTCAGGACTTTGTGATGTTTAATCTTTGCTCTTTGTTTGTCGCAGAGACTTCCTCCTTTGATCCACGAGAGAAACGAGAAACTCAAAGAGGAAATGATGAGTGAGTCCCACTGTTTATACTCCACATCATGAAGCACAAACTCACAGCAAACGTGTCGCTCACACAGAGGCTCACAGTGACACCACACTGTCCCAGACACACGTGTGAGTCTGACTCACACGTGTGTGTCTGTCTCACACGTGTGTGTCTGTCTCACACGTGTGTGTCTGTCTCACACGTGTGAGTCTGACACACACGTGTGTGTTTTCTTGAATCAGCTTTTGATGCATTCAACGTTCACCACACGATCTGAGCTATTGTTGTCTACATTTAACTTGTTTTCCCCTCTCCTCCCCCTCATGTCTCCCCCTCTTGTCTCCCTCCCTCCTCCCTCCCCCTCTCCCTCCCCCCTCCCCCTCCCCCTCCCCTCTCTCCCCCTCTCCAGGTAAGTTGAAGGATCTGGGGAACATGATTCTTCGTCCTTTTGGTCTTTCCACAAACAACTTCCAGCTGAACCAGGACCAGAGCACAGGGGCCTACAACATCAACTTTGTCCAGAAACCACAGGACGGCCCCAGATGATCTGAGGCCTCCACCGGGACTGGACCAGGACCGGGACTGGACCAGGACCAGGACTGGACCAGGACTGGACCGGGACTGGACCAGGACAGCAGGACTCCAGAGGGTGTAAAGCAGGACTAAAGCTCATTTGTTGAAGTGTTTGCTGCTGGAGCAGAGTTTAATCCAAATAAAACATTTATTTAAAGCCATTTTCTTAGTTTTTCTTGTTGAGTTCACTTCCTTTAACGATTGTTCCGCCTCAAACTAAACGCCACACATTGACAGTTCTGGTAAAAACACTAAAAACAAAACACTTCAATGACAGAATACTGAAGTCTGAAAATCTGTCAAAAACAGTACGTTGTAGGTCGGCTCTGAGACGCTGCAAAGGATCATGGTCTGTGTAGTTTTTTTGAAGAAAAACTTTTAATATGAAATTATTACATAAAAAAGACAAAACTGCAAATTCCACAAAAGTGAGGTTTTAATTCACAAACAATTTAAATAGAGTTGCTCGTTGTTTCTGATTGGACAAACTACAGGAAGTGATGTAAGAGTCACTGTGTTTTTACCGCGCGGTGTGTTTTCGTGTGTTTTTACTGCGCTCTGTGTGTTTTTACGTATGTTTTTACCGTGCTGTGTGTTTTTACGTATGTTTTTACCGCGCTCTGTGTTTTCGTGTGTTTTTACTGCGCTCTGTGTGTTTTTACGTGTGTTTTTACCGCGCGGTGTGTTTTCGTGTGTTTTTACGTATGTGTTTTCGTGTGTTTTTACGTATGTGTTTTCGTGTGTTTTTACGTATGTGTTTTCGTGTGTTTTTACGTATGTGTTTTCGTGTGTTTTTATTGCGCTCGTCGGGACATGAGCATCTCTCGGATGTTGTCCTCCGCCTCTTTCACGCTGCGCTCCAGATATTTCTTCTTTTGCTGAAAACAAACAGAAAACAAGAATGAAGAAAAACTGTGGGAGATTCAACGTTTTTAAAGAAACCTAAAAACGCTAAAGCTAACATTTGGTTCCGGTACCTTGAACTGAACTTATCTGTTTAGTTATAATGAATGATTTGAGTTTTTACAAATAAAACCCACACATGTTTACGTTGTATGATGTGTTTTTTCAAATCATAGCTACGTGTCATATTTATTATATTTTTTTAAACTAAGCTCTAACAACCGTTTTTACTGCGGGTCACTCACCTGTCCCTGGGGCTCGTGAACGTATAAACATTTTACTGTTTGGTATGAATTTGGGATTCTTTTTTTGAAAACATAATGGTCAATATAGGGTTTGTTTGTGTTCTATGGTTTAGTTTTTTTGCACCGTGTTTTTACTGCATTCTGTGTTTTTATGTGTTTTTACGAGTGTTTTTACTGCGCTCTTTGTGTTTTTACTGCGCTCTGTGTGTTTTTACTGCGCTCTGTGTGTTTTTACTGCGCTCTGTGTGTTTTTACTGCGCTCTGTGTGTTTTTACTGCGCTCTGTGTTTTTACTGCGCTCTGTGTGTTTTTACTGCGCTGTGTGTGTTTTTACTGTGCTGTGTGTGTTTTTACTGCGCTCTGTGTTTTTACTGTGCTGTGTGTTTTGTGTTTTTACTGCGCTCTGTGTGTTTTTACTGCGCTCTTAGGTTTTTATCATACTCTGTGTTTTTACTCGCTGTGTGTTTTTACTCTGCTGTGTTTTTACTGCGCTCTGTGTGTTTTTACTGCGCTCTGTGTGTTTTTACTGTGCTGTGTGTTTTTACTGTGCTGTGTGTGTTTTTACTGCGCTCTGTGTTTTTACTGTGCTGTGTGTTTTGTGTTTTTACTGCGCTCTGTGTGTTTTTACTGCGCTCTTTGTGTTTTTACTGCGCTCTGTGTGTTTTTACTGCGCTCTGTGTGTTTTTACTGCGCTCTGTGTTTTTACTGCGCTCTGTGTGTTTTACTGCGCCTGTGTGTTTTACCGCGCTCTGTGTTTTTACTCATACCTGTGTGTTTTACTGCGCTCTGTGTGTTTTACTGCGCTCTGTGTGTTTTACTCATACCTGTGTGTTTTACTGCGCTGTGTGTGTTTTACTGCGCTCTGTGTTTTACTGCGCTGTGTGTTTTGTGTTTTTCAAGCTCTGTGTTTTACTCGCTCTGTGTGTTTTTACTGCGCTGTGTGTGTTTTTACTGTGCTGTGTGTGTTTTTACTGCGCTCTGTGTTTTTACTGTGCTGTGTGTTTTGTGTTTTTACTGCGCTCTGTGTGTTTTTACTGCGCTCTGTGTGTTTTTACTGCGCTCTGTGTGTTTTACTCGCTCTGTGTGTTGTGTTTTTACTGCGCTCTGTGTGTTTTACTGCGCTCTGTGTGTTTTTACTCGCTCTGTGTGTTTTTATCATACTCTGTGTGTTTTTACTGCGCTCTGTGTGTTTATCAAGGCTCAGTGTTTTACTGCGCTCTGTGTGTTTTTACTGCGCTCTGTGTGTTTTTATTCGCTCTGTGTGTTTTTACTCATACTCTGTGTGTTTTTACTGCTCTGTGTGTTTTATACCTGTTTTTACTGCGCTTAGGTGTTTTTACTCGCTCTGTGTGTTTTAACTGCGCTCTGTGTGTTTTACTGCTCTGTGTGTTTTTATTTCGCTCTGTGTGTTTTTATCATACCTAGGTGGTTTTTACTGCGCGCTTAGGTTTTTATCATAGGCTCTGTGTGTTTTATCATACGCTCTGTGTGTTTTTATTTCTCGCTCTGTTTTTATCATCTGTGTGGTTTTTATCAAGGCTCTGTGTGTTTTACTGCGCTCTTTGTGTTTTTACTGCGCTCTGTGTGTTTTTACTGCGCTCTGTGTTTTTACTGCGCTCTGTGTGTTTTTACTGCGCTCTGTGTGTTTTTACTGCGCTCTGTGTGTTTTTACTGCGCTCTGTGTTTTTACTGCGCTCTGTGTGTTTTTACTGCGCTCTGTGTGTTTTTACTGCGCTCTGTGTGTTTTTACTGCGCTCTGTGTGTTTTTACTGCGCTCTGTGTGTTTTTAATGCGCTCTCTGTTTTTACTGCGCTCTTTGTGTTTTTACTGCGCTCTGTGTGTTTTTACTGCGCTCTGTGTGTTTTTACTGCGCTCTGTGTGTTTTTATTTCGCTCTGTGTGTTTTTACTGCGCTCTGTGTGTTTTTACTGCGCTCTTTGTGTTTTTACTGCGCTCTGTGTGTTTTTACTGCGCTCTGTGTGTTTTTATTTCGCTCTGTGTGTTTTTACTGCGCTCTGTGTGTTTTTACTGCGCTCTGTGTGTTTTTACTGCGCTCTTTGTGTTTTTACTGCGCTCTGTGTGTTTTTACTGCGCTCTGTGTGTGTTTTTATTTCGCTCGGTGGGACATTCATATATTTTTCTTCTTGCCGTGTTTATAATATTTTAAACGTTTTTCCCGCCGGTCGTTGCTTCTCGTGACTCACCTCCAGCTCCTTGATCTTCTCGTCCGCCGTCCTCTGTTTGTCCATCAGCTGGTTGTTGATCTCCTCTTTGGACTGAAGGATGAACCTGGGGACACATCGCCACGGTTACCGTCACGGCACACGTCGCCACGGTTACCGTCACGGCACACGTCGCCTCGGTTACGGCCGGACAATCAATACGATAATAACACAACCTCCATAATCCTGAATGATCCTTTAATCCTGAGTCTGTGATTCACAAAAAGACGTTTAATGTTTCAAGTTTGTGTCTGAGCTAAAGCTAACGCTAAAGCTAGAGTCAACAGGAAACTACTTCCTGTTTGTGCTGCATTTATTTCCTTCAAAGACTCTGCGCCGTTTGACCCTCTTTATGTCACATTTGGATCACGAGCTGGAAACATCAAACAGCTGTTGCTAACGTGCTTTGCTAGCTCTGTTTAGCTAATGTAAGCTAACGTATCGTTAGCATGAGTGAAATACAGCGCTTTGTCACAAGATCAAGTCCGTGGTGAGAGATGCTTCTTTTCTGTTTGAGTCTGTGCTCTGGACCCACAGGTTCGACTCCCAAAGTGTCTGGCTCGTGGGCTCCAGGTGGACTTGAGCTCCAAACCCGGCGGTTTAACTCCCGACAGAGTCAGACCGGAGTCGATCGGAGCTTTTTAAAACCCAAACCGTTTACAGCTCGACGTTCTTCAAATGCACCGCTGTGAAGGCAGGGCCTGAGCCTGCCATCGCACCTGTCAGTGTGAATGTAAAGAGTAGAGTGTAAAGAGTAAAGTGTAGAGAGTAAAGTGTAGAGAGTAGAGAGTAGAGTGTAAAGAGTAGAGAGTAGAGTGTGAAGTGTAGAGAGTAGAGAGTAGAGTGTGAAGTGTAGAGAGTAGAGAGTAGAGAGTAGAGAGTAGAGAGTAGAGAGTAGAGAGTAGAGAGTAGAGAGTAAAGAGTAAAGAGTAAAGAGTAAAGAGTAAAGAGTAAAGAGTAAAGAGTAAAGAGTAAAGAGTAAAGAGTAAAGAGTAAAGAGTAGAGAGTAGAGAGTAGAGAGTAGAGAGTAGAGAGTAGAGAGTAGAGAGTAGAGCGCGCTCACATGCGTCCCACGCCCTCGTACAGCCGGGTGTTGTCCGGCAGAGCGCTGATCTCCAGGTGGGTCAGTCGCGTGTGTTTGTGGACTTTGCTCAGCTGCTCGATCTGGAGGTCGGCCATTTTGGCTTTCTGCTGCGTGTCCAGAACCTTCACCTGCAGCTCCGAGAACGCCTGCAGCACAGAGAGAGCACAGAGGGTGAAGAGAGGGCACAGAGAGAGCACAGAGGGTGAAGAGAGGGCACAGAGAGAGCACAGAGGGTGAAGAGAGGGGACAGAGAGGGGACAGAGAGGGCACAGAGAGAGCACAGAGGGTTAAGAGAGGGCACAGAGAGAGCACAGAGGGTGAAGAGAGGGCACAGAGGGTGAAGAGAGGGCACAGAGGGTGAAGAGAGGGCACAGAGGGTGAAGAGAGGGCACAGAGGGTGAAGAGGGGGGACAGAGAGGGCACAGAGGGTGAAGAGAGGGCACAGAGAGAGCACAGAGGGTGAAGAGAGGGCACAGAGGGTGAAGAGAGGGCACAGAGGGTGAAGAGAGGGCACAGAGAGAGCACAGAGGGTGAAGAGAGGGGACAGAGAGGGCACAGAGGGTGAAGAGAGGGCACAGAGGGTGAAGAGAGGGCACAGAGGGTGAAGAGAGGGCACAGAGAAGAGAGGGCACAGAGGGTGAAGAGAGAGAGGGCACAGAGGGTGAAGAGAGGGCACAGAGGGTGAAGAGAGGGCACAGAGGGTGAAGAGAGGGCACAGAGGGTGAAGAGAGGGCACAGAGTGTGAAGAGAGGGTCCAGAGAGCACAGAGGGTGAAGAGAGGGGACAGAGAGGGCACAGAGGGTGAAGAGAGGGACAGAGGGTGAAGAGAGGGGACAGAGGGTGAAGAGAGGGTACAGAGGGTGAAGAGAGGGCACAGAGGGTGAAGAGAGGGCACAGAGGGTGAAGAGAGGGCACAGAGGGTGAAGAGAGCACAGAGGGTGAAGAGAGGGCACAGAGGGTGAAGAGAGGGCACAGAGGGTGAAGAGAGGGCACAGAGGGTGAAGAGAGGGCACAGAGGGTGAAGAGAGGGTACAGAGAGGGCACAGAGGGTGAAGAGAGGGCACAGAGGGTGAAGAGAGGGCACAGAGGGTGAAGAGAGGGCACAGAGGGTGAAGAGAGGGCACAGAGGGTGAAGAGAGGGCACAGAGGGCACAGAGAGGGCACAGAGGGTGAAGAGAGGGTACAGAGGGTGAAGAGAGGGCACAGAGAGAGCACAGAGGGTGAAGAGAGGGGACAGAGAGGGCACAGAGGGTGAAGAGAGGGCACAGAGGGTGAAGAGAGGGCACAGAGAGAGCACAGAGGGTGAAGAGAGGGGACAGAGAGGGCACAGAGGGTGAAGAGAGGGCACAGAGGGTGAAGAGAGGGCACAGAGGGTAGAGGGCACAGAGGGTGAAGAGAGGGCACAGAGGGTGAAGAGAGGGCACAGAGGGTGAAGAGAGGGCAGAGAGGAAGAGGGTGAAGAGAGGAGCACAGAGGGTGAAGAGAGGGAGAGAGGGACAGGGAGCACAGAGAGAGCACAGAGGGTGAAGAGAGGGAAGAGAGCACAGAGGGTGAAGAGAGGGCACAAGAGGGGTGAAGAGAGGGCACAGAGGGGTGAAGAGAGGAGCACAGAGGGTGAAGAGAGGGGGCAGAGAGCACAGAGGGTGAAGAGAGAGGGCACAGAGGGTGAAGAGAGGGACAGAGAGAGCACAGAGGGTGAAGAGAGGGACAGAGGGTGAAGAGAGGGGAGAGAGAGCACAGAGGGTGAAGAGAGGGCACAGAGAGAGCACAGAGGGTGAAGAGAGGGCACAGAGAGAGGGTGAAGAGAGGGCACAGAGGGTGAAGAGAGGGCACAGAGGGTGAAGAGAGGGCACAGAGGGTGAAGAGAGGGAAGAGGGGGCACAGAGAGGGCACAGAGGGTGAAGAGAGAGAGCACAGAGGGTGAAGAGAGGGGACAGAGAGAGAGGTGAAGAGAGGGCACAGAGGGTAGAGAGGGCACAGAGGGTGAAGAGAGGGGACAGAGAGAGCACAGAGGGTGAAGAGAGGGCACAGAGGGTGAAGAGAGGGCACAGAGGGTGAAGAGAGGGCACAGAGGGTGAAGAGAGGGCACAGAGGGTGAAGAGAGGGCACAGAGGGTGAAGAGGGGGGACAGAGAGGGCACAGAGGGTGAAGAGAGGGCACAGAGGGTGAAGAGAGGGCACAGAGAGAGCACAGAGGGTGAAGAGAGGGGACAGAGGGTGAAGAGGGGGGACAGAGGGTGAAGAGAGGGCACAGAGGGAGCACAGAGGGTGAAGAGAGGGGACAGAGGGTGAAGAGAGGGGACAGAGAGGGCACAGAGGGTGAAGAGAGGGGACAGAGAGAGCACAGAGGGTGAAGAGAGGGCACAGAGGGTGAAGAGAGGGCACAGAGAGAGCACAGAGGGTGAAGAGAGGGCACAGAGGGTGAAGAGAGGGTACAGAGAGGGCACAGAGAGAGCACAGAGGGTGAAGAGAGGGCACAGAGGGTGAAGAGAGGCACAGAGAGAGCACAGAGGGTGAAGAGAGGGCACAGAGTGAGCACAGAGGGGGAAGAGAGAGCACAGAGGGCACAGAGGGTGAAGAGAGGGCACAGAGGGGGAAGAGAGGGCACAGAGGGTGAAGAGAGGGTTCAGAGAGGGCACAGAGGGTGAAGAGAGAGAGAGCACAGAGGGTGAAGAGAGAGGGCACAGAGAGAAGGGTACAGAGGGTGAAGAGAGGGTGAAGAGAGGGCACAGAGGGTGAAGAGAGGGCACAGAGAGAGCACAGAGGGTGAAGAGAGGGCACAGAGGGTGAAGAGAGGGCACAGAGAGGGCACAGAGGGTAAAGAGAGGGCACAGAGGGTGAAGAGGGGGGACAGAGGGTGAAGAGAGGGAACAGAGAGAGCACAGAGGGTGAAGAGAGGGCACAGAGGGTGAAGAGAGGGTACAGAGAGGGCACAGAGGGTGAAGAGAGGGCACAGAGAGAGCACAGAGGGTGAAGAGAGGGTACAGAGGGTGAAGAGAGAGCACAGGGGGTGAAGAGAGGGCACAGAGGGTGAAGAGAGGGCACAGAGGGTGAAGAGAGAGCACAGAGGGTGAAGAGGGTGAAGAGGGGGCACAGAGAGGGCACAGAGGGTGAAGAGTGGGCAAAGAGAGAGCACAGAGGGTGAAGAGAGGGCACAGAGGGTGAAGAGAGGGCACAGAGGGTGAAGATTGGGCACAGAGAGAGCACAGAGGGTGAAGAGAGGGCACAGAGGGTGAAGAGAGGGTGAAGAGAGGGCACAGAGGGTGAAGAGAGGGCACAGAGGGTGAAGAGAGGGTGAAGAGAGGGTACAGAGGGTGAAGAGGGGGCACAGAGGGTGAAGAGAGGGTGAAGAGAGGGCACAGAGGGTGAAGAGAGGGCACAGAGAGAGCACAGAGGGTGAAGAGAGGGTACAGAGGGTGAAGAGAGGGTACAGAGAGAGCACAGAGGGTGAAGAGAGGGCACAGAGGGTGAAGAGGAATTAGATTTAAATCTTTCTACATTGAGACTTTTTAAACACATTTTGAACCAAATGATGTTAAATCTGGGACTGAAGCTTCAAACGGAGAACTTTATGAATGAAGTGTGTGTTTGACGACAGCAGTTTGTGTTTAACCCACAGACTGTAAGATCGATGGACTGTGACGTCACCACAGCTAGCAGTTATAGCGGCTAAAGTGGAGCTAGCAGTTATAGCGGCTAAAGTGGAGCTAGCGGTTATAGCGGCTAAATTGGAGCTAACAGTTATAGCGGCTAAAGTGGAGCTAGCAGTTATAGCGGCTAAAGTGGAGCTAGGAGTTATAGCGGCTAAAGTGGAGCTAGCAGTTATAGCGTATCGTGGCCACATGGACCAATCAGGAGGAGGTTGTTAATGGTCTCCGCCCCTCGGTGGGAGGAGACGGCGGCGACGTGCGGCGCTAGCTGTCAATCAAACCTGTTGCTAACACGAGCTAAACCGGCCCCTGGAAAAGGAAGCACCTGATTGGTCAGTTATTATTGTAATAACTTGATTTATGAACAAAAGCCCAGGATCATGTGGAGTGAGTCAGACATTTTAGTTCCAGATGTGAGTTTGACCCAAACAGTCACAGAGTGAAGGCTCCAGTGTCACAGGAAGAGGGCGGAGCCAGGAGCCTCCTGGACACTTCCTGTTTGGAACGCGGAGGCTAGCATGCTAACGTGGTCCACTGATATGTACGGTCTATGGTTTGACTCCGTTTGGTCCAAACACAATCATTATCTTCATATTTGACGCGTCATAATCAGTGCAGCTTTAGTCCTGTTTATGTCCCGCTTTAGACCAGGGCTAGTCCTGGTTTACACCCGGTTCTGTCTCGGCTCTGGCCCGGTTCTGCCTCAGCTCTTGCCCGGTTCTTCCCCGGTTCTCTCTCGGTTCTGCCCCGGCTCTGCCCCGGTTCTGCCCCGGTTCTGTCTCGGTTCTGCCCCGGCTCTGGCCCGGCTCTGGCCCGGTTCTGCCCCGGCTCTGGCCCGGTTCTGCCCCGGCTCTGGCCCGGTTCTGGCCCGGTTCTGTCTCTGAACACGCGGCTGTCGCAGGTTGATCTCGTGGGTTATGAGTCGAACACTTCGCGCTTCTTTTGTCTCGTTACAAACTGTTCTTTACGGTTTTATTTTCGGTGTCGGTTCCGTTAAACCGGGCCCGGTCTCCGCGTGCCGCCCGCGCTGCTCTGAGTCCCGTCAAACCGAGTTAAAAACACAAAAACCGGACAAAACTTCACCTTTTTCAGCTCCAGATCCACGGGCGCCGCCATCTTAGTGCGGAGAGACACGGCGCATGCGCGGAGCTTAGTCCGCTTTATTTTTGTTTTTTTATGTTTTATTGTCATTTTTAGAATCCACCGACTTTTACGAACCGGGATTGAACTCAGAAGTGACGCAAACGTGCGGTAAAGACGCGTGTGAATGACGTCATCACGACGCACTGTAGGTTTGACTGAATAAATCCTCACGTAACGGTTCATTCACGGCTACGGCTGTAGTGCGCGCGGACGCACGGCAGGGGGCGCCCCGGACACACTGTCGTCACTCTGGAACCCACGGCCGCGCTAGTGTCCTCTCCTCGCTCCTTCCCTTGTCTCCTCGCTCCTTCCCTTGTCTCCTCGCTCCTTCCCTTGTCTCCTCGCTCCTTCCCTTGTCTCCTCGCTCCTTCCCTTGTCTCCTCGCTCCTTCCCTTGTCTCCTCGCTCCTTCCCTTCTCTCCTCGCTCCTTCCCTTGTCTCCTCGCTCCTTCCCTTGTCTCCTCGCTCCTTCCCTTGTCTCCTCGCTCCTTCCCTTGTCTCCTTGCTCCTTCCTTTGTCTCCTCGCTCCTTCCCTTGTCTCCTCGCTCCTTCCCTTGTCTCCTCGCTCCTTCCTTTGTCTCCTCGCTCCTTCCCTTGTCTCCTCGCTCCTTCCTTTGTCTCTCGCTCCTTCCCTTGTCTCCTCGCTCCTTCCCTTGTCTCTCGCTCCTTCCCTTGTCTCCTCGCTCCTTCCCTTGTCTCCTCGCTCCTTCCTCTCTTTGTCTCCTCGCTCCTTCCTTTGTCTCTCGCTCCTTCCCTTTGTCTCTCGCTCCTTCCTTTGTCTCTCGCTCCTTCCCTTGTCTCCTCGCTCCTTCCCTTGTCTCCTCGCTCCTTCCTTTGTCTCCTCGCTCCTTCCCTTGTCTCCTCGCTCCTTCCCTTGTCTCCTCGCTCCTTCCCTTGTCTCCTCGCTCCTTCCCTTGTCTCCTCGCTCCTTCCGTTGTCTCCTCGCTACTTCCCTGGTCTCCGCGCTCTTTCCCTTGTCTCTCGCTCCTTCCTTTGTCTCTCGCTCCTTCCCTTTGTCTCTCGCTCCTTCCCTTGTCTCCTCGCCTCCTTCCCTTTGTCTCTCGCTCCTTCCCTTGTCTCCTCGCTCCTTCCCTTGTCTCCTCGCTCCTTCCTTTGTCTCCTCGCTCCTTCCCTTTGTCTCTCGCTCCTTCCCTTGTCTCCTCGCTCCTTCCCTTGTCTCTCGCTCCTTCCTTTGTCTCCTCGCTCCTTCCCTTGTCTCCTCGCTCCTTCCTTTGTCTCCTCGCTCCTTCCCTTGTCTCCTCGCTCCTTCCTTTGTCTCCTCGCTCCTTCCCTTGTCTCCTCGCTCCTTCCCTTGTCTCCTCGCTCCTTCCTTTGTCTCCTCGCTCCTTCCCTTGTTTCCTCGCTCCTTCCCTTGTCTCCTCGCTCCTTCCCTTGTCTCCTCGCTCCTTCCCTTGTCTCCTCGCTCCTTCCTTTGTCTCCTCGCTCCTTCCCTTGTCTCCTCGCTCCTTCCTTTGTCTCCTCGCTCCTTCCTTTGTCTCCTCGCTCCTTCCCTTGTCTCCTCGCTCCTTCCCTTGTCTCCTCGCTCCTTCCCTTGTCTCCTCGCTCCTTCCCTTGTCTCCTCGCTCCTTCCCTTGTCTCCTCGCTCCTTCCCTTGTCTCCTCGCTCCTTCCCTTGCTTCCTTGCCTTCTCCTCTCCTTGTCTCTTTGACTCCTTGTTTCCTTCCTTGATTCCGTGCTTTCTTGTTTCCTTTCTTCCTTGCCTCCTCGTTTCCTTGCCCCCTTGCTTTCTCGTTCCCTTGCTTCTTTCCTTGCCTCCCTGTTTCCTTCCTTGCTTCCTCGTTTCCTTGCTTCTTTGTCCCCTTGCCTCCTTGCCTCCTCGCCCTCTTGCCTCATTGTTCCCATGCCTCCTCGCCTCCTCGTTCCCCTGCCTCCTTGCCTCCTCCTTGCCTCCTCGCCTCCTTGCCCCCTTGCCTCCTTGCCTCCTCGTTTCCCTGCCTCCTTGCCTCCTCCTTCCCTCGCCCCCTTGCCTCCTTGCCTCCTCGCCTCCTTGCCTCCTCGTTCCCTCGCCTCCTCGTTCCCCTGCCTCCTTACCTCCTCGCCCCCTTGCCTCCTTACCTCCTCATTCCCTTGCCTCCTGGCCTCCTCGTTCCCTTACCTCCTTGCCTCCTCGCCCCCTTGCCTCCTTGCCTCCTCGTTCCCTTACCTCCTTGCCTCCTCGCCCCCTTGCCTCCTCGCCTCCTCATTCCCTCGCCTCCTCGCCTCCACGTTCCCTTACCTCCTTGCCTCCTCGCCCCCTTGCCTCCTTGCCTCCTCGCCCCCTCGCCTCCTCGCCTCCTCGCCTCCTCGCCTCCTTGCCTCCTCGTTCCCTCGCCTCCTCCTTCCCTCGCCCCCTTGCCCCCTTGCCTCCTTACCTCCTCGCCTCCTCGTTCCCCTGCCTCCTTGCCTCCTTGCCTCCCTCCTCCACGAACCCCTGCCTCCTTACCTCCTTGCCTCCTCCTTCCCTCGCCCCCTTGCCTCCTTGCCTCCTTGCCTCCTTGCCTCCTCGCCCCCTTGCCTCCTTGCCTCCTCCTTCCCTCGCCCCCTTGCCTCCTCCTCGTTCCCTCGCCTCCTTACCTCCTCGTTCCCTTACCTCCTCGCCTCCTCGTTCCCTCGCCTCCTTGCCTCCTTGCCTCCTCGCCCCCTTACCTCCTCGTTCCCTTACCTCCTCGTTCCCCTGCCTCCTTGCCTCCTTGCCTCCTTGCCTCCTCCTCGTTCCCCTGCCCCCTTGCCTCCTTGCCCCCCTTGCCTCCTCGTTCCCTCGCCTCCTTGCCTCCTCGCCCCCTTACCTCCTCGTTCCCTTGCCTCCTCGTTTCCTTTCCTAGGTCCATAGTCCTGTTGTGAGTGATTTGTGTCAAGGTTTCTCTCATAAACGGCTTTTATAACACGAGCCATAAACACTTTTACGACCGACTCAGTTAATGTTCACTCTGTCCACCTGCTCCTCACCCCAGCCTGTCCCCCTTTACCTCCTCTGTCCTTCTGTCTCTGTCCACCTGCTCCTCACCCCAGCCTGTCCCCCTTTACCTCCTCTGTCCTTCTGTCTCCTCCGTCCTTCTGTCTCTGTCCACCTGCTCCTCACCCCAGCCTGTCCCCCTTTACCTCCTCCGTCCTTTTGTCTCTGTCCACCTGCTCCTCACCCCAGCCTGTCCCCCTTTACCTCCTCCGTCCTTTTGTCTCTGTCCACCTGCTCCTCACCCCAGCCTGTCCCCCTTTACCTCCTCTGTCCTGAAGTCTCTGTCCTTCTGTCTCTTCTGTCCTTCTGTCTCTTCTGTCCTTCTGTCTCTTCTGTCCTTCTGTCTCTTCTGTCCTTCTGTCTCTTCTGTCCTTTTGTCTCTTCTGTCCTTTTGTCTCTGTCCTTTTGTCTCTTCTGTCTTTTGTCTCTTCTGTCCTTTTGTCTCTTCTGTCCTTTTGTCTCTTCTGTCCTTCTGTCTCTGTCCTTTTGTCTCTTCTGTCCTTTTGTCTCTGTCCTTCTGTCTCTGTCCTTTTGTCTCTGTCCTTTCGTCTCGTTATAAAAAGCAGATTCAAAGGTCGAGGAGGAACCTGTTCTGTTCATTTCCTTTTTTCCATCGACATAAAAACGGAAATCTTAGTTTTTTAATCTTAGTTTTTTAATCTTAGTTTTTTAATCTGTCGTTTCGTTTACAGTTTTTGTTTTTTTCCTTTTTGTATTTATTGCCGTTAAACTTTAAATGACAAAGTGAAACAGTGGAAATGGTCGTCGTGTCGTCTTTAATCGACCTTTACTTTGGGCCATAAAACGCTCCAAAACAAACACCGGGCCAGAGCTGTTTACAGAAGCTTTTCTTTCACAAACCTGAGCCGGAAAAACATCCAGAACGTTTGAGAAAAAACGACTTCATCATTTATTTACAAAGTTCATTCTGACAAAAACATAATGACCATTTTGTTTTTGGCAAAAATATTTCAAGTTTTGTTAAATTCTTTTTAGTTGTGAAAAATGTGACGATAATTTATTCAACGTTCTTTATTATCATTATTATCATTATTATTATTATTATTATTATTGTTATTATTCTTATTATTATTATTGTTGTTATTCTTATTGTTGTTATTATTATTCTTATTATTGTTGTTATTAATATTATTGTTGTTATTCTTATTATTATTATTATTGTTGTTATTATTATTATTGTTGTTATTCTTATTATTATTATTATTATTGTTGTTATTGTTGTTATTATTATTATTGTTGTTATTCTTATTATTATCATTATTATTATTGTTATTGTTGTTGTTGTTAATAATTTTGATTATTATTATTATTATTATTATTATTGTTGTTGTTGTTAATAATTTTGATTATTATTATTATTATTATTATTTTTGTTGTTATTATTATTATTGTTATTATTATTATTATTGTTGTTATTATTATTATTGTTATTATTATTATTATTGTTGTTATTATTATTATTGTTATTATTATTATTATTATTATTGTTACTATTATTATTATTATTAGTCGTTTATTGTTTTACTGCAGCTTTATTACTTTATACTTTTATTATTATTTTTATGAGCACTAATGTTTGAGTTTTTTAAAAATGGATTCTATAATAGTTTTATTCAGAAAATATAAAAGTGTGTTTTCCTTTTGGTTCATGTTCTCAGTCTGAGGTTTATTTTATTTTTTATTATTTGTCAGAAAAATCAGCCGCAAAAAATGTAAATCTGTCTTAAATGAGTCGCAGAACATTTCACTGTTTTTAGGTTTTTCTGATTCAGCTCGAAATAAAAACCTTCATTTATCTCCTCGACAAAAACACGATTAAAAGCGTGAGGGGCCCCAGAGTGTGAGGGGCCCCAGAGTGTGAGGGGCCCCAGAGTGTGAGGGCCCCAGAGCGTGAGGGGTCCAGGTGTGTGAGGGGCCCAGAGTGTGAGGGGCCCAGAGCGTGAGGGGCCCCAGAGTGTGAGGGCCCCAGAGTGTGAGGGGCCCCAGAGCGTGAGGGGCCCCAGAGCGTGAGGGCCCCAGAGTGTGAGGGCCCCAGAGCGTGAGGGGCCCCAGAGCGTGAGGGGCCCCAGAGTGTGAGGGCCCAGGTAGCGTGAGGGCCCCAGAGTGTGAGGGGCCCCAGAGTGAGGGCCCCAGAGTGTGAGGGCCCCAGAGTGTGAGGGCCCCAGAGTGTGAGGGGCCCCAGAGTGTGAGGGGCCCCAGAGCGTGAGGGGTCCAGAGTGTGAGGGCCCCAGAGCGTGAGGGGCCCAGAGCGTGAGGGGCCCCATCGTGTGTGGGCCCCAGTGTGTGAGGGGCCCCAGAGAGTGAGGTGCCCGAGTGCTTGAGTGGCCCCAGAGTGTGAGGGGCCCAGAGCGTGTGGGCCCCAGAGTGTGAGGGGCCCCAGAGTGAGGGGCCCAGAGTGTGAGGGCCCCAGAGTGTGAGGGCCCCAGAGTGTGAGGGGCCCCAGAGTGTGAGGGGCCCCAGAGCGTGAGGGTCCCAGAGGGTGAGGGGCCCAGAGTGTGAGGGCCCAGTGTGAGGGGCCCAGAGTGTCAGGGGCCCAGAGTGTGAGGGGCCCCAGAGTGTGAGGGGCCCCAGAGTGTGAGGGCCCCAGAGTGTGAGGGGCCCAGAGTGTGAGGGGCCCAGAGTGTGAGGGCCCCAGAGTGTGAGGGGCCCCAGACTGTGAGGGGCCCCAGAGTGTGAGGGGCCCCAGAGTGTGAGGGGCCCCAGAGTGTGAGGGGCCCCAGAGTGTGAGGGGCCCCAGAGTGTGAGGGGCCCCAGAGTGTGAGGGGCCCAGAGTGTGAGGGGCCCCAGAGTGTGAGGGGCCCCAGAGCGTGAGGGGTCCAGAGTGTGAGGGCCCCAGAGCGTGAGGGGCCCAGAGCGTGAGGGGCCCAGAGTGTGAGGGCCCCAGAGTGTGAGGGGCCCCAGAGCGTGAGGGGCCCCAGAGCGTGAGGGGCCCCAGAGTGTGAGGGCCCCAGAGCGTGAGGGGCCCCAGAGTGTGAGGGGCCCAGAGTGAGGGCCCCAGAGTGTGAGGGCCCCAGAGTGAGGGCCCAGTGTGTGAGGGCCCCAGAGTGTGTGGGCCCCAGATTGTTTGGGGCCCCAGAGTGTGAGGGGCCCCAGAGCGTGAGGGTCCCAGAGCGTGAGGGGCCCAGAGTGTGAGGGGCCCAGAGTGTGAGGGGCCCAGAGTGTCAGGGGCCCAGAGTGTGAGGGGCCCCAGAGTGTGAGGGGCCCCAGAGTGTGAGGGCCCCAGAGTGTGAGGGGTCCCAGAGTGTGAGGGGCCCAGAGCGTGAGGGGCCCCAGAGTGTGAGGGGCCCCAGAGTGTGAGGGGCCCCAGAGTGTGAGGGGCCCCAGAGTGTGAGGGGCCCCAGAGTGTGAGGGGCCCCAGAGTGTGAGGGGCCCCAGAGTGTGAGGGGCCCCAGAGTGTGAGGGGCCCAGAGTGAGGGGCCCAGAGTGTGAGGGGCCCCAGAGTGTGAGGGGCCCAGAGTGTGAGGGGCCCAGAGCGTGAGGGCCCCAGAGTGTGAGGGGCCCCAGAGTGTGAGGGCCCAGAGCGTGAGGGCTCCCAGGTGTGTGAGGGGCGCCAGAGTGAGGGGCCCCAGAGTGTGAGGGGCCCCAGAGTGAGGGGCCCCAGAGTGTGAGGGGCCCCAGAGTGTGAGGGGCCCCAGAGTGAGGGGCCCAGAGTGTGAGGGCCCCAGAGTGTGAGGCCCCAGAGTGAGGGGCCCAGAGTGTGAGGGGCCCCAGAGCGTGAGGGCCCCAGAGTGAGGGGCCCAGAGCGTGAGGGCCCCAGAGTGTGAGGGGCCCCAGAGTGAGGGGCCCAGAGTGAGGGGCCCCAGAGCGTGAGGGCCCCAGAGTGTGAGGCCCCAGAGTGTGAGGGGCCCAGAGCGTGAGGGGCCCAGAGTGTGAGGGGCCCCAGAGTGTGAGGGGCCCCAGAGTGTGAGGGGCCCAGAGAGTGAGGGCCCAGAGCGTGAGGGCCCCAGGTAGTGTGAGGGGCCCAGAGCGTGAGGGCCCAGAGTGTGAGGCCCAGAGTGTGAGGGGCCCAGGTAGTGTGAGGGCCCCAGAGCGTGAGGGCCCCAGAGTGTGAGGGGCCCAGAGCGTGAGGGCCCCAGAGTGTGAGGGGCGCCAGAGTGAGGGGCCCAGAGTGTGAGGGGCCCCAGAGTGAGGGGCCCAGAGTGTGAGGGCCCCAGAGTGTGAGGGCCCCAGAGTGAGGGGCCCAGAGTGTGAGGGGCCCCAGGGCGTGAGGGCCCCAGAGTGAGGGGCCCAGAGCGTGAGGGGCCCCAGAGTGTGAGGGGCCCCAGAGTGAGGGGCCCAGAGTGTGAGGGGCCCCAGAGCGTGAGGGCCCCAGAGTGTGAGGGGCCCCAGAGTGTGAGGGGCCCAGAGCGTGAGGGCCCCAGAGTGTGAGGGGCCCCAGAGCGTGAGGGCCCCAGAGTGTGAGGGCCCCAGAGTGTGTGGGGCCCCCGAGCGTGAGGGGCCCAGAGGGTGAGGGGCCCCAGAGTGAGGGGCCCAGAGTGTGAGGGCCCCAGAGTGTGAGGGCCCCAGAGTGAGGGGCCCAGAGTGTGAGGGCCCCAGAGTGTGAGGGCCCCAGAGTGAGGGGCCCAGAGTGTGAGGGCCCCAGAGCGTGAGGGCCCCAGAGTGAGGGCCCAGAGTGTGAGGGCCCCAGAGCGTGAGGGCCCCAGAGTGTGAGGGCCCCAGAATGTGAGGGCCCCAGAGCGTGTGGGGCCCAGAGTGTGAGGGCCCCAGAGCGTGAGGGCCCCAGAGTGTGAGGGCCCCAGAGTGGGAGGGGCCCCAGAGTGAGGGGCCCAGAGTGTGAGGGGCCCCAGAGCGTGAGGGCCCCAGAGTGTGAGGGGCCCCAGAGTGAGGGGCCCAGAGTGTGAGGGGCCCCAGAGCGTGAGGGCCCCAGTGTGTGAGGGGCCCCAGAGTGAGGGGCCCAGAGTGTGAGGGGCCCCAGAGCGTGAGGGCCCCAGAGTGTGTGGGGCCCCAGAGTGTGAGGGGCCCAGAGTGTGTGGGGCCCCAGAGTGTGAGGGGCCCCAGAGTGAGGGGCCCCAGAGTGTGAGGGGCCCAGGTGTGTGAGTGGCCACAGAGTGTGAGTGTCCCAGAGCGTGCGGGCCCCAGAGTGTGAGGGGCCCCAGAGCGTGAGGGCCCCAGAGTGTGAGGGGCCCCAGAGTGTGAGGGGCCCAGAGCGTGAGGGCCCCAGAGTGTGAGGGGCCCCAGAGCGTGAGGGCCCCAGAGTGTGAGGGCCCCAGAGTGTGAGGGGCCCCAGAGTGAGGGGCCCAGAGTGTGAGGGGCGCCCGAGTGAGGGGCCCAGAGAGTGAGGGGCCCCAGAGTGAGGGCCCAAGAGTGTAAGGGCCCCAGAGTGAGGGGCCCCGAGTGTGAGGGGCCCCAGAGCGTGAGGGCCCCAGAGTGAGGGGCCCAGAGTGTGAGGGGCCCCAGAGCGTGAGGGCCCCAGAGTGTGAGGGGCGCCAGAGTGAGGGGCCCAGAGTGTGAGGGCCCCAGAGTGAGGGGCCCAGAGTGTGAGGGCCCCAGAGTGTGAGGGCCCCAGAGTGAGGGGCCCAGGAGTGTGAGGGGCCCCAGAGCGTGAGGGCCCCAGAGTGTGAGGGGCGCCAGAGTGAGGGGCCCCAGAGTGTGAGGGGCCCCAGAGTGTGAGGGCCCCAGAGTGTGAGGGGCCCAGAGTGTGAGGGCCCCAGAGTGTGAGGGGCCCAGAGTGTGAGGGCCCCAGAGCGTGAGGGCCCCAGAGTGTGAGGGCCCCAGAGTGTGAGGGGCCCCAGAGTGAGGGGCCCAGAGTGTGAGGGGCCCCAGAGCGTGAGGGCCCCAGAGTGTGAGGGGCCCCAGAGTGAGGGGCCCAGAGTGTGAGGGGCCCCAGAGCGTGAGGGCCCCAGAGTGTGAGGGGCGTCAGAGTGAGGGGCCCAGAGTGTGAGGGGCCCCAGAGTGAGGGGCCCCAGAGCGTGAGGGGCCCCAGAGTGAGGGGCCCCAGAGCGTGAGGGCCCCAGAGTGTGAGGGCCCCAGAGTGTGAGGGGCCCCAGAGTGAGGGGCCCAGAGTGTGAGGGCCCCAGAGTGTGAGGGCCCCAGAGTGTGAGGGCCCCAGAGCGTGAGGGGCCCAGAGCGTGAGGGGCCCCAGAGTGTGAGGGGCCCAGAGTGTGAGGGGCCCCAGAGTGTGAGGGGCCCCAGAGTGTGAGGGGCCCAGAGTGTGAGGGGCCCCAGAGTGAGGGGCCCCAGAGTGAGGGGCCCCAGAGTGTGAGGGGCCCCAGAGTGTGTGCGCCCCAGAGTGTGAGGGGCCCAGAGTGTGAGGGCCCCAGAGTGTGAGGGGCCCAGAGTGTGAGGGCCCCAGAGCGTGAGGGCCCCCGTGTGTGAGGGCCCCAGAGTGTGAGGGGCCCCAGAGTGAGGGGCCCAGAGTGTGAGGGGCCCCAGAGCGTGAGGGCCCCAGAGTGTGAGGGGCCCCAGAGTGAGGGGCCCAGAGTGTGAGGGGCCCCAGAGCGTGAGGGCCCCAGAGTGTGAGGCGTCAGAGTGAGGGGCCCAGAGTGTGAGGGGCCCCAGAGTGAGGGGCCCCAGAGCGTGAGGGGCCCCAGAGTGAGGGGCCCCAGAGCGTGAGGGCCCCAGAGTGTGAGGGCCCCAGAGTGTGAGGGGCCCCAGAGTGAGGGGCCCAGAGTGTGAGGGCCCCAGAGTGTGAGGGGCCCCAGAGCGTGAGGGGCCCCAGAGCGTGAGGGGCCCAGAGCGTGAGGGGCCCCAGAGTGTGAGGGGCCCAGAGTGAGTGGGGCCCAGAGTGTGAGGGGCCCCAGAGTGTGAGGGGCCCAGAGTGTGAGGGGCCCCAGAGTGTGAGGGGCCCCAGAGTGAGGGGCCCCAGAGTGTGAGGGGCCCAGAGTGAGGGGCCCCAGAGTGTGAGGGGCCCAGAGTGTGAGGGGCCCAGAGTGTGAGGGGCCCCAGAGTGTGAGGGGTCCAGAGTGTGAGGGGCCCCAGAGTGTGAGGGGCCCCAGAGTGTGAGGGGCCCAGAGTGTGAGGGGCCCAGAGTGTGAGGGGCCCCAGAGCGTGAGGGGCCCAGAGCGTGAGGGGCCCCAGAGCGTGAGGGGCCCAGAGTGTGAGGGGCCCCAGAGTGTGACGGGCCCCAGAGTGTGAGGGGCCCAGAGCGTGAGGGGCCCAGAGTGTGAGGGGCCCCAGAGTGTGAGGGGTCCAGAGTGTGAGGGGCCCCAGAGTGTGAGGGGCCCCAGAGTGTGAGGGGCCCAGAGCGTGAGGGGCCCCAGAGTGTGAGGGGCCCCAGAGTGTGAGGGGCCCCGAGCGTGAGGGGCCCAGAGTGTGAGGGGCCCCAGAGTGTGAGGGGCCCCAGAGTGTGAGGGCCCCAGAGTGTGAGGGGCCCCAGAGTGTGAGGGGTCCAGAGCGTGAGGGGCCCAGAGTGTGAGGGGCCCCAGAGTGTGAGGGGCCCAGGGGGGGAGGGGCCCCAGAGTGTGAGGGGCCCAGAGTGAGGGGCCCAGAGTGTGAGGGGCCCAGAGTGTGAGGGGCCCAGAGTGTGAGGGGCCCCAGAGTGTGAGGGGTCCAGAGTGTGAGGGGCCCCAGAGTGTGAGGGGCCCAGAGTGTGAGGGGCCCCAGAGTGTGAGGGGCCCAGAGTGTGAGGGGCCCAGAGTGTGAGGGCCCAGAGTGTGAGGGGCCCAGAGCGTGAGGGGCCCAGAGTGTGAGGGGCCCCAGAGTGTGAGGGTCCCAGAGTGTGAGGGGCCCCAGAGTGTGAGGGGTCCAGAGTGTGAGGGGCCCAGAGCGTGAGGGGCCCCAGAGTGTGAGGGGCCCCAGAGTGTGAGGGGCCCAGAGCGTGAGGGGCCCAGAGTGTGAGGGGCCCCAGAGTGTGAGGGGCCCCAGAGTGTGAGGGGCCCCAGAGTGTGAGGGGCCCCAGAGTGTGAGGGGTCCAGAGATTGATTGATTATTATTGTTGTTGTTATTATTATTATGATTAATATTATTATTATTATTGTTGTTGTTGTTATTATTATTATTATTGTTATTATTATTATTATTATTATTGTTGTTGTTGTTGTTGTTGTTATTATTATTAATATTGTTTTATTGTTGTTATTATTATTATTATTATTAGTATTATGATGATTATTATTATTGTTGTTGTTGTTATTATCATTATTGTTATTATTATTATTATTATTATTGTTGTTGTTGTTGTTATTCTTCTTCTTCATTCAAACGTCTGAAGTGACACTTGGCCTCAGCCTCAGCCTCTGGTCCTGGTCTGTTTGGACCCGTTTATTTCCCGCCAAAGCGTCACGTTTGACCCGGGGCTGCAGTTTGTGTTTTCTATAAAGAACAAACGGAGAGCGTCAGAATCGGAGCAAAAGTTCCAGATTTATGTTTTTACGACGAGCGAGTGTTTGGTCTGGACTCTCAGACGGAGCATAAACCCACCGTAATGACGGGCCCTAAACGCCTCGCGCTTATGGCCCCGTAAAGTCATTAAAGGCACCACTTAAACAGGAGCCGCGTCCAATTAACGCTCACCATCATCACAGACGTGGCTCGTCTGGGGTTTCACTTTTTCTCCAAATCATGTCGATCTGTTTCTGTTTAAATCTGTGAATCCACTTCAGTTCTGACCAAAAATAAAAAACATTTGACTGTTTTAACATCTGTACATTAATTAATTTAAACAAAATCAAATCAAATCAAATCAAAATCACTAAAACTCCTAAACGGACCGTTTTTAGTCAAAAGTGAGTGTTTTTGGGATTTTTTAGTTTTTGTGCAGGAGCCTTTTTCATATAATTCCAAAAAATGATAAAACCTTGGCGTCGTTTTTAGTCAGAACAGAAGTAAAGTAAAAGAATGAAGCAAAAAAGTTTGAAAAATAAACGATTTTTATGTCAAAAAGTGCCATAAAACGACAAAAAGAGCTCGAGTGTAAATCGGGCTTCACGGCGTTTGAAGTTCATTTTTCAAAAACATGTTTCAGACTAAAGTTCAAAAACCTGTGAAGAAGTCACGGCCGATTTAAGAGAAAAAGACAAAAAAAACTTAAACTAAACGTGTTCCATGTTTTTCATCACAAACTCAGGGCTTCGTTCCATTTGGATTAACTTTTTATATTTTCTGTTTAAACTTCAATAAAACCTCGTTAAGACATTTTAAGGTAAAAACGACCAAAAATCCACACATTTGTGACATTTAAATGTGAAAAATGGACAGAACCAGGTTTAAATTTCTGGTTCATTTTGTCACATTTTAGTTCAAATGTTCAGAGGATTTGGATTATTATTGAGTTTAAACTAGATCTGACTGAAAATTTTAATAAAAATTCAAATTTCGCCTCATTTTTTTAAACTTAAAACTTCAATAATCAGTTTCAGAGTCTGGTCTTAAATCCTTGTTTGGTCTAAATGTGTTGAGTCCAGATTGTACAGTTTGTGTGGATCGACTTTAATGATCTTTAAAAATGCATTTGAAGAAAACAGCCTTTGGAGTTTGTCGCTTTTAGTCACGTTTTTGTGTTTTTTGTCACTTTAAGTCACATTTTTATTGATTTTTGTTGTGTTTTTGCTGTTTTTAGTCGCGTTTTTGTCGCTTTTAGCCGAATTTGTCGCTTTTAGTCTTGTTTTTTGTGTTTTTTGTCACTTAGTTGTGTTTTTTGTTGCTTTTAGTCATGTTTTTGTCACTTATAGTTGCGGTTTTGTCATTTTTAGTCACATTTTTATTGCTTTTTGCTGCTTTTTTGCTGCTTTTAGTCGTGTTTTTGTTGTTTTTAGTCGTGTTTTTGTCACTTTTAGTCACGTTTTTATTGATTTTTGTTGACTTTTTGCTGTTTTTAGTCACATTTTTGTTGTTTTTAGTCGTGTTTTTGTCACTTATAGTTGCGGTTTTGTCATTTTTAGTCACATTTTTATTGCTTTTTGTTGAGTTTTTGTTGCTTTTAGTCGCGTTTTTGTCACTTTTATTCCAATCGTTGTTTGGTCTAAATGTGTTGAGTCCAGATTGTACAGTTTGTGTGGATCTACTTTAATGATCTTTAAAAATGCATTTGAAGAAAACAATGTCAGAGAAATCTATGGATGAAGTGGATTCAATGGAAGAATCAAACATCAGGAGCAGGTCGGACACGTTCGTTTCCAGAGTCTGTTTGGTCTGGTTTTGTTTCCTGATCTCGTCGTGTTCAGACAGGGCCGCCCTTTGCCCCTGCCGTGTTTGCTGTGGGGATTGAACCTCGCGCTGCGCCGTCCACAAACACCACGAGGCTGAGCGTTTGACCCAGAACCCGTGCCTTTGACCCAGAGCAAAAGACGCTTTGATCTTTAAGGCCAGACTCTACGACAAAACTCTATTTTTCTCCAATTTTTTAGTTTTCTGTCACTTTTCTGTCTCGTCTCTGTCCGACCTGCTCCTGATGTTTGATTCTTCCATTGAATCCACTTCATCCATAGATTTCTCTGACATTGTTTTCTTCAAATGCATTTTTGTTGAATTTTTAGGACGATTTTCAGTCAGATCTAGTTTAAACTAAACATAAAAGGCCTCATTTGACCCGTGTGTCTGTCCTCTGTGAGGCCTCATTTGACCCGTGTGTCTGTCCTCTGTGAGGCCTCATTTGACCCGTGTGTCTGTCCTCTGTGAGGCCTCATTTGACCCGTGTGTCTGTCCTCTGTGAGGCCTCATTTGACCCGTGTGTCTGTCCTCTGTGAGGCCTCATTTGACCCGTGTGTCTGTCCTCTGTGAGGCCTCATTTGACCCGTGTGTCTGTCCTCTGTGAGGCCTCATTTGACCGTGTGTCTGTCCCTCTGTGAGGCCTCATTTGACCTGTGTGTCTGTCCTCTGTGAGGCCTCATTTGACCGTGTGTCTGTCCTCTGTGAGGCCTCATTTGACCCGTGTGTCTGTCCTCTGTGAGGCCTCATTTGACCCGTGTGTCTGTCCTCTGTGAGGCCTCATTTGACCCGTGTGTCTGTCCTCTGTGAGGCCTCATTTGACCCGTGTGTCTGTCCTCTGTGAGGCCTCATTTGACCCGTGTGTCTGTCCTCTGTGAGGCCTCATTTGAGCCTTCAGTCCATGTTTTAACCTTGATTTGGTGATAATTCTATTAAAAATAGAATCAAAGGTTTGAGTCGATGGTTAGACTCTGCTCAGTAACAGATTTATTATTATTTATTATTATCTAAAAGCACAGTAGGAGGTCGAGCATTTAGCTCCCAAGCTCCTGTGTTATGGAACCAGCTCCTGTTCATGTAAAAGAGGCCGACACAGTCTCTACATTTAAGACCAGCTCAAAACGTTCCTCTTTGAAATAGTTTATGGTCAGGCCAGTTAGGAACAGAAATAAAAACCTACAGTTTTAGCTCCTCTGCCCTTGGAGCGACTCTGCTGGAGAAGTATGGAGCTGAACACTGTCCTCTGGTTCTTCTACTTTACCATCAACAATATTTAATATTACTTCAACTGTAGTCTGTTCATTGCTGTTCACATGTTTCTCTTTCTCTCCACTTCCCCCGGGGAGTGGAGACTGTTTCAGGCACTGACCCCCCCCACCCCCATCTGTCTGGAGGATCGATCTCTACACTGGACGATCTATGCTCCACCCGCCTGGAGGAACTCCCTCAACCCTGGATTAGCCACACCTCGTCTGCCTGGACCAACTCCTTCTACTTAGATGAACTGTTCCTCATCTCCTGCTGGAGGATCTCTCTACACTGGTGGACTGCTCCTCGTCCTCCTGGAGGATCTCTCTACACTGGTGGACTGCTCCTCGTCCTCCTGGAGGATCTCTATACACTGGTGGACTGCTCCTCGTCCTCCTGGAGGATCTCTCTACACTGGTGGACTGCTCCTCGTCCTCCTGGAGGATCTCTCTACACTGGTGGACTGCTCCTCGTCCTCCTGGAGGATCTCTCTACACTGGTGGACTGCTCCTCGTCCTCCTGGAGGATCTCTCTACACTGGTGGACTGCTCCTCGTCCTCCTGGAGGATCTCTTTAAAGCCTCCTCCCTCTTGAGTGGTTCTGGTTCAGTCCAAGTGGATGTCAGTCCTAGTTCATCTGCAGCCTGTCCGTCCGTGGGAGTAGGATCTCTCCTTCACTGTGGTTCTCCTCAGGTTTATACTTTGTCCCGTGGGGTTTTTTGTAGTTTTTCCTGAAGGAGGGTCAAAGGACAGGGGCATTCTGGGACAGTTATCTGAACTGCTTTGACCTGTGGCCCATCGAGGCGACTGTTGTTGGGATTTTGGGCATTAGAAACATAAATGGATTTGATTTGATTTGATTTAGCTGTTAGCATTAGCCGTTAGCATTAGTATTGTTAGCTCTGAATAATCCAGAGAGTGTCGCTGGCACCGACCGCCTCGTTCAAAGTGACGAGAGTGAACCTTTGTGTGTTTGAGTGTAAAAGTGTGATTTGAGCTAACGGCTAACGGCTAACGGCTAACGGACGGAGGCTTCTGGTGATTTAGTGACGCCGACCGTCCTCTTCAGAGACACGACTGAAACATCGTGAAATAAACGTTGGATTTCATCAAACTGTGGCTTGACGTCGGACGTGACGTAACAACATGAACGGCTAAAACTGCTAGCATCGATTAGCCGCTCAAATCTCGTGCGCGTTTCCGTTCCCACGCTCGCGCCTCGGTCACGTGACGGTGTGACTCTGTTTGAACTCGCCGCTCTTTTGTCTCGCGCTCGTCGCCGCTGCCTTTGATGCGCCTTTGAAGTGCGACGCGCGACTGTTATGCAAATGAGGCCGAGACACGCGCGCATCTCACTGACGCCCGACAAACGTGACAGCGTCATGACGGCGGCACGTGACCCCCGGCCCGAAACACCTGTGTCAGTGTGCGCATGTGCAGACGCAGCGGAGCGCGCAACGGTCACTCAGAGACATGCGCAGTGCCCCGGAATGAGATTCAAGACTAAACCAGGACTAAACCAGGACTAAACCAGGACTAAACCAGGACTAAACCAGGACTAAACCAGGACTAAACCAGGACTAAACCAGGACTAAACCAGGTCTAAACCAGGACTAAACCAGGACTAAACCAGGTCTAAACCAGGACTAAACCAGGACTAAACCAGGACTAAACCAGGACTAAACCAGGTCTAAACCAGGACTAAACCAGGACTAAACCAGGACTAAACCAGGACTAAACCTGGTCTAAACCAGGACTGAACCAGGACTGAACCAGGACTGAACCAGGACTAAACCAGGACTAAACCAGGACTAAACCAGGACTAAACCAGGACTAAACCAGGTCTAAACCAGGTCTAAACCAGGACTAAACCAGGTCTAAACCAGGACTAAACCAGGTCTAAACCTGGTCTAAACCAGGACTAAACCAGGTCTAAACCAGGTCTAAACCAGGACTAAACCTGGACTAAACCAGGACTAAACCAGGACTAAACCAGGACTAAACCAGGACTAAACCAGGACTAAACCAGGTCTAAACCAGGTCTAAACCAGGACTAAACCAGGACTAAACCAGGACTAAACCAGGACTAAACCAGGACTAAACCAGGACTAAACCAGGTCTAAACCAGGACTAAACCAGGACTGAACCAGGACTGAACCAGGACTGAACCAGGACTAAACTAGGACTAAACCAGGACTAAACCAGGTCTAAACCAGGACTAAACCAGGTCTAAACCAGGACTAAACCAGGACTAAACCAGGACTAAACCAGGACTAAACCAGGACTAAACCAGGACTAAACCAGGACTAAACCTGGACTAAACCGGGACTAAACCGGGACTAAACCGGGACTAAACCGGGACTAAACCGGGACTAAACCGGGACTAAACCAGGTCTAAACCAGGACTAAACCAGGTCTAAACCAGGACTAAACCAGGTCTAAACCAGGCCTAAACCGGGATTAAACTAGGACTGAACCAGGTCTAAACCAGGACTAAACCAGGACTAAAGCAGGTCTAAACAGAGCCCGGTCCACGGCAGGTCCGGAGCATCTGGAGCCTGAGTCCGGGTCTAAGTCCAGACCTGGTCCTGGTCCACGCCCTCGGTTTGAGCGCGCGACGATCAGAGCCATAAAAGTCACGTGACCGCAGCTTTTAATGATGACGCTGCGGCGCGAGACGAGACAGGTGTGAGCGCGAGGCAGGTGAGACCTGCACCAGGACAGGACCCGACAGGACCGACAGGACCGGCAGGACCAGGACCAGAGCCAGGACCGCGTTTGGACCTGAACCTGGACTTTACTTTAATCCTGGTCTGACCTCCGGCCCGAACCCGAAAAAGAAGAAAAAACCAGGACTAAACCTGGACTAAACCTGGACTAAACGGGACGGTTTCACATTTATTCACTTCATTGAAATTTGGACCAAACTCTTAAACGAACCCAGGACTAAACCTGGACTAAACCTGGACTAAAGGAGGAGCAGAAGGAAACCACGTCCGCATCAGGTCTGCGATGGGCTCAGCTCAGGCCCCGGTCTGAAGTCCCGTGTCCCGGTCCTCCCCGGGCCCCGAGCCCCGGCCCCGCTCCAGCCCCGGCCCCGGCCCCGGCCCAGAGCCCCGGCCCCGCTCCAGCCCCGGCCCCGCTCCAGCCCCGGCCCCGGCCCCGGCCCCGGCCCCGCTCCAGCCCCGGCCCCCGGCCCCGGTCCAGGCCCCGAGCCCCGGCCCCGCTCCAGCCCCGGCCCTGCTCCGGCCCTGCTCCAGCCCCGGCCCCCGGTCCAGGCCCCGAGCCCCGGCCCTGCTCCAGCCCCTGGCCCCCGGTCCAGGCCCTGAGCCCCGGCCCTGCTCCAGCCCCGGCCCTGCCTGGCCCTGCTCTGGCCCCAGCCCCGGCCCTGCTCCAGCCCGGCCCCGGCCCCGGCCCCGGCCCTGCTCCAGCCCCGGCCCCGCTCCGGCCCCGCTCCGGCCCCGGCCCCGCTCCAGCCCCGGCCCCGGCCCCGGCCCCGGCGGCCCTGCAGCCCCGGCCCCGCTCCGGCCCCGCTCCGGCCCCGGCCCCGCTCCTGCCCCGGCCCCGCTCCGGCCCCGCTCCGGCCCCGGCCCCCCTCCAGGCCCCGCTCCAGGTCCCGCTCCAGTCCCGGTCCAGTCCCCCTCCAGGCTGGACCCCTCGGGCCCCGGGGCCATGTATTACCTGCAGCTGGACAAAGAGCCGCTGTACCCGGCGCAGAGCCGCTTCGTGGCCCCGCCGCAGTACCAGGACTTCGGGTACCACCATCACCCGCACCCGGGGCTCGGCGACCCGCCCCCGGCCCCGCAGCCCGGGCCCGGGGCCTGGAGCTCGGCCTACGCCGCTCCGCCGCCGCGGGACGAGTGGGCCCCCCACTACGGGCACGCGCACGGACACGCGCACGCCGCTCCCGCTCCAGGTTTGAGTTTTGTGTTAAATGTTTCTATAAAAAGTCTGTTTTTATTTAGTTTCAAACGAACTTTATTAATGACATCATTATTATTATTATTATTATTATTATTATTATTATTATTAATAATAATAATCTGATTATGTTAATGTTCAAAACATCTTTTAATTCATTTTTAAGTTATATTATAAATTATGTTTCGCTTTTTCCTGAAATTCTATTTTAGCGATTTTTTCTGCTTTAATTTCACAAAACGGAACATATTAATGATTAATTAAAATTATTAATTAAAATGATTAATTAAAATGATTAATTAAAATGATTAATTAATTGATTCTTTTCTCTGTTTTTACAAACTGCTGGATGGGACTCTCGCCGTCACGTAAAACACGGCGGTAAATGTCGCGCATTGTGGCTTTAAAATGCGCCTCAAACGGGCCAAAGACACGCACTTTGCAGCATTTTGTCGATGTTTTTAGAGTAAAACCACGACGTGACGTGACGTGACGTGACGCCGTAAAAGCCGCTCGTTTTGTTTCAATAAAAAAGCGTCTGTTTTTACTTCAATGACCTTTAACGGAGTCATTTGGTTAAATATATTAAAATATATAAAAAACATGAAACAAAAATGATTCCAGTTGTTGTTTAAATGATGAGGCGGGAAAATACAAATTGGATCAAAAAATAAATATTTCAACATTTTTGGCCAAAAGCACGAGACGCTGCGGGAACAAACCGTCACGTTTAATAAAATGAATGTGAAGCTTCTGTTTTATTTATTTAAATGTGAGAAAGACATGTGTTATAAATGTGTTAAAATACGGGGCTTTTTAGAGTAAAAAGATCAAAAACACAAAATAAACGTGAAAAATGAACAGAGCCGCGTTTTATTTCAACAAAAAAAGCACAGAATCTTCTTCAGTTTTGAGTGAATCACATTTGACTGAAAAATCAGATTTTGTTTCATTAGTTTTGATGTTTTCAAGTTAAAAGTAGAAAAATGCATTTGGAAAAAACAAAGTCCAGAGAAAATTCAATTAAAGTGAAACAGACACGTGAGACGTTAAAGTCCAGTCGTTTATCCACGAAAATGTAAGAAAAAAGACATTTTATGTAAAAACGGCCAAAAATCCACAGATTTGGGACATTTCAATCTGAAAATGGACAGAACATTTAGTCACATTTTAATTATTAAAATGTCCAGAGGATTTGGATTATTATTTAGTTTGAAGTAAAAACTGGATTTAACTGAAAATTGTCCTAAAATAAAAATTCCGTCCAGTGTTTTTCCTTCAAACTTCCATAAATGAGTAAGATCTTAATCCTTGTGTGATCGACTTTAATGATCTCGATGGTGTTTCCTCAAACACTGACGGCTCCTCACAAGAACATGAGAAGAGCATGACAAGAACATGAGAAGAACATCACAAGAACATGAGAAGAACATGAGAAGAACATCACAAGAACATGAGAAGAACATGAGAAGAACATCACAAGAACATCAGGGTCTGAAGCTCCTCAGGGAACTGTGACGTCATGAGCTTCAGTGTTTACACCTCAGACTCAGACCTGGACCTGGACCTGGACCTGGTCTGGACCTGGTCTGGACCTGGACCTGGTCTGGACCTGGTCTGGACCTGGACCTGGACCTGGACCTGGTCCTGTTCCTCTGGCCCTTCTTCCTCCTCCCGTCTCCTCCTCAGGGCTCGTCTCCTCCTCCCGTCTCCTCCTCAGGGCTCGTCTCCTCCTCCCGTCTCCTCCTCGGGGCTCGTCTCCTCCTCCCGTCTCCTCCTCGGGGCTCGTCTCCTCCTCCCGTCTCCTCCTCGGGGCTCGTCTCCTCCTCCCGTCTCCTCCTCGGGGCTCGTCTCCTCCTCCCGTCTCCTCCTCAGGGCTCGTCTCCTCCTCCCGTCTCCTCCTCAGGGCTCGTCTCCTCCTCCCGTCTCCTCCTCGGGGCTCGTCTCCTCCTCCTCTCTCCTCCTCGGGGCTCGTCTCCTCCTCCCGTCTCCTCCTCGGGGCTCGTCTCCTCCTCCCGTCTCCTCCTCAGGGCTCGTCTCCTCCTCCCGTCTCCTCCTCGGGGCTCGTCTCCTCCTCCTCTCTCCTCCTCGGGGCTCGTCTCCTCCTCCCGTCTCCTCCTCGGGGCTCGTCTCCTCCTCCTCTCTCCTCCTCAGGGCTCTCGCTCTCCCTCTCCCGTCTCCTCCTCGGGCTCGTCTCCTCCTCCTATCTCCTCCTCGGGGCTCTTCTCCTCCTCCTGTCTCCTCCTCGGGGCTTGTATCCTCCTCCTCTCTCCTCCTCCCGTCTCCTCCTCGGGGCTCGTCTCCTCCTGTCTCCTCCTCCTGTCTCCTCCTCATGTCTCTCTCATGTCTCTGCAGGTCCTCCTCCTCCTCTCTCCTCCTCGGGGCTCGTCTCCTCCTCCTCTCTCCTCCTCAGGGCTCGTCTCCTCCTCCCGTCTCCTCCTCCTGTCTCCTCCTCATGTCTCTCTCATGTCTCTGCAGGTCCTCCTCCTCCTGCCTCCCTCCTCGGGGCCTGCGTCTCCTCCTGTCTCCCTCCTCCTGTCTCCTCCTCATGTCTCTCTCATGTCTCTGCAGGTCCTCCTCCTCCCCTCTCCTCCTCAGGGCTCGTCTCCTCCTGTCTCCTCCTCCTCTCTCCTCCTCCCGTCTCCTCCTCCTGTCTCCTCCTCGGGGCTCGTCTCCTCCTCCCGTCTCCTCCTCGGGGCTCGTCTCCTCCTCCTGTCTCCTCCTCATGTCTCTCTCAAGACTCTGCAGGTCCTCCTCCTCCTGTCTCCTCCTCGGGGCTCGTCTCCTCCTCTCTCTCTCCTCCTCCTGGGCTCGTCTCCTCCTCCCCTCTCCTCCTCAGGGCTCGTCTCCTCCTGTCTCCTCCTCCTCTCTCCTCCTCCCGTCTCCTCCTCCTGTCTCCTCCTCGGGGCTCGTCTCCTCCTCCTGTCTCCTCCTCCTCGGGGCTCGTCTCCTCCTCCCGTCTCCTCCTCATGTCTCTCTCGTGTCTCTGCAGGTCCTCCTCCTCCTGTCTCCTCCTCAGGGCTCGTCTCCTCCTCCTGTCTCCTCCTCCTGTCTCCTCCTCATGTCTCTCTCATGTCTCTGCAGGTCCTCCTCCTCCTCTCTCCTCCTCGGGGCTCGTCACCTCCTCCTGTCTCCTCCTCCTCTCTCCTCCTCCCGTCTCCTCCTCATGTCTCTCTCATGTCTCTGCAGGTCCTCCTCCTCCTGTCTCCTCCTCATGTCTCTCTCATGTCTCTGCAGGTCCTCCTCCTCCCGTCTCCTCCTCGGGGCTCGTCTCCTCCTCCTGTCTCCTCCTCATGTCTCTCTCATGTCTCTGCAGGTCCTCCTCCTCCCCTCTCCTCCTCGGGGCTCGTCTCCTCCTCCTCTCTCCTCCTCAGGGCTCGTCTCCTCCTCCCGTCTCCTCCTCCTGTCTCCTCCTCATGTCTCTCTCATGTCTCTGCAGGTCCTCCTCCTCCCGTCTCCTCCTCGGGGCCTGCCTCCTCCTCCCGCCTCCTCCTCCTCCTGTCTCCCTCCTCATGTTCTCTCTCTCATGTCTCTGCAGGTCCTCCTCCTCCTCTCTCTCTCTCTCCTCGGGCTCGTCTCCTCCTCCCTCTCTCTCCTCCTCGGGGCTCGTCTCCTCCTCCTGTCTCCTCCTCCTGTCTCCTCCTCATGTCTCTCTCATGTCTCTGCAGGTCCTCCTCCTCCTCTCTCCTCCTCGGGGCTCGTCTCCTCCTCCTCTCTCCTCCTCGGGGCTCGTCTCCTCCTCCTGTCTCCTCCTCCTGTCTCCTCCTCATGTCTCTCTCATGTCTCTGCAGGTCCTCCTCCTCCCGTCTCCTCCTCGGGGCTCGTCTCCTCCTCGTTGCCCTCAGGACTGGGCTTCAGCTCCTCAGACTTCCCGGGGCCTCCTCCGTCGCTCCTGCCCTCCTCTCTGGGCTCCTCCGGGGCCCTGAGCTCCTCCTCGGGGCCCCTGTCGCCGGGTTCTCCGCAGAGACGGACGCCGTACGAGTGGATCCGCCGCAGCGCGCCGCCCAACAATCCCAGTGAGTCTTTGAGGGAGGGCGGGGCCATATTTACATTTTTAAACACATGGCTAGGCCTGGAGATCTGTTTTTATGTTCATAGCATGTTAGCATGTATGCTAATGTTGGCGCTAATCGCTAACACAGTTAATAATCTGCTCAAACACTTCCACAGGTGTGATGTTTTTAACTCACCTCTGGTGTTACTCATGTGTCCAGTGGCTGTTCTGAGGCTAACGCTAATACTTTGGCTAATGCTAACATTTAGGCTAATGCTACTTTGAGGCTAATGTTAACTCTGAAGCTAACACTTATGCTAATACTAACTCTGAGGCTAACATTTTCCTCAGATTCATTTTAAAGGGTTAATGTATAGTGAAAGTAGTTTCTCGTTATTGCTGAGAGTGTGCAGAGCTTAGCTAGCTTGTTTGCTAAAGGCAGGGGGGATAAAGGACACTTCAACACAACTGAATTGTGTCAACGCTTGGACTCAGACACACGTTGTTTACGGGTCAAAGGTCACGAGTTCAGCTGTTTGACCCAAAGTCTGAGTCAAACGTGAACTGCAGGGGGCGCTGTGTCCGATACAAACTCAGGGTTTGTGGAGCTTTGAGTTTGATAGTGGAGTTTGACCCGTCCTCAGATGTGCTGGATGCGTTTGACCCGTCCCGTCCTCTGATGTGCTGGATGCGTTTGACCCGTCCCGTCCTCTGATGTGCTGGATGCGTTTGACCCGTCCCGTCCTCAGATGTGCTGGATGCGTTTGACCCGTCCTCAGATGTGCTGGATGCGTTTGACCCGTCCTGTCCTCAGATGTGCTGGATGCATTTGACCCGTCCTCAGATGTTGATGTGGTGGCTGTGTTTGACCCGTCCTCAGATGCGCTGGATGTGTTTGACCCGTCCTCAGATGCGCTGGATGCGTTTGACCCGTCCCGTCCTCAGATGTGCTGGATGCGTTTGACCCGTCCTCTGATGTGCTGGCTGCGTTTGACCCGTCCTCAGATGTGCTGGATACGTTTGACCCGTCCTCTGATGTGCTGGCTGCGTTTGACCCGTCCTGTCCTCAGATGTGCTGGATGCGTTTGACCCGTCCTCAGATGTGCTGGATGCGTTTGACCCGTCCTCAGATGTGCTGGATGCGTTTGACCCGTCCTCTGATGTGCTGGATACGTTTGACCCGTCCTCAGATGTGCTGGATGCGTTTGACCCGTCCTCAGATGTGCTGGCTGCGTTTGACCCGTCCTCTGATGTGCTGGATGCGTTTGACCCGTCCCGTCCTCAGATGTGCTGGATGCGTTTGACCCGTCCTCAGATGTGCTGGATGCGTTTGACCCGTCCTCTGATGTGCTGGATGCGTTTGACCCGTCCTCAGATGTGCTGGATGCGTTTGACCCGTCCTCTGATGTGCTGGATGCGTTTGACCCGTCCTCTGATGTGCTGGATGCGTTTGACCCGTCCTGTCCTCAGATGTGCTGGATGCGTTTGACCCGTCCTCTGATGTGCTGGATGCGTTTGACCCGTCCTGTCCTCAGATGTGCTGGATGCGTTTGACCCGTCCTGTCCTCAGATGTGCTGGATGCGTTTGACCCGTCCCGTCCTCAGATGTGCTGGATGCGTTTGACCCGTCCTCTGATGTGCTGGATACGTTTGACCCGTCCTCTGATGTGCTGGATGCGTTTGACCCGTCCCGTCCTCAGATGTGCTGGATGCGTTTGACCCGTCCTCTGATGTGCTGGATGCGTTTGACCCGTCCTCAGATGTGCTGGATGCGTTTGACCCGTCCTCAGATGTGCTGCATGTGTTTGACCCGTCCTCTGATGTGCTGGATGTGTTTGACCCGTCCTCTGATGTGCTGGATGCGTTTGACCCGTCCTCAGATGTGCTGCATGTGTTTGACCCGTCCTCTGATGTGCTGGATGCGTTTGACCCGTCCTCAGATGTGCTGGATACGTTTGACCCGTCCTCAGATGTGCTGGATGCGTTTGACCCGTCCTCAGATGTGCTGCATGTGTTTGACCCGTCCTCTGATGTGCTGGATGCGTTTGACCCGTCCTCAGATGTGCTGGATGCGTTTGACCCGTCCTCAGATGTGCTGGATGCGTTTGACCCGTCCTCAGATGTGCTGGATGCGTTTGACCCGTCCTCAGATGTGCTGGATACGTTTGACCCGTCCTCAGATGTGCTGGATACGTTTGACCCGTCCTCAGATGTGCTGGATGCGTTTGACCCGTCCTCCGATGTTGATGTGGTGGCTGCGTTTGACCCGTCCTCAGATGTTGATGTGGTGGCTACGTTTGACCCGTCCTCAGATGTGCTGGATGCGTTTGACCCGTCCTCAGATGTGCTGGATGCGTTTGACCCGTCCTCAGATGTTGATGTGGTGGCTACGTTTGACCCGTCCTCAGATGTTGATGTGGTGGCTACGTTTGACCCGTCCTCAGATGTTGATGTGGTGGCTACGTTTGACCCGTCCTCAGATGTTGATGTGGTGGCTACGTTTGACCCGTCCTCAGATGTTGATGTGCTGGATGCGTTTGACCCGTCCTCAGATGTTGATGTGCTGGTTGCGTTTGACCCGTCCTCAGATGTTGATGTGGTGGCTACGTTTGACCCGTCCTCAGATGTTGATGTGGTGGCTACGTTTGACCCGTCCTCAGATGTGCTGGATGCGTTTGACCCGTCCTCAGATGTTGATGTGCTGGATGTGTTTGACCCGTCCTCTGATGTGCTGGATGCGTTTGACCCGTCCTCAGATGTGCTGGATGCGTTTGACCCGTCCTCAGATGTTGATGTGCTGGATGCGTTTGACCCGTCCTGTCCTCAGATGTGCTGGATGCGTTTGACCCGTCCTGTCCTCTGATGTGCTGGATGCGTTTGACCCGTCCTCAGATGTTGATGTGCTGGATGCGTTTGACCCGTCCTTTGTCCTTGGGTTCAGGTGTAACGCTCAGAGTGCTGTGTCGGCAGAACACATTTTCATATTTAAAGTGACCAGATATGAAGAGCCAGATACTCAAATGAGACAGGGACAGGGACAGAGACAGGGACAGAGACAGGGGCAAAGACAGGGACAGAGACAGAGACAGGGGCAAAGACAGGGGCAAAGACAGGGACAGAGACAGAGACATGGGCAAAGACAGGGACAGAGACAGAGACAGGGACAGAGACAGGGGCAAAGACAGGGACAGAGACAGAGACAGGGGCAAAGACAGGGACAGAGACAGAGACAGGGACAGAGACAGGGGCAAAGACAGGGACAGAGACAGAGACAGGGGCAAAGACAGGGACAGAGACAGAGACAGGGACAGAGACAGGGGCAAAGACAGGGACAGAGACAGAGACAGGGGCAAAGACAGGGACAGAGACAGAGACAGGGGCAAAGACAGGGACAGAGACAGAGACAGGGGCAAAGACAGGGACAGAGACAGAGACAGGGGCAAAGACAGGGACAGAGACAGGGGCAGGGACAGAGACAGGGGCAGGGACAGGGGCAGGGACAGGGGCAGGGGCAGGGGCAGGGACAGGGGCAGGGACAGGGACAGAGACAGGGACAGGGACAGGGGCACGGGCAGGGACAGGGACAGGGGCAGAGACAGGGGCAGGGGCAGGGGCAGGGGCAGGGGCAGGGACAGGGACAGGGGCAGGGGCAGGGACAGAGACAGAGACAGAGACAGAGACAGGGACAGAGACAGAGACAGGGACAGGGGCAGGGACAGGGGCAGGGGCAGGGGCAGGGACAGAGACAGGGACAGGGGCAGAGACAGGGACAGGGACAGGGGCACGGGCAGGGATAGGGACAGGGGCAGAGACAGGGGCAGGGGCAGGGGCAGGGGCAGGGGCAGGGGCAGGGACAGAGACAGGGGCAGGGACAGAGACAGGGACAGGGACAGGGGCAGGGGCAGGGGCAGGGGCAGGGGCAGGGGCAGGGACAGAGACAGGGACAGGGCCACGGACAGGGACAGGGGCAGAGACAGGGGCAGGGACAGGGCCAGGGACAGGGACAGGGAGAGGGAGCAGGGAGCAGGGAGCAGGGCAGGGGGCAGGGACAGAGACAGGGACAGAGAGACAGGGACAGGGGCAGGGACAGGGACAGGGGCAGAGACAGGGGCAGGGGCAGGGGCAGGGACAGGGACAGGGACAGGGGCAGGGGCAGGGGCAGGGGCAGGGACAGGGACAGGGACAGGGACAGAGACAGAGACAGAGACAGGGACAGGGGCAGGGACAGAGACAGGGGCAGGGACAGAGACAGGGACAGGAAGGACACGAGGACAGAGGACAGGGGCAGGGGCAGGGACAGAGACAGAGACAGAGACAGGGACAGGGACAGGGACAGGGGCAGGGGCAGGGACAGGGACAGAGACAGAGACAGAGGACAGGGGCAGGGGCAGGGACAGAGACAGGGACAGAGACAGAGGACAGGGGCAGGGGCAGGGACAGAGACAGGGACAGGGACAGGGGCAGAGGACAGGGGCAGGGGCAGAGACAGAGACAGAGGACAGGGGCAGGGGCAGGGACAGAGACAGGGACAGGGACAGGGGCAGGGGCAGGGACAGAGACAGAGACAGGGACAGGGGCAGGGACAGAGACAGGGGCAGGGACAGAGACAGAGACAGAGACAGGGACAGGGGCAGGGACAGAGACAGGGGCAGGGACAGGGGCAGGGGCAGGGACAGGGGCAGGGGCAGGGACAGAGGACTTCACTTCTCACTGCTTTGTGGGATAAAAGTACAAACGAAAAAGATTCTTCCTGGTTCAGACCTGGTCTGGTCCTGGTCCTGGTCCTGGTCTAGACCTGGTCCTGGTTCTGTGGAGTCGATGGTATGTTGTCCTGGTCTGGTCCTGGTCTAGTCCTGGTCTAGTCCTGGTCCTGGTTCTGTGGAGTCGATGGTATGTTGTCCTGGTCTCGTCCTGGTCTAGTCCTGGTCTAGTCCTGGTCTAGTCCTGGTCTAGACCTGGTCCTGGTTCTGTGGAGTCGATGGTATGTTGTCCTGGTCTGGTCCTGGTCCTGGTTCTGTGGAGTCGATGGTATGCCGGGTGCCGGGTGCCGTGTCCTTCTGTTGTTTGCAGATCATTAAAGCCGGACTCTGTTTGAGTTCAGTTAATGCAGAATCAAAGCGTTAAACCAGAGACTTTTAAGTTTGACAAAGTCAATGTGACAAACATGAGCCTCTTTTTAAACAAAACTACTTTAGAGTTTGACTCAAACCATTAAGTTTTAAAGAGTTTTTAACCAAATAAAGGTCGAATCTGGGGCTGAAGGCTTTAGAGAGAATAAAGTGTCATTGAAATGAAAATCAGAAACAGTTCATTGTTTTTTGACGTTTTGTTTTCCTGAAGTGTCTGTTTGTTCAAAAAGTCGTTTAAACCCGACCAGAAGGTTCATTCATTTCATTTCTAGCACGCTCTGGACCATTGAACCCCCTCTGTCTGCGCTGGAGGGCGTGTCTGAACGAGAAATTAACATAAAACCTGAAGATGCAAATGAACCAATTAAAACATTCAGAGCACAGGAGGGTTAGCGTTAGCCTCAGAGTTAGCATTAGCCTCATAGTTCGTGTTAGCCTCAGAGTTAGCCTCAGAGTTAGCCTCAGAGTTAGCCTCAGAGTTAGCCTCAGAGTTAGCGTTGGGCTGAAGTTAGATATTAACAGTTATCAGTCGATGGTAAAAAACATAAACGACAGAACAGTTTTATCCAGATGACTAGTGGTCGTGTGAGGTACTGCAGCCTGCACACAACCACACACAGGACTTCATTATTAGCGGCATTTAAATAAAATAGAAGGAAAGTTCTTTTGTGCCGTTTCTAAAATCAATGGAATGACATTTTTATCTGAAGTGACGTCACATGACCGGGTCAGACTAACGATGGTGTGAGTTGTATTTTATTTCATTTCAGACTCTTTCACATTTGATCAAACATGAAGAACACAATTACAATCACACAAGCTAATGCTAACACAAAAACCCTCAAAGCATCATGGGGGATTGTGGTCACGTGGTGCCCCTAAAGCAAAGATGGCCGCCTCCGAATCAGGAAGTAAAGCAGAAGTAAAACACTTTTTTGGGTCATGAACCAATGAGCTCAGGCCACAGGAGGAACAGGAGGACCAGGATGTACGAGGACCAGGAGGACCAGGAGGACCAGGAGGACCAGGAGGACCAGAGGGACCAGGAGGACCAGGATGTACGAGGACCAGGAGGACCAGGAGGACCAGGAGGACCAGGAGGACCAGAGGGACCAGGAGGACCAGGATGTACGAGGACCAGGAGGACCAGGATGTACGAGGACCAGGATGTACAAGGACCAGGAGGACCAGGAGGACCAGAGGGACCAGGAGGACCAGGAGGACCAGGAGGACGAGGATGTACGAGGACCAGGAGGACCAGGAGGATCAGGAGGAACAGAAGGAACAGGAGGACCAGGAGGACCAGGATGTACGAGGACCAGGAGGACCAGGATGTACGAGGACCAGGAGGACCAGGAGGACCAGGAGGACCAGAGGGACCAGGAGGACCAAAAGGACCAGGAGGACGAGGATGTACGAGGACCAGGAGGACCAGGAGGATCAGGAGGACCAGGAGGAACAGGAGGACCAGGAGGACCAGGAGGACCAGGAGGACCAGAGGGACCAGGAGGACCAGGATGTACGAGGACCAGGAGGACCAGGAGGACCAGGATGTACGAGGACCAGGAGGAACAGGAGGAACAGGAGGACCAGGAGGACCAGGCGCCATTTTGGGTTCATCTTCCAGTTTTAATTCTAGTTCTGTGAGTACATCCTGGTCCTCCTGGTCCTCCTGGTCCTCCTGGTCCTCGTACATCCTGGTCCTCGTACATCCTGGTCCTCGTACATCCTGGTCCTTGTACATCCTGGTCCTCCTGGTCCTCGTACATCCTGGTCCTCCTGGTCCTCCTGGTCCTCGTACATCCTGGTCCTCGTACTTCCTGGTCCTTGTACATCCTGGTCCTCCTGGTCCTCGTACATCCTGGTCCTCCTGGTCCTCCTGGTCCTCCTGGTCCTCGTACATCCTGGTCCTCGTACATCCTGGTCCTTGTACATCCTGGTCCTCCTGGTCCTTGTACATCCTAGTCCTCCTGGTCCTCCTGGTCCTTGTACATCCTGGTCCTCGTACATCCTGGTCCTTGTACATCCTGGTCCTCCTGGTCCTTGTACATCCTAGTCCTCCTGGTCCTCCTGGTCCTTGTACATCCTGGTCCTCCTGGTCCTTGTACATCCTGGTCCTCGTACATCCTGGTCCTCGTACATCCTGGTCCTCCTGGTCCTCGTACATCCTGGTCCTTGTACATCCTGGTCCTCCTGGTCCTCCTGGTCCTCGTACATCCTGGTCCTCCTGGTCCTCCTGGTCCTTGTACATCCTGGTCCTCCTGGTCCTCCTGGTCCTTGTACATCCTGGTCCTTGTACATCCTGGTCCTCCTGGTCCTCCTGGTCCTTGTACATCCTGGTCCTTGTACATCCTGGTCCTCCTGGTCCTCCTGGTCCTTGTACATCCTGGTCCTTGTACATCCTGGTCCTTGTACATCCTGGTCCTCCTGGTCCTCCTGGTCCTCGTACATCCTGGTCCTCCTGGTCCTCCTGGTCCTTGTACATCCTGGTCCTTGTACATCCTGGTCCTCCTGGTCCTCCTGGTCCTTGTACATCCTGGTCCTTGTACATCCTGGTCCTCCTGGTCCTCCTGGTCCTTGTACATCCTGGTCCTTGTACATCCTGGTCCTTGTACATCCTGGTCCTCCTGGTCCTCCTGGTCCTCCTGGTCCTTGTACATCCTGGTCCTCGTACATCCTGGTCCTCCTGGTCCTCGTACATCCTGGTCCTTGTACATCCTGGTCCTCCTGGTCCTTGTACATCCTGGTCCTTGTACATCCTGGTCCTCGTACATCCTGGTCCTCCTGGTCCTCGTACATCCTGGTCCTCCTGGTCCTTCTGGTCCTCCTGGTCCTTGTACATCCTGGTCCTCCTGGTCCTCGTACATCCTGGTCCTCGTACATCCTGGTCCTCCTGGTCCTCCTGGTCCTTGTACATCCTGGTCCTCGTACATCCTGGTCCTCCTGGTCCTTGTACATCTTGGTCCTTGTACATCCTGGTCCTCCTGGTCCTTGTACATCCTGGTCCTCCTGGTCCTCGTACATCCTGGTCCTCCTGGTCCTCCTGGTCCTCCTGGTCCTCGTACATCCTGGTCCTCCTGGTCCTCGTACATCCTGGTCCTCCTGGTCCTCGTACATCCTGGTCCTCCTGGTCCTCCTGGTCCTCGTACATCCTGGTCCTCCTGGTCCTTGTACATCCTGGTCCTCCTGGTCCTCCTGGTCCTCCTGGTCCTCGTACATCCTGGTCCTCGTACATCCTGGTCCTCCTGGTCCTCCTGGTCCTCCTGGTCCTCGTACATCCTGGTCCTCGTACATCCTGGTCCTCCTGGTCCTCGTACATCCTGGTCCTTGTACATCCTGGTCCTTGTACATCCTGGTCCTCCTGGTCCTCGTACATCCTGGTCCTCCTGGTCCTCCTGGTCCTCCTGGTCCTCCTGGTCCTCGTACATCCTGGTCCTTGCGGCGCTGCTGGAGCGTCAGAGATGAGGAGCAAACACTCAGAGCAAACAGTCTGTGACCCGTGGACCTGGCGATGATGAGACTGAGCGGTTGCCGCGGCGATGAGTGAAGATAAAGCTCCAACATTTGGTTGTGGTTTGTGTTTGATCAAAGACACTTCACTGTGGCTTTGTCTCCAGCGACGCATTAACGACGAGAAAATGAAATGATATAATCCACACACGACTCAATGGTTAGAACTGACAGTAAATAATCCCTGATAAGACTTTATTTTGTTGAACGATGGTTTGTAAATGTCTCTGTTTTCGATGGTGCGTCGCCTTTTGATGACATCACAGAGGGATCCGGGTCAAACGAGTCTCACGTGTTTGTGTTTTTCAGACGGAAAAACCAGGACGAAGGACAAATACCGCGTGGTCTACACGGACCATCAGCGCCTGGAGCTGGAGAAGGAGTTCCACTACAGCAAATACATCACCATCAGGAGGAAGGCGGAGCTAGCATCTGCCCTCAGCCTATCAGAGAGACAGGTACTGACGAGCGGCCAATCAGAGAGACAGGCACTGACGAGAGAGACAGGTGCCAACGAGCGGCCAATCAGAGAGACAGGCACTGACGAGAGAGACAGGTGCCAACGAGCGGCCAATCAGAGAGACAGGCACTGACGAGCAGCCAATCAGAGAGACAGGCACTGACGAGCAGCCAATCAGAGAGACAGGCACTGACGAGCAGCCAATCAGAGAGACAGGTGCTAACGAGAGAGACAGGTACTGACGAGCGGCCAATCAGAGAGACAGGCACTGACGAGCAGCCAATCAGAGAGACAGGCACTGACGAGCAGCCAATCAGAGAGACAGGTGCTAACGAGCGGCCAATCAGAGAGACAGGCACTGACGAGCGGCCAATCAGAGAGACAGGCACTGACGAGCGGCCAATCAGAGAGACAGGCACTGACGAGCGGCCAATCAGAGAGACAGGCGCTGACGAGCGGCCAATCAGAGAGACAGGCGCTGACGAGCGGCCAATCAGAGAGACAGGCGCTGACGAGCGGCCAATCAGAGAGACAGGCGCTGACGAGCGGCCAATTTTAGTCATGTTTTATTCGTGTTTTAGTCGTGTTTTAGTCGTGTTTTTAGTCGTGTTTTGTGCTTTTAATCGTGTTTTGTGTTTTGAGTTGTGTTTTAGTCATGTTTTAGTCTTGTTTTGTTTTTAGTCGTGTTTTAGTCGTGTTTTAATCGTGTTTTGTGTTTTGAGTTGTGTTTTAGTCGTGTTTTGTGTTTTTAGTCGTGTTTTAGTCGTGTTTTAGTCGTGTTTTCTGTTTTTAGTCGTGTTTTAGTCGTTTTTTAGTCGTGTTTTTAGTCGTGTTTTAGTCGTGTTTTGTGTTTTTAGTCGTGTTTTAGTCATGTTTTTAGTCGGGTTTTGTGTTTTTAGTCGTGTTTTAGTCGTGTTTTAGTCATGTTTTAGTCGTGTTTTATTCGTGTTTTAGTTGTGTTTTAGTCGTGCTTTGTGTTTTTAGTCGTGTTTTAGTCACGTTTTAGTCGTGTTTTAGTCGTGCTTTGTGTTTTTAGTCGTGTTTTAGTCGTGTTTTAGTCGTGTTTTGTGTCTTTAGTCGTGTTTTAGTCGTGTTTTAGTCGTGTTTTGTGTTTTTAGTTGTGTTTTAGTCGTGTTTTGTGTCTTTAGTCATGTTTTAGTCATGTTTTAGTCGTGTTTTAGTCGTGCTTTGTGTTTTTAGTCGTGTTTTGTGTCTTTAGTCCTGTTTTAGTCGCGTTTTAGTCGTGTTTTTAGTCATGTTTTAGACCTGTTTAGTGTTTTAGTCGTGTTTTAGTCGTGTTTTAGTCGTGTTTTGTGTTTTTAGTCGTGTTTTAGTCATGTTTTTAGTTGGGTTTTGTGTTTTTAGTCGTGTTTTAGTCGTGTTTTAGTCGTGTTTTAGTCATGTTTTAGTCGTGCTTTGTGTTTTTAGTCGTGTTTTAGTCATGTTTTAGTCATGTTTTAGTCGTGTTTTGTTTTTAGTCGTGTTTTAGTTGTGTTTTAGTCATGTTTTTAGTCGTGTTTTAGTCGTGTTTTGTTTTTAGTTGTGTTTTAGTCGTGTTTTAGTCATGTTTTAGACCTGTTTAGTGTTTAGTCGTTTAGTCGTGTTTTGTGTTTTAGTCATGTTTTAGTCGTGTTTTGTGTCTTTAGTCGTGTTTTAGTCGTGTTTTAGTCGTGTTTTAGTCATGTTTTAGACCTGTTTAGTGTTTAGTCGTTTAGTCGTGTTTTGTGTTTTAGTCATGTTTTAGTCGTGTTTTAGTCGTGTTTTTAGTCGTGTTTTGTTTTTAGTCGTGTTTTTAGTCGTGTTTTTGTCGTGTTTTTAGTCGTGTTTTTAGTCGTGTTTTTAGTCGTGTTTTTAGTCGTGTTTTTAGTCGTGTTTTAGTCGTGTTTTTGTCGTGTTTTTAGTCGTGTTTTGTGTTTTTAGTCGTGTTTTAGTCGTGTTTTGTGTTTTTAGCCGTGTTTTGTGTTTTAGTCGTGTTTTAGTCGTGTTTTAGTCATGTTTTTAGTCTTTTAGTCGGTTTTTTAGTGTTTTGTGTTTTTAGTCGTGATTTTAGTTGTGTTTAGTCGTGTTTTTAGTCGTGTTTTAGTCGTGTTTTAGTCGTGTTTTAGTCGTGTTTTGTGTTTTTAGTCGTGTTTTAGTCGTGCTTTGTGTTTTAGTCGTGTTTTAGTTGTGTTTTGTGTTTTTAGTCGTGTTTTAGTCGTGTTTTAGTCGTGTTTTGTGTTTTTAGTCGTGTTTTAGTTGTGTTTTAGTCGTGTTTTAGTCGTGTTTTGTGTTTTTAGTCGTGTTTTAGTCGTGTTTTTAGTCGTGTTTTAGTCGTGTTTTAGTCGTGTTTTAGTCGTGTTTTGTGTTTTTAGTCGTGTTTTAGTCGTGTTTTAGTCGTGTTTTGTGTTTTTAGTCATTTAGTAGGTGTTTGTGTTTTTAGTTCGTGTTTTAGTGTGTTTTAATTAGGTGTTTTGGTTACGTGTTTTTTGAGTAGTGTTTTAGTCATGTTTTGTTTTGTTTTTTTATTCGTGTTTTAGTCGGTTAGTTGTTGTTTAGTCGTGTTTTTAGTCGTGTTTTAGTTGTGTTTTGTGTTTTTAGTCGTGTTTTAGTCGTGTTTTAGTCGTGTTTTGTGTTTTTAGTCGTGTTTTTAGTCATGTTTTAGTTGTGTTTTGTGTTTTTAGTCGTGTTTTAGTCGTGTTTTGTGTTTTTAGTCGTGTTTTAGTCGTGTTTTGTGTTTTTAGTCGTGTTTTAGTCGTGTTTTAGTCGTGTTTTAGTCGTGTTTTAGTCGTGTTTTAGTCGTGTTTTGTGTTTTTAGTCGTGTTTTAGTCGTGTTTTGTGTTTTTAGTCGTGTTTTAGTTGTGTTTTAGTCGTGTTTTTAGTCATGTTTTAGTCGTGTTTTTCGTCGTGTTTAGTCATGTTTTAGTCGTGTTTTAGTCGTGTTTTAGTCGTGTTTTAGTCATGTTTTGTGTTTTTAGTCGTGTTTTAGTTGTGTTTTAGTCGTGTTTTAGTCGTGCTTTGTGTTTTTAGTCGTGTTTTGTGTTTTTAGTCGTGTTTTTAGTCGTGTTTTAGTCGTGTTTTAGTCGTGTTTTGTGTTTTTAGTCGTGTTTTAGTCGTGTTTTAGTCGTGTTTTGTGTTTTTAGTCGTGTTTTAGTCGTTTTTTGTGTTTTTAGTCGTGTTTTAGTCGTGTTTTGTGTTTTTAGTCATGTTTTAGTCGTGTTTTTAGTCATGTTTTAGTCGTGTTTTGTGTTTTTAGTCATGTTTTAGTCGTGTTTTGTGTTTTTAGTCGTGTTTTAGTCGTGTTTTAGTTGTGTTTTGTGTTTTTAGTCATGTTTTAGACCTGTTTAATGTTTTAGTCGTTTT
>CM033638.1:0-2500 GCA_019453435.1 Rhinogobius similis
CAAGGTGAGACAGAGAGACTCTGACATGGGACAGACCCCAGAGACAGACACCTGAAACACCAGTGTCCAGGGCACTGGTAGGATCTGAGTACGACATATCTGCACTGGTCTTTGTACAAGTACAAAGTGTAAATGCTGTTATTGCTGATCATTGCGTGTCATCAGCCTCTTATGCATTTAATATTTGGTTTGATGGATTACATCCGAAGCGCTGCTATACTTTGTATTTTGAAATGGTTTGCACTTTTACAGGCTATCCTGAATGCTTTTTAAATGATACTTAAGAGGAGGATGATGTGGTGTATTTACCTGTACACGTGGGTACAGTCTGTGTTGGCGCTTTGTTGCTTGCGTATTCTTTGGCACTTTGCAAAATGCACGGTAAAAGATAAGCTTTCTGAGTTCGCCTAAATGCACCAGTGTTCTCTGAGTCTTATTACAAATACTTTAATATTCAGCGGCGTTGCGTACCTTGAGGCTCTGCTTTTGATGTTGTCCCTGTCCAGAGCGGCATCGGACAAGGATTAAAAACCAGATCTGCACTAAAACCAGGGAATAGCCAGGCGGTGAAAGCTGCGCCGTGTTGGTTAAGTTTGTACAAGCCTGGATTTGTCTCCGCATCCTAAAGTCCAGTCATGTATGTCGTCATAAACAAGGCACCACATGATCACGTGCCTTTGTTTACTTGAGTACAGACATGATCACTCCAAGAACCGGACACCGGCCCTTTGCCTTCACTTCTGGCCCTCTCGCCTTCACTTCTGGCCCTCTCGCCTTCACTTCTGGCCCTCTCGCCTTCACTTCTGGCTCTTTGCCTTCACTTCTGGCTCTTTGCCTTCACTTCTGGCCCTCTCGCCTTCACTTCTGGCCCTCTCGCCTTCACTGCCGTGCGGGCGTCCCTCCACACACCGTCCCGATGAGCCCTCGACAGGAACCGGACGATGATGCGGCGGCTGGACCGCGCGTCTCCCGAGCGAGGTCCAGCGCCCCATCCCCGGGAATGGCCCGGGAGATCAGCCCGAACAGCTCGACCACCTTCTTCCTCACGTCCTCGCTGAGACGCAGGGTTCAGTCTCCTGGAGCGTCCAGCTCGTCACACCCAGAACCCTCACGGGAAAAGCCAAAGTGAGGCCAAAAATCCAAAACGTTGCAAACTGAGGATGAAGAGGAAGTCCCCAGCACTGGCTTTGACACTTTGCTCAGAACGTGGAGAGGAACAACCTCAAACAAACGGAGTTCACTTCAGAAATCAAAAACAGCAGTGACAGACTCTCTCTGAGCTCTAAAGCTCTAACATCTTAGAGTACATTTTATTCAAATGTTTCGCTCTTAGGGCCAGTTCTAAAGTTCTGGTGTTTCCTGCTTCAGACCTGGTTTGTCCCTAATTAGACCTGAACTAGTCCAGTTTGACCAGATTTTGATTTGGTTTCAGCTCTAAAGCTAGTCCGAGCTCCAGTCCGAGCTCCAGTCCGAGCTCCAGTCCGAGCTCTAAAGCTCCAGTCCGAGCTCCAGTCCGAGCTCTATGATTGGCCTGGCTCTCGTTCATTCTCGCGCCTCTGAAGAACATGTTCATTTGACACATACGTCTGATTTATATAATATATATTATTATTTTTATAATATTTTAGTTGCGACACTTGAGTTCCTTCACTGGAGGTGAATAAGACTCGGGCTGAACACGTCACGGCGTCAGTCGATACAAATAAAAAGTTTATTCTGAAATAGATATTTACAAAAACAAATGTTTTATACAAAAATACAGTCCAGACTCACAGTCCGTCTCATGGAGTCGCTGTAAACCATCACTGCCTTTACAATCAGGCCTCCCACAATCCTCGGCTCCCAGGCCTGTGTCTCCCACAATCCTCGGCTCCCAGGCCTAGGCCTCCCACAATCCTCGGCTCCCAGGCCTGCATCTCCCACAATCCTCTGCTCCCACAATCCTCTGCTCCCAGGCCTGCGCCTCCCACAATCCTCGGCTCTTCACTCTGAACCTTCCACTTCCTGTTTCTTCTTTTTCTTCTTCTTTTTCACCTGAAAAGCACAAGTCGATCAGAAAACTTTAAACAAACGTCAGATGTAGATTTTCTCAAGTTTTGGATCAAAGGCGTCAAAGGCGTCTTCAGAAGCGCCGACTCATTTCACCAAAACAGGGTCGAGACTTTGGACTAAAACGTGAGACTTTGGCTGTTTTTAGGCCCAGGACACAGGGCCCCGGGGGGCGGGGCTCGCTCTGAGCCACAGCCGGGGCTCGCTGATTGGTCAGACAGCCAAGAGATGATGACATCACAGAGTTCAGTGAAAATGCGAAACCATCTCGAGCCTCATCACTCCTCACAGCGCCCCCTGTGTCCACGCGCCGCACTACGGCGCCCCCTGTGTCCACACACTACGGCGCCCCCTGTGTCCACGCACTACGGCGCCCCCTGTGTCCACGCGCCGCACTACGGCGCCCCCTGTGTCCACGCGGGGCACTACAGCGCCCCCCTGTGTCCACGCA
>CM033638.1:7500-260000 GCA_019453435.1 Rhinogobius similis
ACATAACCTCACGTGGGACTAGAGTCACGTCCTGTACATAACCTCACGTGGGACTAGAGTCACGTCCTGTACATAACCTCACGTGGGACTAGAGTCACGTCCTGTACATAACCTCATGTCCTGTACATAACCTCACGTCCTGTACATAACCTCACGTGGGACTAGAGTCACGTCCTGTACATAACCTCACGTGGGACTAGGGTCACGTCCTGTACATAACCTCACGTGGGACTAGAGTCACGTCCTGTACATAACCTCACGTGGGACTAGAGTCACGTCCCGTACATAACCTCACGTGGGACTAGAGTCACGTCCTCTGTACATAACCTCACGTGGGACTAGAGTCACGTCCCGTACATAACCTCACGTGGGACTAGAGTCACGTCCTGTACATAACCTCACGTGGGACTAGAGTCACGACCTCTGTACATAACCTCACGTGGGACTAGAGTCACGCCATGTACATAACCTCACGTGGGACTAGAGTCACGTCCTGTACATAACCTCACGTGGGACTAGAGTCACGCCCTTCTGTACATAACCTCACGTGGGACTAGGGTCACGTCCTGTACATAACCTCACGTGGGACTAGAGTCACGTCCTGTACATAACCTCACGTGGGACTAGAGTCACGTCCTGTACATAACCTCACGTGGGACTAGGGTCACGTCCTGTACATAACCTCACGTGGGACTAGAGTCACGTCCTGTACATAACCTCACGTGGGACTAGAGTCACGTCCTCTGTTCATAACCTCACGTGAGACTAGAGTCACGTCCTCTGTACATAACCTCACGTGGGACTAGAGTCACGTCCTGTACATAACCTCACGTGGGACTAGAGTCACGTCCTGTACATAACCTCACGTGGGACTAGAGTCACGCCCTCTGTACATAACCTCACGTGGGACTAGAGTCACGCCCTGTACATAACCTCACGTGGGAGTAGAGTGACCTCTCTGTACATAACCTCACGTGGGACTAGAGTCACGTCCTCTGTACATAACCTCACGTGGGACTAGAGTCACGTCCTCTGTACATAACCTCACGTGGGACTAGAGTCACGACCTATAGATAACCTCACGTGGGACTAGAGTCACGTCCTCTGTACATAACCTCACGTGGGACTAGAGTCACGACCTGTACAGAACCTCACGTGGGACTAGAGTCACGCCCTGTACATAACATCACGTGGGACTCGAGTCACGGCCTGTACATAACCTCACGTGGGACGAGAGTCTCCCCCTGTACATAACCTCACGTGGGACTAGAGTCACGTCCCTGTACATAACCTCAACGTGGGACTAGAGTCACGTCCTGTACATAACCTCACGTGGGACTAGAGTCACGACCTGTACATAACCTCACGTGGGACTAGCGTCACGACCTGTACATAACCTCACGCTGGACATAAGTCACGTCCTGTACATAACCTCACGTGGGACTAGAGTCACGTCCTGTACATAACCTCACGTGGGACTAGAGTCACGTCCTGTACACTTAACCTCACGTGGGACTAGAGTCACGTCCTCTGTACATAACCTCACGTGGGACTAGAGTCACGCGTCCTGTTCACTGGGACTCAGAAGTCCGTGGACTAGAGTCACGCCCTGTACATAACCTCACGTGGGACTAGAGTCACGTCTCTGTACATAACCTCACGTGGGACTAGAGTCACGTCCTCTGTACATAACCTCACGTGGGACTAGACACACGACCTAGACAAAACCTCACGTGTCACTAGACACACGACCTGAACATAACCACACGTGGGACTAGAGTCACGTCCTGTACATAACCTCACGCCCTGTACATAACCTCACGTCCTCTGTACATAACCTCACGTGGGACTAGAGTCACGTCCTGTACATAAACCTCACGTGTGGGACTGTGTGTACATAACCTCACGTGGGACTAGAGTCACGCCCTCTGTACATAACCTCACGTGGGACTAGAGTCACGTCTCTGTACATAACCTCACGTGGGACTAGAGTCACGCCCTCTGTACATAACCTCACGTGGGACTAGAGTCACGTACCTGTACATAACCTCACGTGGGACTAGAGTCACGCTCTGTACATAACCTCACGTGGGACTAGAGTCACGTCCTGTACATAACCTCACGTGGGACTAGAGTCACGCCCTGTACATAACCTCACGTGGGACTAGAGTCACGTCCTCTGTACATAACCTCACGTGGGACTAGAGTCACGCCCTGTACATAACCTCACGTGGGACTAGAGTCACGTCCTGTACATAACCTCACGTGAGACTAGAGTCACGTCCTCTGTACATAACCTCACGTGGGACTAGGGTCACCTCCTGTACATAACCTCATGTCCTGTACATAACCTCACGTGGGACTAGAGTCACGTCCTCTGTACATAACCTCACGTGGGACTAGAGTCACATCCTGTACATAACCTCACGTGGGACTAGAGTCACGTCCTGTACATAACCTCATGTCCTGTACATAACCTCACGTGGGACTAGTGTCACCTCCTATACATAACCTCAAGTCCTGTACATAACCTCACGTGGGACTAGAGTCACGTCCTGTACATAACCTCACGTGGGACTAGAGTCACGTCCTCTGTACATAACCTCACGTGGGACTAGAGTCACGCCCTGTACATAACCTCACGTGGGACTAGAGTCACGCCCTGTACATAACCTCACGTGGGACTAGAGTCACGTCCTGTACATAACCTCACGTGGGACTAGAGTCACCTCCTGTACATAACCTCACGTGGGACTAGAGTCACGTCCTGTACATAACCTCACGTGGGACTAGAGTCACGTCCTCTGTACATAACCTCACGTGGGACTAGAGTCACGGACTGAAAATAACCTCACGAGGGACTATAGTCACGACCTGTACATAACCTCACGTGGGACTAGAGTCACCTCCTGTACATAACCCTCACGTGGGACTAGAGTCACGTCCTGTACATAACCTCACGTGGGACTAGAGTCACGTCCTCTGTACATAACCTCACGTGGGACTAGAGTCACGTCCTGTACATAACCTCACGTGGGACTAGAGTCACGTCCTGTACATAACCTCACGTGGGACTAGAGTCACGTCCTGTACATAACCTCACGTGTGACTAGAGTCACGGCCTGTACATAACCTCACGTGGGACTAGAGTCACGTCCTGTACATAACCTCACGTGGGACTAGAGTCACGTCCTGTACATAACCTCACGTGGGACTAGAGTCACGTCCTCTGTACATAACCTCACGTGGGACTAGAGTCACGACCTGTACATAACCTCACGTCCTGTACATAACCTCACGTGGGACTAGAGTCACGTCCTGTACATAACCTCACGTGGGACTAGAGTCACGTCCTGTACATAACCTCACGTGGGACTAGGGTCACGTCCTGTACATAACCTCACGTGGGACTAGAGTCACGTCCTCTGTACATAACCCTCACGTGGGACTAGAGTCACGTCCTGTACATAACCTCACGTGGGACTAGAGTCACGTCCTGTACATAACCTCACGTGGGACTAGAGTCACGTCCTGTACATAACCTCACGTGGGACTAGAGTCACCTCCTGTACATAACCTCACGTGGGACTAGGGTCACGTCCTGTACATAACCTCACGTGGGACTAGAGTCACGTCCTGTACATAACCTCACGTGGGACTAGAGTCACCTCCTGTACATAACCTCACGTGGGACTAGGGTCACGTCCTGTACATAACCTCACGTGGGACTAGAGTCACGTCCTGTACATAACCTCACGTGGGACTAGCCTTTGTAGTCTCAGGAGTGAAAACACCAGTTGTATTAAAATACAAAATGCTGTCCCCTCTGTCTTTTAGATCGGCCCGTCCTGCTCCCATCAGAGTCGGGTGATAGATGGAGGTCAGCACGGCCTGAGGCTCATGGTTCTATCAGCTCATCATGTGGGACCAGGACCAGGACCAAGACCAGGACCAGGACCAGGACCAAGACCAGGACCAGGACCAGGACCAAGACCAAGACCAGCTCCACTCTAAACATGCACCAGGACTCGACAGTACAGTGTACTAGAATGATAGTATTTAACACAGTATTTGTAGTAGTAGTACTTGTACAGATGGCCTCTCCTTAGGTCCACACACAGTAGTAGTACTGTAGTAGTAGTAGTAGTAGGGTTAGTAGTAGTAGTACCTGTACAGATGGCCCCTCTTTAGGTCCACACACAGTACTAGTACTGTAGTAGTACTGCAGTAGTACTGTAGTAGTAGTAGTAGTACCTGTACAGATGGCCTCTCCTTTGGTCCACACACAGTACTAGTACTGTAGTAGTACTGTAGTAGTAGTAGTAGTAGTATTAGTACCTGTACAGATGGCCTCTCCTTTGGTGGTGATGATGACGATGTCTTGGTTGATCTCGATGCCGTCTTCGTACCTCAGAACTCCAGGGAGCATGATCTTTGCTCCGTAACAGATCGCGTTCACCTGAAACACAAGTGAACCAAAAACTGAGCCCTGATTGGACCTCCAGCCCAGGGGGCGGGGCTCGCTGACCTACAGCCCGGGGGGCGGGGCTCACTGATTGGTCAGACAGCCAAGAGATGATGACATCACAGAGTTCAGTGAAAATGCGAAACCATCTCAAGCCTCATCACTCCTCACAGCGCCCCCTGTGTCCACGCGCCGCACTACGGTGCCCCCTGTGTCCACGCGGGGCACTACGGCGCCCCCTGTGTCCACGCGGGGCACTACGGCGCCCCCTGTGTCCACGCGGGGCACTACGGCGCCCCCTGTGTCCACGCGGTGCACTACAGCGCCCCCTGTGTCCACGCGGTGCACTACAGCGCCCCCTGTGTCCACGCGGTGCACTACAGCGCCCCCTGTGTCCACGCGGTGCACTACGGCGCCCCCTGTGTCCACACACTACGGCGCCCCCTGTGTCCACACACTACGGCGCCCCCTGTGTCCACGCGGTGCACTACGGCGCCCCCTGTGTCCACGCGCTGTGCACTACGGCGCCCCCTGTGTCCACGCACTCACGGCGCCTGTGTCCACGCATCACGGCGCCCCCTGTGTCCGCGACCACGGGCGCTTCTGTGTCCACGCGCTGCACTACGGCGCCCCCCTGTGTCCACGCGGTGCACTACGGCGCCCCCTGTGTCCACGCGGTGCACTACGGCGCCCCCTGTGTCCACGCGGTGCACTACGGCGCCCCCTGTGTCCACGCGGTGCACTACGGCGCCCCCTGTGTCCACGCGGTGCACTACGGCGCCCCCTGTGTCCACGCGGTGCACTACGGCGCCCCCTGTGTTGACTCACGGCGCTGTCCTTCATGACGATGCGTTTGTGGGAGATCAGGAGCTTCTCGAGGGGGAACACGACTCGTCTCAGGTACGACTCGTCCTTGTTGTGGTCAAACTGCCACTGAGCGTCCAGAACGTCATGCATCGTCACCAGGTGATCCTGAAACACACCAGACGGTTACCACGACGTCCTGCACCGGGGGGGGGGGAAAAGAGAGAGGGAGAGAGAGAGAGAGAGAGAGAGAGAGAGAGAGAGAGAGAGAGAGAGAGAGAGAGAGAGCGAGAGAGAGAGAGAGAGAGACAGAGAGAGACAGAGAGAGAGAGAGAGAGAGAGAGAGAGAGAGAGAGAGAGAGACAGAGAGAGAGAGACAGAGAGAGAGAGACAGAGAGAGAGAGAGAGAGAGAGAGAGCGAGAGAGCGAGAGAGAGAGAGAGAGAGCCAGAGAGAGACAGAGAGAGACAGAGAGAGAGAGAGAGAGAGACAGAGAGAGAGAGAGAGAGAGAGAGAGAGAGACAGAGAGAGAGAGAGAGAGAGAGAGAGAGAGAGAGACAGAGAGAGACAGAGAGAGAGAGAGAGAGAGAGAGCGACAGAGGGAGGGAGAGAGAGAGAGAGGGACACACACACAGACACACACACAGACACACACAGACACACACACAGACACACACACAGACACACACACAGACACATGATGTCAGCACAGAGTCTGGCAGCGACCAATCAGAGCGCTGCTTTGTCTCGTGCACTTTCTGTTCCAGAGATTAATTACCAGAACCTGAACCGGACCAGGACTGGACTCAACTCTCTGGACCTGAACCGGACCAGGACTGGACTCAACTCTCTGGACCTGAACCGGACCAGGACTGGACTCAACTCTCTGGACCTGAACCGGACCAGGACCGGACCAGGACCACGTGGCGGGTCTCGGGTCAGTGACTCACCTTCTCGCCCAAAACGCCGGAGCGAACCCTCCTCAGCTCCTGCATCTGTCCTCCCACCCCGAGGAGGAGCCCCAGGTGAACACACAGAGTCCTGATGTACGTGCCGGCCTCACAGCTCACCCAGAAGATACCTGCAGGAGGAGGAGGAGGTGAGAGGGGCGGAGGAGGTGAGAGGGGAGGAGGAGGAGGAGGAGGAGCAGGAGGAGGAGCAGGAGGTCAGAGGGGCAGGAGGTCAGAGGGGCGGAGGAGGAGGTCAGAGGAGAGGAGGAGGTGCAGGAGGAGGTGAGAGGGGTGGAGGAGGAGGTCAGAGGAGAGGAGGAGCAGGAGGAGGTGAGAGGGGCAGGAGGAGGAGAGGAGGAGGAGCAGGAGGTCAGAGGAGCGGAGGAGCAGGAGGAGGTGAGAGGGGCAGGAGGAGGAGAGGAGGAGGAGCAGGAGGTCAGAGGAGCGGAGGAGCAGGAGGAGGTGAGAGGGGCAGGAGGAGGAGAGGAGGAGGAGCAGGAGGTCAGAGGGGCGGAGGAGCAGGAGGAGGTGAGAGGGGAGGAGGAGGAGCAGGAGGTCAGAGGGGAGGAGGAGGAGCAGGAGGTCAGAGGAGCAGGAGGTCAGAGGAGCAGGAGGTCAGAGGAGCAGGAGGTCAGAGGAGCAGGAGGTCAGAGGAGCAGGAGGTCAGAGGAGCAGGAGGTCAGAGGAGCAGGAGGAGGTGAGAGGGGTGGAGGAGGAGGAGGAGGTGAGAGGGGCAGGAGGAGGAGCAGGAGGTCAGAGGAGAGGAGGAGGAGCAGGAGGAGGTGAGAGGGGCGGAGGAGGAGCAGGAGGAGCAGGAGGAGGTGAGAGGGGCGGAGGAGGAGCAGGAGGTCAGAGGAGCAGGAGGAGGAGCAGGAGGTCAGAGGAGAAGAGGAGCAGGAGGTCAGAGGGGAGGAGGAGGAGAGGAGGAGCAGGAGGTCAGAGGAGAGGAGGTCAGAGGAGAGAAGAGGAGCAGGAGGTCAGAGGAGGGGCGGAGGAGGCGCAGGAGGTCAGAGGAGGGGCGGAGGAGGCGCAGGAGGAGTGTGTGAAACTGACCGAGCCGTTTCTCCGGGTCGTACTCGAGGAGTTTGCTCTCGTAGATGGTTCTGACTCGGAGCTGACGCTTGACTGCAGCGATTAGAGGAGGACGCTGGAACAACGCTCCTGTCAGGGTCTCCAGGGTCTGAGGAGGAGCAGAGGAGGAGTGTGAGAGGAGGAGTGTGAGAGGAGGAGCAGAGGAGCGTGAGAGGAAGAGTGAGAGAGGAGGACGCTGGAACAACGCTCCTGTCAGGGTCTCCAGGGTCTGAGGAGGAGCAGAGGAGGAGTGTGAGAGGAGGAGCAGAGGAGTGTGAGAGGAGGAGCAGAGGAGCGTCAGAGGAGGAGCAGAGGAGCGTGAGAGGAGGAGCGTGAGAGGAGGAGCATGAGAGGAGCAGAGGAGCGTGAGAGGAAGAGTGAGAGGAGGACGCTGCAACAACGCTCCTGTCAGGGTCTCCAGGGTCTGAGGAGGAGCAGAGGAGGAGTGTGAGAGGAGGAGGAGCGTGAGAGGAGGAGCAGAGGAGTGTGAGAGGAGGAGCAGAGGAGCGTCAGAGGAAGAGCAGAGGAGCGTGAGAGGAAGAGTGTGAGAGGAGGACGCTGGAACAACGCTCCTGTCAGGGTCTCCAGGGTCTGAGGAGGAGCAGAGGAGGAGCGTGAGAGGAGGAGCGTGAGAGGAGGAGCATGAGAGGAGCAGAAGTACTACAGTACAAGTACCACAGTACTACAGTAGAAGTACCACAGTACTACAGTACAAGTACCACAGTACTACAGTAGAAGTACCACAGTACTACAGTACAAGTACCACAGTACTACAGTACAAGTACCACAGTACTACAGTAGAAGTACCACAGTACAAGTACCACAGTACTACAGTACAAGTACCACAGTACTACAGTACAAGTACCACAGTACTACAGTACAAGTACCACAGTACTACATTACAAGTACCACAGTACTACAGTACAAGTACCACAGTACTACAGTAGAAGTACCACAGTACAAGTACCACAGTACTACAGTAGAAGTACCACAGTACTACAGTAGAAGTACCACAGTACTACAGTACAAGTACCACAGTACTACAGTACAAGTACCACAGTACTACAGTACAAGTACCACAGCACCTACAGCAGAAGCAACCACAGTACCACAGCAGAAGCACCACAGCACCTACAGCAGAAGCACCACAGCACCACAGCACTAAAGCACCACAGCACCTACAGTAGAAGTACCACAGTACCACAGCACAAGTACCACCACAGTACTACAGTACAAGACCACAGTAGAAGCACCACAGCACTACAATACACAAGCACCACAGTACTACAGTACAAACACCACAGCACTACAGCACAAGTACCACAGCACTACAGTAGAAGTACTACAGTACAAGCACTACAGTAGAGTACTACAGTAGAAAGTACCTACAGCAGAAGCTACTACAGCAGAAGCTTACTACAGTAGAAGTACCACAGTACCACAGCACAAGCACCACAGCAGAAGCCACCACAGCACCACAGCACTAAAGCACCACAGCACTAAAGCACCACAGCACTAAAGTACCACAGCACAACAGCAGAAGCACCACAGTACCACAGCAGAGCACCACAGCACCACAGCAGAAGTACCACAGCACCACAGCACAAGCACCACAGCACCACAGTACAAAAGCACCACAGTACTACAGTACAAGTACCACAGTACTACAGTAGAAAGTACTACAGTACAAGCACTACAGTAGAAGTACTACAGTAGAAGTACTACAGTAGAAGTACTACAGTAGAAGTACTACAGTAGAAGTACCACAGTACTACAGTACAAGTACTACAGTAGAAGTACCACAGTACTACAGTACAAGTACTACAGTAGAAGTACCACAGTACTACAGTACAAGTACCACAGTACTACAGTAGAAGTACTACAGTACAAGTACTACAGTAGAAGTACTACAGTAGAAGTACTACAGTAGAAGTACTACAGTAGAAGTACTACAGTAGAAGTACCACAGTACTACAGTACAAGTACTACAGTAGAAGTACCACAGTACTACAGTACTAGTACCTTGGCGAGCTCGTGCTGGGAGCTGATGGCGTTGTGCAGTCGGACGATGCCCACATATTCTTTTCCTGAAACACAGAGCACAGGGGGCGGGGCTTAGAGGCGGGGGGCGGGGCTTAGAGGCAGGGGGCGGGGTTCAGAGGCAGGGGGCGGGGCTCAGAGGCGGGAGGCGGGGCTTAGAGGCAGGGGGCGGGGCTCAGAGGCAGGGGGCGGGGCTCAGAGGCAGGGGGCGGGGCTCAGAGGCGGGAGGCGGGGCTCAGAGGCGGGAGGCGGGGCACACATGTTACCTGCGCTCTGCTGACTCTTGACCAGGCGCGTGGCCCGGTCCACACACACGATGAGGCACCCGGTGACCTTCGGGTCCAAAGTGCCGCTGTGGCCCGTTTTGTCGACTCTCAGAATCCTCCGGATCCAGGCCACGACCTCGTGGGACGACGGGTTCGCCGGTTTGTCCAGGTTTATGAAGCCCGACCTGCAACGGAGCGGACCGGGTCAGAACCAGGGACCGGGTCAGAGGGACCGGGTCAGAGGGACCGGGTCAGAGTCAGAGAGACCGGGTCAGAACCAGGGACCGGGTCAGAGTCAGAGAGACGGGTCAGAACCAGGGACCGGGTCAGAGCCAGAGAGACCGGGTCAGAGCCAGAGGGACCGGGTCAGAGCCAGAGGGACCGGGTCAGAGCCAGAGGGACCGGGTCAGAGTCAGAGGGACCGGGTCAGAGTCAGAGGGACCGGGTCAGAGTCAGAGGGACCGGGTCAGAGAGACCGGGTCAGAGTCAGAGGGACCGGGTCAGAGTCAGAGAGACCGGGTCAGAGTCAGAGAGACCGGGTCAGAGCCAGAGGGACCGGGTCAGAGTCAGAGAGACCGGGTCAGAGTCAGAGAGACCGGGTCAGAGTCAGAGAGACCGGGTCAGAGTCAGAGAGACCGGGTCAGAGCCAGAGAGACCGGGTCAGAGCCAGAGGGACCGGGTCAGAGTCAGAGAGACCGGGTCAGACTGTACTGCAGTACTTGTCCCTCACACAGTACTACAGTACTGCAGTACTTGTCCCTCACACAGTACTTGCCCCTCACACAGTACTACAGTACTGCAGTACTTGTCCCTCACACAGTACTTGTCCCTCACAGTACTACAGTACTGCAGTACTTGTACTAGTACCTGACGTAGTCCTGGATGGTCCTCTTCAGGGGGTTACTGCCGTGGGGCAGAGGGGTGTAGTGACTGGTCCTGATGTTCAGTTTGTCGAAGTTCTACACAAACAAAACCAAGTTCAGACGAGAAAGAACTGCATTTGTCAAATCAGATCTGAGGCTCGTCTGGTCAGAGTACTACAGTAGTAGTACTATAGTACTGTAGTACTGTAGTAGTAGTACTGTAGTACACAGGTCTGTGATCAGATCGGCGGCTCGTCTCGGTTCTGTGGCGGCGCTCGTTTTTCCGTGCGACGCTCAAGCGTCTCGTCGACAGAACGTCGAAAAACGCTGAACGGCGCAAAGACAAGCCCCGCCCCCAGAACGGGAGCGGAGCCATAACGAGGCGCCGACCAATCAGAGCTCAGAGAATGGATAAACCGGTTCATCACCTCACAGACTCCACCAGGGGGCGCCGTCACACTAAACAGTAAAGAGAAGAAGAAGAAGGAGCACCTTGAGCAGCAGAGGCCACTGGGACGTGTCCAGAGTCACAGCTTTAGCCTCAGGTTTGATCAGGAAGTCCTGGCTCTGCTGCAGCTCCTACAAAATAAAAGCATTTAATACCAAGTCCTGGCTCTGCTGCAGCTCCTACAAAATAAAAGCATTTAATACCAAGTCCTGGCTCTGCTGCAGCTCCTACAAAATAAAAGCATTCAATACCAGCTCTTACTAAACAAACTAGAGGCTTCATTCACCTTATTCTGCCCCGCCCACTTTAGCCTTCTATGTCTATGACCCGCCCTCTTAAAGGCACTTCCGGTTTGACAGTGTTTCTATAAAGTCGATGGATTTGTGTAAAACACGTCGCGCTTCAGTCCGAGCACGTATCGTCTGCTCCGTTAAACTACAACGAACACAAGATGGCGGCGCGTACGGCGACGTCCAGAATAAGGTGAACGGGTCACATGACTCACCCCCACGTCATCCTCGCGCACTTTCTTCGCCTTTTTCTTCTTTTTCACTGAAACGAAACAGATTTTCAGTCTAAACAGAAGTGAAGCCGTAACAGCTCGACCGTTTGACCAGAACCAGGACAAACACAGACGGAGCCGAGACACGCCCCACGCTCCACAGTTAAAACACTCCACTGAAGTGTCAGGTACGATTAAATTCTTTTGTTGTTGAACCCAAACAGACGTCTTCTTCACTTCAGATCTGAGCTTTAACCCCAGCACGTTCCATCAAACCCCTGGAGCAGGTTTAGCGTCTTTCACGTTTGTTTGATGAATCCTGGTTTGAAAATCCTCTCCCGACGTCAAAAACACTCGAAACGTAACGTTTGACTGACGACACTTTAGAGAATCGACCGCTTTAAGTCCATCGACTCTTCTGAACATTTCTTCTTCTAAACGTCACTAAAGACAGAGGTTTGTACAAATGTCGTTCCCTCTGCAGCCGGTGGGTGGAGCCACAGCGGAGTTAATGTGGCGTGGCCCGGGATGTGATCTAACTTTAAAAACACGAGGACGATACAAATCACGCAGAATATTTGTCGTTTCAATAAAACTTTAGTAAAAGTTTGTTGCGCAGAAAAGTGGGCGCAAACACGTGGTGCACACGCGCCTCCGGAGCTGCGCGAGAAATCACGTAAAACACAGATTCTGAGTCAAACTAACGGCGGGTCAGAGGTCAAGGGTCAACACTGAAACATCACGTGAAAACGTCACGTGAAAACATCTCAATCTGACCACGTGCGGAGTCACCACGTGCGCAGAGAGTGAACCACGTGCGCAGAGTGAACCACGTGGCGACGGAGCGCAAACGTGTTTCATTCAACTCTGCGACGTAAAAGTGCGTGAAAGACGGAAGAAGAAACGGAGCAAAGACACGAGGAAACACGAGGAAACACGAGGAAACACGAGGAAACACGAGGAAACACGAAGGTCACGCGAAACACAGAAAACTCCAGAGAAAACGGTGCGTTCGCTTCGGCGCAGAGCGCGAGGTGAAGCTGCAGAAAAGCGACACTTTCACAGAACATTTTCAGACTAAAGTTTGTGCAAACACGAGAGCAAAGCCACGCGTGACGTAAACCCGCGCGAGGAGCCTCCGTGCGCCCACTTTAACGCCTTTTCAGACCGTTTTCCTCCGGAGCCTCGCGGAGCCTCACCTTCTGCGTCCGCCATCTTCCTCGCACTGACTGCGCACGCGGCCCTTTACTTCCGCTACGGCTCCGTCACTTCCGGTGTGTTCAGGGCGCCCTCTGCAGGAGACAGAGTGTGACTGGGGTTTGCTCACAAGTTTTACAGCGTTTAAATAAGAAAAAGGTGCTTTACTGAATATACCGAAGGCTCTGGCAGCTGACGTAAGTGACGCACGGGACGTAAGTGACGTAAGGGACGTAAGGGACGTACAGAAAACGCACGAATCTGACCCACGTGTCTGTGTCTCCTCCTGAACAGCAGGGGGCGCTTCTTCCTCTATTAGCGCACGCGCTTCTTCCTCCACGTGCGCCTCGTGTTTTGGACCAGGCCCTGATCCTGAACCGGCTTGGACTCTGGACCGGGTTGGACCGGGTTGGACCGGGTTTGGACCGGGTTGGACCGGGTTCGGACGGGGGTTGGACCGGGTTCGGACGGGGGTTGGACCGGGTTTGGACCGGGTTTGGACCGGAGTTGGACCAGGCCCTGATCCTGAACCGGCTTGGACTCTGGACCGGGTTCTGACCGGGTTTGGACCGGGTTCTGACGGGGGTTGGACCGGAGTTGGACCGGGTTCTGACCGGGTTTGGACCGGGTTCTGACGGGGGTTGGACCGGAGTTGGACCGGGTTCTGACCGGGTTCGGACCGGGTTCTGACGGGGGTTGGACCGGAGTTGGACCGGGTTCTGACCGGGTTCGGACCGGGTTCTGACGGGGGTTGGACCGGAGTTGGACCGGGTTCTGACCGGGTTCGGACCGGGTTCTGACGGGGGTTCTGACGGAGGTTGGACCGGGACAGGGACCGGAGGAAATGGAAGGTTAGCCTCAAGTCCAGGTTCTTTCTGAACCTGAAGTGTGTCCTTTTTAATCTTTAACGAGTCGTAACTGTCTCTGTTTTCGCTCAGGGTCCAACCGGAAGTCCTCGGCGCTGACCGGAAGTGCTCGGAAAATAAAAGACAACGCAGCAGATTTTCACAATATAATTCTCCGCTGGGACCGACTGAACAACGAAGGGTTAAACATCTGCACCAAGATCAGCAACATCAGGTCTGGACCTGGACCTGGACCTGGACTGGACCTGGACTGGACCTGGACCTGGACTGGACCTGGACTGGACCTGGACCTGGACCTGGACCTGGACTGGACCTGGACCTGGACCTGGTCCTGGTCTGGTCCTGGAGCTGGTCTGGTCTGGTCCTGGTCCTGGTCCTGGTCTGGTCCTGGTCCTGGTCTGGTCCTGGAGCTGCAGACTTGCTTTTGTTCATGTTTTTTTAATCCTCGGGCAGGAGGTCCCTCAGGACCAGACCCTCCACAGAACAGTCCTGTCCCTCTGTTGGACTCATGGACACTTTAAGCCCCGCCCCTCAGGACCAGAACCTCCACAGAACAGTCCTGTCCCTCTGTTGGACTCATGGACACTTTAAGCCCCGCCCCTCAGGACCAGACCCTCCACAGAACAGTCCTGTCCCTCTGTTGGACTCATGGACACTTTAACAATAATATTATATACAAGTGTCTGCTCTGTATTTAGTCCTGGTCTGTCTTAGTCTTAATCTTCTGCCTCCTTTACACATTTTATTAGATTTTATTCATTGTTTATGTTACACGTGACGTCGAAGCAGGTTCTCTTGTCTTATAACTTCCTGTTTGTGAGTTCTGACTCTGACAACAACAATAAACCGGTTCTGATTCTGACCTCACAGCCTGACACAGTACTGCCACCTTGTGGACACCACGAAGAACACAGTGAAGCTATCAGTACAGACTGGACCTGGACGTGGACCTGACCCGGACTTAAAAGGGTCTAACCCCGGTCTGTCCTTGTCTCTGGTCCAGGTCTCAGTCCCGCTCAGATCCCGATCGTTTGGCTGTCGGAGGCTCCTTATCGTTCCAGTCTCTTCCTGCAGGAGGCGCCGAGGAGCTGCAGGATGAATGCTGCAAACTACAGGAGACCGTGAGGAAGATGGTGAGTCCTGGTCTAGTCCTGGTCTAGTCCTGGTCTAGTCCTGCTCTAGTCCTGCTCTAGTCCTGCTCTAGTCCTGGTCTAGTCCTGGTCTAGTCCTGGTCTAGTCCTGCTCTAGTCCTGCTCTAGTCCTGCTCTAGTCCTGGTCTAGTCCTGGTCTAGTCCTGGTCTAGTCCTGGTCTAGTCCTGGTCTAGTCCTGGTCTAGTCCTGCTCTAGTCCTGGTCTAGTCCTGGTCTAGTCCTGGTCTAGTCCTGCTCTAGTCCTGCTCTAGTCCTGCTCTAGTCCTGCTCTAGTCCTGGTCTGGTCCTGGTCTAGTCCTGCTCTAGTCCTGGTCTAGTCCTGCTCTAGTCCTGGTCTAGTCCTGGTCTAGTCCTGCTCTAGTCCTGCTCTAGTCCTGGTCTAGTCCTGCTCTAGTCCTGCTCTAGTCCTGGTCTAGTCCTGCTCTAGTCCTGGTCTAGTCCTGGTCTAGTCCTGGTCTAGTCCTGGTCTAGTCCTGGTCTAGTCCTGCTCTAGTCCTGGTCTAGTCCTGGTCTAGTCCTGCTCTAGTCCTGCTCTAGTCCTGCTCTAGTCCTGCTCTAGTCCTGGTCTAGTCCTGCTCTAGTCCTGCTCTAGTCCTGCTCTAGTCCTGCTCTAGTCCTGGTCTAGTCCTGCTCTAGTCCTGCTCTAGTCCTGGTCTAGTCCTGCTCTAGTCCTGGTCTAACCCTGCTCTAGTCCTGCTCTAGTCCTGCTCTAGTCCTGCTCTAGTCCTGCTCTAGTCCTGCTCTAGTCCTGCTCTAGTCCTGCTCTGGTCCTGCTCTGGTCCTGCTCTGGTCCCTGGTCTAGTCCTGGTCTAGTCCTGCTCTAGTCCTGGTCTAGTCCTGCTCTAGTCCTGGTCTAGTCCTGGTCTAGTCCTGCTCTAGTCCTGGTCTAGTCCTGCTCTAGTCCTGGTCTAGTCCTGCTCTAGTCCTGCTCTAGTCCTGCTCTAGTCCTGCTCTAGTCCTGGTCTAGTCCTGGTCTAGTCCTGGTCTAGTCCTGGTCTAGTCCTGGTCTAGTCCTGCTCTAGTCCTGGTCTAGTCCTGCTCTAGTCCTGCTCTAGTCCTGGTCTAGTCCTGGTCTCACCCTGGTTTCTTGTCCCGGTTTAGTCCGGTTTGTTTCTAAAGCTGGACCGGTTGCTGGACTCTCACTCAGGGCTCTTGGACCTGGACCGGTTCAGGACCGAAGGCCAGACTCCGCCCCTATTCCAGACCTGGACCACGGCAGACTTTGGTGAGTTTTGGTTTAGTACTGGTTTAGATCTGGTTTAGTTTTGGTTTAGTCCTGGTTTAGTCCTGGTTTAGATCCGGTTTAGACCTGCTTTAGTCCTGGTTTAGACCTGGTTTAGACCTGGTTTAGTCCTGGTTTAGTCCTGGTTTAGACCGACTGTTGACCTGGTCTGGTTCTGTTGCAGAGTCCTGGGCGCGTTCAGTCCGGACCTGGTTCAGATCTGAGCTGGACCTGAAGCTCCGGATCCTCCAGGACTTGGCTCACTGCGAGAGTCCGGACCTGATCCTGGTCTACCTCAGTCTGTGGATCCACGAGCCCCACGTCCCGGTCCGGACCAGACTCGGACTGGAGGGACTTCTGCTTGAGACCGGACATCGTGACGTCTGAGACCGGGTCTGGGACCGGGTCTGGGACCGGGCCTGGGACCGGGCCTGGGACCGGGCCTGGGACCGGGCCTGGGACCGGGCCTGGGACCGGGCCTGGGACCGGGCCTGGGACCGGGCCTGGGACCGGGCCTGGGACCGGGCCTGGGACCGGGCCTGGGACCGGGCCTGGGACCGGGCCTGGGACCGGGCCTGGGACCGGGCCTGGGACCGGGTCTGACTCGCCGAGCCAAGTAAACACCATGTGAGTGTAACACGTAAAAGCCACGAAACGTAAATGTTAAACAAACAGCACAAATGCTGCATAAACATGTAAACCACACGTTAAACATACATGAACGTCACATGAACGTCACCTGAACGTCACCTGAACGTCACGTGAACGTCACGTGAACGTCACGTGAACGTCACCTGAACGTCACGTGAACGTCACCTGAACGTCACCTGAACGTCACCTGAACGTCACCTGAACGTCACCTGAACGTCACGTGAACGTCACGTGAACGTCCGCGTGAACGCCACGTGAACGTCCGTGAACGTCACCTGAACGTCACCTGAACGTCCGCGAACGCCACGTGAACGTCACGCGTGAACGTCGCGTGAGCGTCGCGTGAACGTCACGCGTGACGCCACCTGAGCGTCACCTGAACGCCACCTGAACGTCACGCGGAACGTCACGCGAACGTCGCGTGAGCGTCGCGTGAGCGCCACCTGAACGTCACCTGAACGTCACCTGAACGTCACCTGAACGTCACCTGAACGTCACCTGAACGTCACCTGAACGTCACCTGAACGTCACCTGAACGTCACCTGAACGTCACCTGAACGTCACCTGAACGTCACGTGAACGTCACCTGAACGTCACGTGAACGTCACCTGAACGTCACCTGAACGTCACCTGAACGTCACCTGAACGTCACCTGAACGTCACCTGAACGTCACCTGAACGTCACCTGAACGTCACATGAACAACAGGTAAACTGTGTAAACACGCCAGACATCCGTCACGTAAACAATACGTAAATGTCACGTAAACATCACGTGAGCGTCACGTAAACCTCTCATCACAAGGGTTAGGGTTAGCATAAACCACACATAGACTTTGTGTAAACAACACGTAAACATCACATAAACAATGTTTGAACGTCACATGGAAACATGTCAATGTTGTGTAAATAATAAACAACACGTAAACGTCACGTAAACGTCACGTAAACGTCACGTAAACGTCACGTAAACGTCACATAAACGTCACATACTATTACAAGACGTCCACGTTCAAAAGCAGATCATCCAAAACAACCCTCTGGCCCTGTGTACACGTGTGTGTGTGGACACGTGTGTGTGTGTGTGTGTGTGTGTGTGGAGGTACACGTGTGTGTGTGTGTGGAGGTACACGTGTGTGTGTGTGTGGAGGTACACGTGTGTGTGTGTGTGGAGGTACATGTGTGTGTGTGTGTGGAGGTACACGTGTGTGTGTGTGTGGAGGTACACGTGTGTGTGTGTGTGGAGGTACATGTGTGTGGTTAAACTCCTGGTAAATAGTCTCAGTCTGATCCTCCTGGTGTAAATGAACAGTAAATAAAACACATAAATGTCACATAAATAATGAATAAACATTGTGTAAACAACATGTAGCCTAGCATAAATGTCATGTAACTGTCATAAACAACATGTAAGCGTCACGACAACATGCTAACAACACAAATATCATATAAACATGTAAACAACCTACAAACCACATGGAGACAACATGTAAACAACACAACTGTCCGGTAAACATGTAAACAATGTGCAAACGGAAACGTCACATAGACGTCATGTAAACAACATGTAAACAACATGTAAACAACATGTAAACAACATGTAAGTGTCACGTTAATGTCACGCAAACAACGTGTAAACAATACATAACTCATGTAAACATGTAAACAACATGTAAACGTCACACAAACATTGTGTAAACAACATGTAAACAAAATAAACCTAGAGACTTTGCTGTGCCAGCTGTGGCGGCCATCTTGTGAGTGTAACAGCAGCAAACCTCACAAAGTAACACAGTGTTCAAACAGAGGCTTTAAAGCCGCTCTCCTGCACAGAGCACTTTAATGCCCTAATGTGGAACATTACAACCACAGGTGGAAACGAGCAGGAGACTCCTCCAGGACAAGGACGAGTCAGGTCTGTGGAGAGGCAGCTGTGAGGACTTTAGAGGAATCAAAACATCCTCAGCATGCGTTCATCTGACTCTTTTTCTTGACTGGAAGGTTCCATACTGGGGCTTTAAAGTGACTAATATGTTTCTTATGAATTATGAACATGAATATTATTCACCAGAAAACAAACTGTGACGACGTCCAAACCTGTTCTAACCCTGGGCCAAACCTGTTCTAACCCTGGGCCAAACCTGTTCTAACCCTGGGCCAAACCTGTTCTAACCCTGGGCCAAACCTGTTCTAACCCTGGGCCAAACCTGTTCTAACCCTGGGCCAAACCTGTTCTAACCCTGGGCCAAACCTGTTCTAACCCTGGGCCAAACCTGTTCTAACCCTGTTCTAACCCTGGGCCAAACCTGGGCCAAACCCTCACAGACACAGACACAGGTCACAGCTTCACTGGTGTCCACTGGAGGGTCAAAGAAATAAACTGAGTTTAGGTCGTAAAACCACCTAACCTGGTTCAGACTGGGTTTAGTCCTGGTTTAGACCTGGTTCAGACCGGGTTTAGACCTGGTTTAGTCCTGGTTTAGTCCTGGTTTAGTCCTGGTTCAGTCCTGGTTTAGTCCTGGTTTAGACCTGGTTCAGACCTGGTTTAGTCCTGGTTTAGTCCTGGTTTAGTCCTGGTTTAGTCCTGGTTTAGTCCTGGTTTAGTCCTGGTTCAGACCTGGTTCAGACCTGGTTTAGTCCTGTTCAGACCGGGTTTAGTCCTGGTTTAGTCCTGGTTCAGACCTGGTTCAGACCTGGTTCAGTCCTGGTTCAGTCCTGGTTTAGTCCTGGTTTAGTCCTGGTTCAGACCGGGTTTAGTCCTGGTTTAGTCCTGGTTTAGTCCTGGTTTAGTCCTGGTTCAGTCCTGGTTTAGTCCTGGTTTAGTCCTGGTTCAGACCTGGTTTAGTCCTGGTTTAGTCCTGGTTTAGTCCTGGTTCAGACCTGGTTCAGTCCTGGTTCAGACCTGGTTCAGACCTGGTTTAGTCCTGGTTCAGACCGGGTTTAGTCCTGGTTTAGTCCTGGTTCAGACCTGGTTTAGTCCTGGTTCAGACCTGGTTTAGTCCTGGTTCAGTCCTAGTTCACTCTGTTCTGTTTGTGTTTGTGTTTGTGAACCTGATCTGGTCCTGGTCCTGGTCCTGGTCTGGTCCTGGTTTAGAACGGCGTGTGGTGACAGTTATATAAGACGACTCTGACGCTATGTTCAGTATGTGACACCAGACCCCCCCCCCCAGACCCCCCCCAGACCCCCCTGTGTGTGTGTGAGCGTGCACGGGGGTCTGTGAGCGTGCACGAGGGCCTGTGAGCGTGCACGAGGGCCTGTGAGCGTGCACGAGGGCCTGTGAGTGTGCACGAGGGCCTGTGAGCGTGCACGGGGGTCTGTGAGCGTGCACGAGGGCCTGTGAGCGTGCACGAGGGCCTGTGAGCGTGCACGGGGGCCTGTGAGCGTGCACGGGGGCCTGTGAGCGTGCACGAGGGCCTGTGAGCGTGCACGAGGGCCTGTGAGCGTGCACGAGGGCCTGTGAGCGTGCACGGGGGCCTGTGAGCGTGCACGAGGGTCTGGGGCGGGGTCTCACTCGAGGTCAGACACGGTTATAAAAGGCCTCAGAGTCCAGAGACCGGAGTTTGGCCAAAAGAGCTCCGGGACCAGACCAGGACCAGACCAGGACCCTGAAGACCCCAGGAAAACCCACTCCAGACCGGGACTGGACCAGGACCAGACCAGGACCCTGAGGACCCCAGGAAAACCCGCTCCAGACCGGGACTGGACCAGGGCTCAAGGATCTCGTCTGGACTTTCAGAGCTTGGGTTTTTTGCCTGGAGTTTTACAATCTGTTTATTTATTTAGACTTAAGACTCAACACAACCGGACCCACAGCCTACAGCCGGACCCACAGCCTACAGCCGGACCCACAGCCGGACCCACAGCCTACAGCCGGACCCACAACCGGACCCACAGCCTACAGCCGGACCCACAGCCTACAGCCGGACCCACAGCCTACAGCCGGACCGTTGGCCCCTGAGATGCTGCTGTCCCCGCCCCCTCTGGCCCCGCCCTCTCTGGCCCCGCCCCCTCTGGCCCCGCCCCCTGAGCTCCTGCGGGAGTCGGAGCGCTGTGTGTTTGCGTTCTACTGCCTGGTGAGGAGCGGCGCCCCCGTGTGGCGTCTGGAGGAGGCGCGGCTCCAGGAGGTGCACGTGTGGGACGGGGCCCGGGGCCGGCTGGGGCCCATGTCCCCGGGCCGGGCCCTGGTCTACGCTCTGGTCCACGACCGCTCGGACTACAGCGAGACCCTGCTGCGCCGCTTCGGCCGCGCCGCTTTGACCCCTGAACCCTGCGCCTTCTGCACGCGCTCAGTAGGAGCTCTGCACCTGAGGCTCGCCGTCAGGTACGACCGGCAGGGGGCGCTCGAGAGCATCCTGGACACGCTGCAGGTGAGTCCTGGGGTAGTCCTGGGGTAGTCCTGGGTTAGTCCTGGGTTAGTCCTGGGTTAGTCCTGGGTTAGTCCTGGTCCTGGTCTTAACCCGGTCTTTCTCTGGTCTTTTCAGTCCTGTCTGGTCTCTCTCTGGTCCTGGTCCTGGTCCTGGTCCTGGTCCTGGTCCTGGTCCTGGTCCTGGTCCTGGTCCTGGTCCTGGTCTTAACCCGGTCTTTCTCTGGTCTTTTCAGTCCTGTCTGGTCTCTCTCTGGTCCTGGTCCTGGTCCTGGTCCTGGTCTTAACCCGGTCTTTCTCTGGTCTTTTCAGTCCTGTCTGGTCTCTCTCTGGTCCTGGTCCTGGTCCTGGTCCTGGTCCTGGTCTTAACCCGGTCTTTCTCTGGTCTTTTCAGTCCTGTCTGGTCTCTCTCTGGTCTCTCTCTGGTCTCTCTCTGGTCTCTCTGGTCCTGGTCCTGGTCTTAACCCGGTCTTTCTCTGGTCTTTTCAGTCCTGTCTGGTCTCTCTGGTCCTGGTCCTGGTCCTGGTCCTGGTCTTAACCCGGTCTTTCTCTGGTCTTTTCAGTCCTGTCTGGTCTCTCTCTGGTCTCTCTCTGGTCTCTCTGGTCCTGGTCCTGGTCTTAACCCGGTCTTTCTCTGGTCTTTTCAGTCCTGTCTGTCTCCGGTTGAGTTCCGCTCGTACCTGGACTCTCGTGCTTCCTGTTCACATCTGGACGGCGGCGAGGCGGCGGTGACGGTTGCCGTGGCGATGTGCCGCTCCCGGTGTTTGTTGATGTTGTTGGCGTCGGGTGCCGCGGCGACAGGGCTGGAGGCGGGGCTTCGGCGGCTGGAGGCGGGGCCGGGGGTGGAGCAAGAGGCGCTCAGGTGCGTGTACTTCCTGCTGCTGTTCGGACACGCCCCCTCGCCCCGCCCCCTGGAGCCCAGGCTCAGGTGCATTCTGGGAGAGCCGCTCTTCTATTGGCTGTCGGGTCAGGCCCCGCCCACTCTCCTCCTGCACGCGCTCAGAAGCATCGCTCGGACGGCGCCGGAATCCATCGTAAACCTGCCACCGGGACTCTGCCCCCAGTGACCAGACTGTGGTACTACAAGTACTACAAGTACTACAAGTAATGCAACTACTCAAAGTACTACAACTACTGCTAGTACTGCTAGTACTGCAAGTACTACAAGTACTGCTAGTACTGCTAGTACTGCAAGTACTACAAGTACTGCTACTACTCAAAGTACTACAACTACTGCTAGTACTACCATTTCTGCAACTATTCCAAGTACTGCAAGTACTGATACTTCTACAGATACTTTTACTGCACAAAAGTCTCGTCGCCTCAACTGACAAGTACAAGTACAAGTACAAGTACAAGTACAAGTACAAGTACAAGTACAAGTACAAGTACAAGTACAAGTACAAGTACTCACACTGGGTTGATCTCGTGTAAATAAATGTAAATATTGTGATTGTCTTTGCTCATGTGACGTCCTCCCTCTCCCCAGACGCTTCGCTCTGTTTATTGCTGTTGTTTTCTGTAAATATCTGTAAATATTAAAGAATCCTGAGTCACGTTTGTCCTTTTCATTATGGGTTCAAACCCCGTGGAGTAGAGCCGCTGCTCCTCGTGGAGAGGAGCTCAGTGTGGAGCCGCTGCTCCTCCTCGTGGGGAGGAGCTCGGTGTGGCGCTGCTGCTCCTCCTCGTGGGGAGGAGCTCGGTGTGGAGCTGCTGCTCCTCCTCGTGGGGAGGAGCTCGGTGTGGAGCTGCTGCTCCTCCTCGTGGGGAGGAGCTCGGCGTAGAGCCGCTGCTCCTCCTCGTGCAGAGGAGCTCGGCGTAGAGCTGCTCCTCCTCGTGGAGAGGAGCTCAGTGTGGAGCCGCTGCTCCTCCTCGTGGAGAGGAGCTCGGTGTAGAGCTGCTCCTCCTCGTGGGGAGGAGCTCGGCGTAGAGCCGCTCCTCCTCGTGGAGTAGAGCCGCTCCTCCTCGTGGAGAGGAGCTGCTGCTCCTCGTGGGGAGGAGCTCAGTGTAGAGCTGCTCCTCCTCGTGCAGAGGAGCTCGGTGTAGAGCTGCTCCTCCTCGTGCAGAGGAGCTCGGCGGCCCAGGGCTTCAGGTGTTTAGTGTTCTACCTGTGCTAACGTGAGCTGCACCAGGTGTGTCTGGTCCCTCCGCCCACGCTGGCCCCTCCCCTCGCTCCTTTGGCGGGGCGTCCTGGCTCACTCCGTGTAGCGGCCGCTCTCTTTTCTCTCGTCACATGTTTTGACCACTTTATGGAGGACGAGGAGCACTGGCCCCTGTCCCAGTGACCTCCTGCTGTAGGAGACCAGAGCGTCTGAACCTCTGACAAAGTCTGAGACGTTTCCTCTTCTACAAACGTGACCCCCTCACCTTCACGCCGTCCCTGGTTTGGGGTAAAAGATCCAAACACGAGCCGTCGGGTGAGCAGGACTTATGTCAGAATCAGGACCAGGTTTGTTGTCGTTGTCAAAATTCACAAACAGGAACCTGCTTCAGCGTCAGGCGCAACAGAAAACAATGAATAAAATAGAATAAAGTCTATAAAAGTACTGGGTCCAGTTCTGTTCACACTTTATATGCTGCCCTTAGGTCTGATCATCAGAAAGCATGGCATTAACTTCCACTGCTATGCAGATGACACTCAGCTGTATTTATCAATGAAACCTGATCAGACCCATCAAGTAGACAGACTTAGTGCCTGCGTGAAAGACATAAAAACTTGGATGACTCTTAATTATCTGCTCCTTAACCCTGAACAAACCGAGGTCATTCTGCTGGGCCCTAAGCACCTGCCAGACTCTTTATCTGACCAGATAGTTTCTCTGGACAATATCACTGTAGCCCCCAGCTCTACTGTAAGAAACCTTGGGGTCCTATTTGACCAAGATCTCTGGTTCAAAGCTCATATAAATCAAGCCTGTAAAACAGACGACTTTCATCTGTAACATCAGACAAAATGATAAAAATCCTGCCCAGAGATGATGCCAAACTCATCCATGCATTTGTCACATCCAGATTAGACTATTGTAACGCCCTGCTCACAGCGTGTCCTAAAAGCTCTAGAAGAAGCTTTAACTGGTTCAAAATGCAGCAGCAAGATTATTAACAGGTACTAGAAGAAGAGATCATATTAAATGTCTTTCTGATTTGCTTCAAGCTCCATCACTTTGGCCAGGGCTGTAGATCCAGTCGATGCAGAGTTGGATCTTGTTATGAAGAAGAACACACTGTGGACAAAGCCATGTCATACTGCAAAAGAGAGCTCCAGACTTGGCTCTTACTGTGTAGAGTCCACTGTAGGTCACCGGACGTGCAAAGACGGGACAAAGATGATCCCATTCTTGATCACATGACCGCTGACCTGAACTGTGACATAATGAGGGGATTCAAGCCCTTAACCCGAAGGCTAAACACTTTGTGGAAGAGGTTTTACGTCTTTATGATTGTGACATGGATGACCTCAAGCATGAACTTTACCAAAGAAGGCAGTGCAGAGGAAGTTAAATATTGAGTATTTTAGACTTCACCACTTTTACTGAACCTTACAAAGAAGAGTTCGTTCAGCTTTTTTCTTGTGCAGAGCAGCTCTAGCTTTGCCAGTTTCTCTGAACTGAAACTATACAAAGTCATGTGCACAACAATGATGGACGACAGGGTTAAGAGCTCAGTGTTGAGAGCAGAAGAGCAAAGCAGTTACATCCTGATGACTCTGTTGACCGGTTTGCAGTAGACTGTACTGCTATAACATTGTACTGTGGTCATTTATTATTAGATATTTCATTCATTCTATTTAGAGGATGAGATTTAGTTTAATGGTCACTTCACTATGAACACCTTTATTAATGTATACTGTACACATTAATGACATGTTTGATTTTATGTTCATTAATCACATTTAAAGCAGAAAACAACAGTGTGGTTGTTTAAAGTGCCCTTTGGTGGGGTCTGTGGACCGGGCTCACATTAAACGTGCTCCTCGTCTAGTCTGGATTCTTTCATTCTCTTAAATGTTCTTGTTGGTGTTAAAAAGTAAGTAACTTGAGTATTTTGTTATTTTACTCATTTCATTTCATTACAAGCATTTTCTAGAGGGAGGGAGGGAGGGGGAGGAGGGAGGAGGGAGGGAGGGGGGAGGGAGGGAGGGGGAGGAGGGAGGGAGGAGGAGGGAGGGAGGGAGAAGGGAGGGAGGTGTTCAGTCTGGAGGGAGGGGAGGGAGGGAGGGGGAGGGAGGGAGGGAGGGAGGAGGGGAGGGAGGAGGAGGAGGGAGGGAGGTGTTCAGTCTGGAGGGAGGGGGGGAGGAGGAGGGAGGGAGGGGGGAGGGGGGAGGGAGGAGGAGGGAGGGGGAGGGGGGGAGGGAGGAGGGACCTGACCCCTGACCCTGACCCCTGACCCCTGACCCTTGACCCCTGACCCCGTACCCCCCGTACGGCCCGTACCGCCCCGTACGCCCCGTACCGCCCCGTACGGCCCACAGAGGAGCGTACAGTACATCCAGAGGGATCTGCGCCTCACAAAGGGTCAAAGGGCATCAGGGCCTGGAGTGTGACGTTCAAAGTCGACTGATGCCCTGATGTTTCTCAGGTTTAAAAGTGAAATGTGTTTTCACCAACTTTGAGCTCAGATTTAATGTAAAACACAAAATCAGTTTTGATGAAACCTGGAGAGTCACAGAATCGTCCGAGTTTTACAATAAATCCTCGTCACAAATGTTTCAGGTAAAAGTTTATTTGGGGCTCCACAAGTGTCTTTAACAAACTTCATGAACAGTTTTAAATGTGACCAAACACAAGCAGCAGGACCGCCCTGTAACAGGACCGCCCGTGACCGCCCCGTGACGGGACCGCCCCGAGACGGGACCGCCCGTAACAGGACCGCCCGTGACAGGACCGCCCGTGACAGGACCGCCCCGTAACAGACCCATAAAGACGTAAACATAAACATTTCAAACATAAAACAGAGAAACAGCAGCGACGCCAACAACTCAGTGCAGTTTCCTTCAGTAAAGTGCATTACCCATCAGCCCCTGCTCCTGTCCATTACCCATCAGCCCCTGCTCCGGTCCATTACCCATCAGCCCCTGCTCTGGTCCATTACCCATCAGCCCCTGCTCCTGTCCATTACCCATCAGCCCCTGCTCCGGTCCATTACCCATCAGCCCCTGCTCCTGTCCATTACCCATCAGCCCCTGCTCCGGTCCATTACCCATCAGCCCCTGCTCTGGTCCATTACCCATCAGCCCCTGCTCCTGTCCATTACCCATCAGCCCCTGCTCTTGTCCATTACCCATCAGCCCCTGCTCCTGTCCATTACCCATCAGCCCCTGCTCTGGTCCATTACCCATCAGCCCCTGCTCCGGTCCATTACCCATCAGCCCCTGCTCCGGTCCATTACCCATCAGCCCCTGCTCCGGTCCATTACCCATCAGCCCCTGCTCCGGTCCATTACCCATCAGCCCCTGCTCTTGTCCATTACCCATCAGCCCCTGCTCCGGTCCATTACCCATCAGCCCCTGCTCCTGTCCATTACCCATCAGCCCCTGCTCCTGTCCATTACCCATCAGCCCCTGCTCCGGTCCATTACCCATCAGCCCCTGCTCTTGTCCATTACCCATCAGCCACTGCTCCGGTCCATTACCCATCAGCCCCTGCTCTTGTCCATTACCCATCAGCCACTGCTCCGGTCCATTACCCATCAGCCCCTGCTCTGGTCCATTACCCATCAGCCACTGCTCCGGTCCATTACCCATCAGCCCCCGCTCTTGTCCATTACCCATCAGCCCCTGCTCCGGTCCATTACCCATCAGCCCCCGCTCTTGTCCATTACCCATCAGCCCCTGCTCCGGCCCATTACCCATCAGCCACTGCTCCGGTCCATTACCCATCAGCCCCCGCTCTTGTCCATTACCCATCAGCCCCTGCTCTTGTCCATTACCCATCAGCCCCTGCTCTGGTCCATTACCCATCAGCCCCTGCTCTGGTCCATTACCCATCAGCCCCTGCTCCGGTCCATTACCCATCAGCCCCTGCTCTTGTCCATTACCCATCAGCCCCCGCTCTTGTCCATTACCCATCAGCCCCTGCTCCGGTCCATTACCCATCAGCCCCCGCTCTTGTCCATTACCCATCAGCCCCTGCTCCGGTCCATTACCCATCAGCCCCTGCTCTTGTCCATTACCCATCAGCCCCTGCTCTGGTTTGATTAAATGCTGTTTCTTTGTGACTCGTTTTTTGTCATTTTTCGTGTTTACATGTTTCTTCTGTTCTAGAGATATTTGGACAATGATTTTTGAAAATCTATTTGAAATGTTGTAAATGTTGTAAATGTTGTAAATGTTGTAAATGTTGTGAAGCCCATTATTTCAGGATTTGGTGTTTAGGGAATATAAAAATATTAAAATGACATCTTTTTCTAAAATGTGGTATTTTTGGAGCTGAAGTGGATCGACTGAAGCATCAAAAACAGTAAAAGGGCCACGAGGGGTTAAACTGAAGCCCCGTCCACATTTCCCATGAGGCCTTGCAGTCGGATCTCAGGTGGTTCTTATAAAGTCAGAAAGTTCAAAAACTCAGATGGAATCAAAATGAAGTCTGACGTTTATCACGGATTAAAAAGTGACTAAAAAGTCAATAAAGTGAAGAACGTAACAAGAAAAAACTATTCTGTGAGAACCACCAGCAGGGGGCGCTCTGTGTCTGTTCCACTAAACCACCAGCAGGGGGCGCTCTGTGTCTGAGGCTGTCCCACTAAACCACCAGCAGGGGGCGCTCTGTGTCTGTCCCACTAAACCACCAGCAGGGGGCGCTCTGTGTCTGAGGCTGTCCCACTAAACCACCAGCAGGGGGCGCTCTGTGTCTGAGGCTGTCCCACTAAACCACCAGCAGGGGGCGCTCTGTGTCTGAGGCTGTCCCACTAAACCACCAGCAGGGGGCGCTCTGTGTCTGAGGCTGTCCCACTAAACCACCAGCAGGGGGCGCTCTGTGTCTGTTCCACTAAACCACCAGCAGGGGGCGCTCTGTGTCTGAGGCTGTCCCACTAAACCACCAGCAGGGGGCGCTCTGAGTCTGTTCCACTAAACCACCAGCAGGAGGCGCTCTGTGTCTGAGTCTGTTCCACTAAACCACCAGCAGGGGGCGCTCTGTGTCTGAGGCTGTCCCACTAAACCACCAGCAGGGGGCGCTCTGAGCCTGTTCCACTAAACCACCAGCAGGGGGCGCTCTGTGTCTGAGGCTGTCCCACTAAACCACCAGCAGGGGGCGGTCTGAGGCTGTCCCACTAAACCACCAGCAGGGGGCGCTCTGAGTCACATTGTGAGTTTATTTTGTTCCAAACGACTTTGAGAAACATCCAGGAGTTCAACGAGTGTTTGTTGTTTCCCTTTTGGCGACAGTTTCAAGTCAAACGATAAAACTTGTCCATTCTCCGTTCCTATTGGTCCGTTTCGTTGCTCCGTTCCTATTGGTCCGTTTCGTTGCTCCGTTCCTATTGGTCCGTTTCGTTGCTCCGTTCCTATTGGTCCGTTTCGTTGCTCCGTTCCTATTGGTCCGTTTCGTTGCTCGGCTCCTGTTGGTCGTCTTCTCGTTCATTCGGACGTTCCTATTGGCCGCCAGCGTGTCAGATGAGCTCCCATTCGTCGTCGCCGTCGTCTGCACTCATGGATGTCACGGAGGGGGTGTGGCCTCTGTCGGTGGAGGGGGCGGGGATAGGGCAATGTGGGAGGAGCTTGATCAAACGTCGAGATAAAAGTCCGTTTGTCGTCACGGCCCAGAGCTCGTCGCCCGGAGTCACTGCAAGAGACACATCATTATTATTATTATGATTATTATTATTAATGTTATTATTATTATTATCATTATTACTATTATTATTATTAATGTTATTATTACTATGATTCTGATTATTATTAATGTTATTATTATCATTATTATATTATTATTATTCTGATTATTATTATTATTATTGTTGTTGGAGGAGGGGACATGTTTTCTGTGCCTTTTCTTTTCACTTTGATCCTATAATGTTATTTATCATATTTTTATTTTTTGATTTGTTTTTTGAATCTAAGTCCAGATCTTGGTCTCTGACTTTCATCTGTTATTTGTCTTTTTGTCTTTTTGTCTTTTTGTCGTTATAAACTGGTGAATTCACAGAAAACATGAGTTTGTAAAGTGATCTCCTCCACAGCGTCAGACACTTTTACAAACCACAGACCAGAGCCTCATGATTCAAGAGAAACGTTTGAACAATTCAAGAGGATTTTAGAGAAACACGAGTTCATTTATGATCAGTTTGGATTTAATGATCAACAGAAACAAACATGAGTCAAACGTGAGTCAAACATGAGTCAAACGCGAGTCAAACATGAGTCAAACGCGAGTCAAACATGAGTCAAACGTGAGTCAAACATGAGTCAAACGCGAGTCAAACATGAGTCAAACATGAGTCAAACGCGAGTCAAACGCGAGTCAAACATGAGTCAAACATGAGTCAAACATGAGTCAAACATGAGTCAAACACAAACATGAGTCAAACACAAACATGAGTCAAACATGAGTCAAACACAAACATGAGTCAAACATGAGTCAAACATGAGTCAAACACGAGTCAAACATGAGTCAAACATGAGTCAAACACGAGTCAAACGCGAGTCAAACATGAGTCAAACATGAGTCAAACGCGAGTCAAACGCGAGTCAAACATGAGTCAAACATGAGTCAAACATGAGTCAAACATGAGTCAAACGTGAGTCAAACATGAGTCAAACATGAGTCAAACATGAGTCAAACATGAGTCAAACATGAGTCAAACATGAGTCAAACGTGAGTCAAACATGAGTCAAACGCGAGTCAAACATGAGTCAAACGCGAGTCAAACAAGAGTCAAACGAGAGTCAAACATGAGCCAAACGCGAAGCCAAACATGAGTCAAACGCGAAGCCAAACACGAAGCCAACGCGAGCCAACGCGAAGCCAACGCGAAGCCAAACACGAAGCCAAACGCGAGTCAAACACGAAAGCCAAACACGAAGCCAAACGCGAAAGTCAAACGCGAGCCAACGCGAGTCAAACACGCGCCAAACGCGAAGTCAAACGCGCGAGTCAACGCGAAAGTCAAACACGAGTCAAACGCGAGTCAAACATGAGTCAAACGCGAGTCAAACGCGAGTCAAACGCGAGTCAAACGCGAGTCAAACGCGAGTCAAACGCGAGTCAAACGCGAGTCAAACGCGAGTCAAACGTGATGATGAGTCGTGATGATCTAAACCACGATTATAGAACCAGACGAGTCACAGGCTCCAGGGTTAGACAGGGGCCCCACAGGGGCCCCACAGGGGTCTGTTCTGGGGCCGTTTGTGTTTTATTCTGTTCTTTAATGACTGTGAATCCTAAAGACTTTAGAGTTTGTTCTTCACTGACACAAAGAGACGTCACAGCAGAAAAGAAGAAATGAAAGTGAGACACTGGTTTAATGAAAACAAACTGTTATTGAATCGTGGATCAATGAAATATGAATCTATCATTTATGGGAATGAAAAGTCACTGGGACGGTTTAACTCTGGATGAAAAACTGAACTAAACTATAAACAAAGATGAGCAAAAGTGTAGTTCTGTTCTATAAAGTAAAGATGTGTCAGATCAGGTTCTGTCTGGGCGGGGGGGTCATGTCATGTGACGTCTGTTTGTTTTACTTGGTTTGATTTTGTGCCAAAGTAAAAGACATGAACAATCGTAAAATAATACAATTATTATTATTATTATTATTATTTTAGACGTTTGATTTAAAACATTGTCAGATGAAACATTTTTATACAAAAGTTTTAATTTGAAAATAAAAGACTTTATCAAGTGTCAGGAGCAGCACCTGTCAGGCAGGAGCAGGGCTCACCTGTCAGACAGGAGCAGGGCTCACCTGTCAGGCAGGAGCAGGGCTCACCTGTCAGGCAGGAGCAGGGCTCACCTGTCAGGCAGGAGCAGGGCTCACCTGTCAGACAGGGGCAGGGCTCACCTGTCAGGCAGGGGCAGGGCTCACCTGTCAGGCAGGAGCAGGTCCCTGGCGTTCGTCTCCAAAAGTCTCCTGCACAGTTTTTCTCTGAGACTCCGATTCTTCGAGCGACGCCGCCGTTTACTCCACGAACCCAGACCGAGTCCAGACCGAGCAGGACCTGGGCCACCTGTAGACCTGAGAGACCGGGGTCAGACCGGGGTCTAGACCTGAGAGGACCGGGGTCAGACCGGGGTCTAGACCTGAGAGGACCAGGGTCAGACCGGGGTCAGACCTGAGAGGACCGGGGTCAGACCGGGGCCAGACCGCAGACCGGGTCTAGACCTGAGAGACCGGGGTCAGACCGGGGTCAGACCTGAGAGGACCGGGGCCAGACCGGGGTCTAGACCTGAGAGACCGGGGTCAGACCGGGGTCTAGACCTGAGAGACCGGGGCCAGACCGGACCTGACCGGGTCAGTCCGGGTCAGACCGGATCAGACCGGGCCAGACCGGGTCAGACCGGGTCGACCTGAGAGACCGGGGTCAGACCGGGGTCAGACCGGGGTCTAGACCTGAGAGGACCAGGGTCAGACCGGGGCCAGACCGGGGTCAGACCGGGGCCAGACCGGGGTCAGACCGGGGCCAGACCGGGGTCAGACCGGGGTCTAGACCTGAGAGGACCAGGGTCAGACCGGGGTCAGACCAGGGTCAGACCGGGGTCAGACTGGGGTCAGACCGGGGTCTGTACTGTGTGTGCAGTGGGTGTGTGTGTGGTCCGGTGGTCCCGTGTGTGGTCCTGTGTGTGGTCCGGTGGTCCCGTGTGTGGTCCTGTGTGTGGTCCGGTGGTCCCGTGTGTGGTCCCGTGTGTGGTCCTGTGTGTGGTCCGGTGGTCTCGTGTGTGGTCCTGTGTGTGGTCCGGTGGTCCCGTGTGTGGTCCGGTGGTCCCGTGTGTGGTCCGGTGGTCCTGTGTGTGGTCCTGTGTGTGGTCCGGTGGTCTCGTGTGTGTGTGGTCCTGTGTGGTCCTGTGTGTGGTCCGGTGGTCCTGTGTGGTCCTGTGTGTGGTCCGGTGGTCTTGTGTGTGTGTGGTCCGGTGGTCCTGTGTGTGGTCCGGTGGTCTCATGTGTGGTCCGGTGGTCTCATGTGTGGTCCGGTGGTCTCATGTGTGGTCCGGTGGTCCTGTGTGTGGTCCCGTGTGTGGTCCGGTGGTCTCGTGTGTGTGGTCCGGTGGTCCTGTGTGTGGTCCGGTGGTCTCGTGTGTGGTCCTGTGTGTGGTCCTGTGTGTGGTCCTGTGTGTGGTCCGGTGTGTGGTCTGGTGGTCCTGTGTGTGGTCCGGTGGTCCCGTGTGTGGTCCTGTGTGTGGTCCCGTGTGTGGTCCTGTGTGTGGTCCGGTGGTCTCGTGTGTGTGGTCCGGTGGTCCTGTGTGTGGTCCGGTGGTCCTGTGTGGTCCGGTGGTCCGTGTGGTCCGGTGGTCCTGTGTGTGGTCCTGTGTGTGGTCCTGTGTGTGGTCCGGTGGTCCTGTGTGGTCCGGTGTGTGGTCCGGTGGTCCTGTGTGGTCTGGTGTGTGGTCCGGTGGTCTCGTGTGTGTGTGGTCCGGTGGTCCGGTGTGTGGTCCTGTGTGGTCCTGTGTGTGGTCCTGTGTGTGGTCCGGTGTGTGGTCCGGTGTGTGGTCTGGTGGTCCTGTGTGGTCCGGTGTGTGGTCTGGTGGTCCTGTGTGTGGTCCTGTGTGTGGTCCGGTGGTCCTGTGTGTGGTCCTGTGTGTGGTCCTGTGTGTGGTCCGGTGTGTGGTCCGGTGTGTGGTCTGGTGGTCCTGTGTGGTCCGGTGTGTGGTCTGGTGGTCTCATGTGTGGTCCGGTGGTCCCATGTGTGGTCCGGTGGTCCCGTGTGTGGTCCGGTGGTCCTGTGTGTGGTCCGGTGGTCCTGTGTGTGGTCCGCTGGTCTCATGTGTGGTCCGGTGGTCCGGTGGTACCTGGCACGTGGTCCCAGGCGGTCCCCACAGGCATCTCGTGGCTCAGGCCGGTCCTGACGAACGAGGCCCCTCTGTTGTCCAGGGCCCAGAGCCAGCGGTCACTCGGGCTGTTGACCACCTGCACCAGCTGCACCCCGGGAGGCTGTGGACGAGAACCAGGACTGAACCAGGACCGGGACTGGACCAGGACCGGGTCTGGACCTGGACTGGACCGGGTCCTATCCACAGGCCGTACATATCCCTGGACTGCCCGGCCCGCCGTGTTCCAAACAGGAAGTGCCCCTGAGTCTGCTCTGGCTCCGCCCTCTTCCTGTGACTGTTTGGGTCAAACCCATAGAACTATAATAAAACCTGGAGATGAATCCAAGATGGCCGCCCTGTTTATCCCTGTGGCCTGAGCTCATTGGTTCATGACCCCAAAAAAGTTTCTTACTTCTGCATTTACTTCCTGATACGGAGGCGGCCATCTTTGCTTTACTTCCTGATACGGAGGCGGCCATCTTTGTTTTACTTCCTGATACGGAGGCGGCCATCTTTGTTTTACTTCCTGAGACGGAGGCGGCCATCTTTGATTTACTTCCTGATACGGAGGCGGCCATCTTTGTTTTACTTCCTGATACGGAGGCGGCCATCTTTGTTTTACTTCCTGATACGGAGGCGGCCATCTTTGCTTTACTTCCTGATCTGGAGGCGGCCATCTTTGTTTTACTTCCTGACACGGAGGCGCCATCTTTGCTTTACTTCCTGATACGGAGGCGGCCATCTTTGTTTTACTTCCTGACACGGAGGCGCCATCTTTGCTTTACTTCCTGATACGGAGGCGCCATCTTTGTTTTACTTCCTGATACGGAGGCGCCATCTTTGCTTTACTTCCTGATACGGAGGCGGCCATCTTTGTTTTACTTCCTGATACGGAGGCGGCCATCTTTGTTTTACTTCCTGATACGGAGGCGGCCATCTTTGTTTTACTTCCTGATACGGAGGCGGCCATCTTTGTTTTAGGGCACCACGTGACCACAATCCCCCACTTCAGATAAAAACGATAATTTGTGTGATTTTATAAACGGTAGAAAAGAACATTTCCTTCTATTTTATTTAAATACTGATAATAATTCAGTCCTGTCTGTGATTATAATGTGACATTTTAGAAAAAGGCTGCAGTACCTCACACGACCACTAATCAATCTGGGACACAGACAGAGGGGGCGGGGCTTATCCAGTTCATTTAATACGTTCATGGGTCAAACTCACATCTGGAGCTAAAACGTCTGACACATGATCCTGTGTTTGATTAAAGTCCTGTTCATAAATCAACTTATTACAATAATAACTGACCAATCAGGTGCTTCCTTTTCCAGGGGCTGGTTTCGCTCGTGTTAGCAACAGGTTTGATTGACAGCTAGCGCCGCACGTTGCCGTCGTCTCCTCCACCGAGGGGCGGAGACCGTTAACAACCTCCTCCTGATTGGTCCGTGTGGCCACAATACGCACTCGGATTTAAATATGGAGTCTGGCTCCACTTTAGCCGCTATAACCGCTAGCTCCACTTTAGCCGCTATAACTGCTAGCTCCACTTTAGCCGCTATAACTGCTAGCTCCACTTTAGCCGCTATAACTGCTAGCTCCACTTTAGCCGCTATAACCGCTAGCTCCACTTTAGCCGCTATAACCGCTAGCTCCACTTTAGCCGCTATAACCGCTAGCTCCACTTTAGCCGCTATAACCGCTAGCTCCACTTTAGCCGCTATAACCGCTAGCTCCACTTTAGCCGCTATAACCGCTAGCTCCACTTTAGCCGCTAGAACCGCTAGCTCCACTTTAGCCGCTATAACTGCTAGCTCCACTTTAGCCGCTATAACTGCTAGCTCCACTTTAGCCGCTATAACTGCTAGCTCCTCTTTAGCCGCTATAACTGCTAGCTCCTCTTTAGCCGCTAGAACTGCCAGCTCCACTTTAGCCGCTAGAACTGCTAGCTCCACTTTAGCCGCTATAACTGCTAGCTCCACTTTAGCCGCTATAACCGCTAGCTCCACTTTAGCCGCTATAACTGCTAGCTCCACTTTAGCCGCTATAACTGCTAGCTCCACTTTAGCCGCTAGAACCGCTAGCTCCACTTTAGCCGCTATAACTGCTAGCTCCACTTTAGCCGCTATAACTGCTAGCTCCACTTTAGCCGCTAGAACCGCTAGCTCCACTTTAGCCGCTATAACTGCTAGCTCCACTTTAGCCGCTATAACTGCTAGCTCCTCTTTAGCCGCTATAACTGCTAGCTCCACTTTAGCCGCTATAACTGCTAGCTCCTCTTTAGCCGCTATAACTGCTAGCTCCTCTTTAGCCGCTATAACTGCTAGCTCCACTTTAGCCGCTATAACTGCTAGCTCCACTTTAGCCGCTAGAACCGCTAGCTCCACTTTAGCCGCTAGAACCGCTAGCTCCACTTTAGCCGCTATAACTGCTAGCTCCTCTTTAGCCGCTAGAACCGCTAGCTCCACTTTAGCCGCTATAACTGCTAGCTCCACTTTAGCCGCTATAACTTCTAGCTCCTCTTTAGCCGCTAGAACCGCTAGCTCCACTTTAGCCGCTAGAACTGCTAGCTCCACTTTAGCCGCTAGAACCGCTAGCGTCTGACCCTGGTCTCTCTCTGGTCTCACTAGCCTGGTCTGACTCGGTTCGACTCCCTCGTCTGACTCCTGGTCTGACTCCTCGGTCTGACTCTCGGTCTGGCTCCCGGTCTCACTCCCCGTCTCACTCGTCTCACTCCCTGGTCTGACCCGTCTCACTCCCGGGTCTGACTCCTCGGTCTGACCCCGGTCTCACCCCGGTCTCACCCCGGTCTGACCCTGACCCTGGTCTCACCCCGGTCTGACCCCGGTCTGACCCCGGTCTCACCCCGGTCTCACCCCGGTCTGACCCCGGTCTGACCCCGGTCTCACCCCGGTCTGACCCCGGTCTGACCCCGGTCTCACCCCGGTCTCACCCCGGTCTGACCCCGGTCTGACTCCTGACCCTGGTCTCACCTCTGGTCTGACTCCCTGGTCTGACTCCTCGTCTGACCCCCGTCTCACTCGGTCTGACTCCGTCTGACTTCGTCTCACCCTGGTCTCACCTCGGTCTCACCCCGTCTGACTCCTCGGTCTGACCCCGGTCTCACCCCGGTCTCACCCCGGTCTCACCCCGGTCTGACCCCGGTCTCACCCCGGTCTCACCCCGGTCTAGCCCCGGTCTCACCCCGGTCTGACCCTGACCCCGGTCTGACCCCGGTCTGGCCCCCGTCTCACTCCTGGTCTGACTCCCGGTCTGACTCTCGTCTGACTCTCGGTCTCACTCCTGGTCTCACCCCGGTCTGACCCCGGTCTAGCCCCGGTCTGACCCTGGTCTCTCTCTGGTCTAGCCCCGGTCTGGCCCCGGTCTGACCCCGGTCTGACCCCGGTCTCACCCCGGTCTGACCCCGGTCTAGCCCCGGTCTGGCCCCGGTCTCACCCCGGTCTGACCCCGGTCTAGCCCCGGTCTAGCCCCGGTCTGGCCCCGGTCTAGCCCCGGTCTAGCCCCGGTCTGACCCCGGTCTCTCTCTCTGGTCTCTCTCTGGTCTCTCTCTGGTCTAGCCCCGGTCTCACCCCGGTCTAGCCCCGGTCTCACCCCGGTCTGGCCCCGGTCTAGCCCCGGTCTGGCCCCGGTCTAGCCCCGGTCTAGCCCCGGTCTCACCAGCTCTGGGGGGTCGATGCAGATCCAGGCCGGGAGCATCATGTTTGGGTTCAGGGGTTGAGTCCCGACTCTGAAATAAACCAAACCCCTGGAGTCCACGGCCCAGACGTTCTGAGACCCACAAGAGACGGAGACGAGACGCACGGGACCTGGAGGAACAACACACTTTAGACACACACTTTAGACACACACACACACAAGAGACGGAGACGAGACGCACGGGACCTGGAGGAACAACACACTTTAGACACACAATGTACACACACACTGTACACACACACACACTGTACACACACACACACACTGTACACACACACACACTGTACACACACACACACTGTACACACACACACACTGTACACACACACACACTGTACACACACACACACACACACAAGAGACGGAGACGAGACGCACGGGACCTGGAGGAACAACACACTTTAGACACACACACTGTACACACACACACTGTACACACACTGTACACACACACACTGTACACACACAGACATACACACACACACTGGATGGTCCTGGTCCTGGTCCTGGTCCTGGTCCTGGTCCTGGTTCTGGTCCTAGTCCTGGTCCTGGTCCTGGTCCTGGTCCTGGTCCTGGTTCTGGTTCTACAGGGTCCTGGTCCTGGTCCTGGTCCTGGTTCTGGTCCTGGTCCTAGTCCTGGTCCTGGTTCTGGTCCTGGTTCTGGTCCTGGTCCTGGTCCTGGTTCTGGTCCTGGTCCTGGTTCTGGTTCTGTACCTAACTGGCTGAGGTCCAGCCTGGTCCAGGTGAGTCCAGAAGGACAGGACTGAGTCAGAGTCCGGATCAGAACCCGACCATGAGAGTCCAGAGCCCAGAGCGCGTCTCTGCAGGCGGAGATGTGACACAGCTCCACCTGGAGGACAGGAGCGGAACAACAGGGACAAGAGGGACGGGAGGGACAAGAGGGACAAGAGGGACGGGAGGGACAAGAGGGACAAGAGGGACAAGAGGGACAAGAGGGACGGGAGGGACAAGAGGGACAAGAGGGACAAGAGGGACGGGAGGGACGGGAGGGACAAGAGGGACGGGAGGGACAAGAGGAGTGGGACGAACAATAGGGACAAGAGGGACAGGAGGGACAGGAGGGACAGGAGGGACAAGAGGGACAAGAGGGACGGGAGGGACGGGAGGGACAAGAGGGACGGGAGGGACGGGAGGGACAGGAGGGACAAGAGGGACAAGAGGGACAAGAGGAACAGGAGGAACAACAGGGACAAGAGGGACGGGAGGGACAAGAGGGACAAGAGGGACAGGAGGAACAATAGGGACAAGAGGACCGAGAGGGACAAGAGGGACGGGAGGGACAAGAGGGACAAGAGGGACAGGAGGGACAACAGGAACGGGAGGAACAACAGGGACAAGAGGGACGGGAGGGACAAGAGGGACAGGAGGAACAATAGGGACAAGAGGAGCGGGAGGGACAAGAGGGACAAGAGGGACAAGAGGGACAAGAGGGACAAGAGGGACAAGAGGAGCGGGAGGAACAATAGGGACAAGGGGGGCAATAGGGACAAGAGGGACAGGAGGGACAAGAGGGACAAGAGGGACAGGAGGGACAAGAGGGACAAGAGGGACGGGAGGGACAAGAGGGACAAGAGGGACAGGAGGGACAAGAGGGACAAGAGGGACAAGGGGGACAAGAGGAGCGGGAGGAACAATAGGGACAAGGGGGGCAATAGGGACAAGAGGGACAAGAGGGACAAGAGGGACAGGAGGGACAAGAGGGACAAGAGGGACAGGAGGGACAAGAGGGACAAGAGGGACAGGAGGGACAAGAGGGACAGGAGGGACGGGAGGGACGAGAGGGACAAGAGGGACAAGAGGGACAAGAGGAGCGGGAGGAACAAGAGGGACAAGAGGGACAAGAGGGACAAGAGGGACAAGAGGGACAGGAGGGACAAGAGGGACAAGAGGAGCGGGAGGAACAAGAGGGACAGGAGGGACAAGAGGGACAGGAGGGACAAGAGGGACAAGAGGGACAGGAGGGACAAGAGGGACAAGAGGGACGGGAGGGACAAGAGGGACAGGAGGGACAGGAGGAACGTGAGGGACAGGAGGGACAAGAGGGACAGGAGGGACAAGAGGGACAGGAGGGACAAGAGGAGCGGGAGGAACAACAGGGACAAGAGGGACGGGAGGGACGGGAGGGACGGGAGGGACAAGAGGGACAGGAGGAACAATAGGGACAAGAGGAGCGGGAGGGACAAGAGGGACAAGAGGGACAGGAGGAACAATAGGGACAAGAGGGACAAGAGGGACAAGAGGGACAAGAGGAGCGGGAGGAACAATAGGGACAAGGGGGGCAATAGGGACAAGAGGGACAAGAGGGACAGGAGGGACAAGAGGGACAAGAGGGACAGGAGGGACAAGAGGGACATGAGGGACAAGAGGGACAAGAGGGACAGGAGGGACAAGAGGGACAAGAGGAGCGGGAGGAACAATAGGGACAAGGGGGGCAATAGGGACAAGAGGGACAAGAGGGACAGGAGGGACAAGAGGGACAAGAGGGACAGGAGGGACAAGAGGGACAAGAGGGACAGGAGGGACAAGAGGGACAAGAGGGACAGGAGGGACAAGAGGGACAAGAGGGACAAGAGGAGCGGGAGGGACAAGAGGGACAAGAGGGACAAGAGGGACAGGAGGGACAAGAGGGACAAGAGGAGCGGGAGGAACAAGAGGGACGGGAGGAGTGGGAGGGACAAGAGGGACAAGAGGGACAAGAGGGACAAGAGGGACAAGAGGGACAAGAGGGACAAGAGGAGCGGGAGGAACAAGAGGGACAAGAGGGACAAGAGGGACAAGAGGGACAAGAGGGACAAGAGGGACAAGAGGGACAAGAGGGACAAGAGGGACGGGAGGGACAAGAGGGACAGGAGGGACAGGAGGGACAAGAGGGACAGGAGGGACAAGAGGGACAGGAGGGACAAGAGGGACAGGAGGGACAAGAGGGACAAGAGGGACAAGAGGGACGGGAGGGACAAGAGGGACAGGAGGGACAAGAGGGACAGGAGGGACAAGAGGGACAAGAGGGACAAGAGGGACAAGAGGGACAAGAGGGACAGGAGGGACAGAGGACAGGGACAGGGACAGGAGGGACAAGAGGGACAGGAGGGACAGGAGGGACAGGAGGGACAAGAGGGACAAGAGGAGCGGGAGGAACAAGAGGGACAAGAGGAGCGGGAGGAACAAGAGGGACAAGAGGGACGGGAGGAACAACAGGGACAAGAGGGACGGGAGGGACAATAGGGACAGGAGGGACAAGAGGGACAAGAGGGACAGGAGGGACAAGAGGGACGGGAGGAACAACAGGGACAAGAGGGACGGGAGGGACAATAGGGACAGGAGGGACAAGAGGGACAATAGGGACAGGAGGGACAAGAGGGACAGGAGGGACAGGAGGGACGGGGGGAACAATAGGGACAAGAGGGACAAGAGGGACAAGAGGGACAAGAGGAACAGGATGAACAATAGGATTAGTATGTATCATATCTGTAATTAAAGCTGCATCGAACCATTATTTTAGTGATCTATTTCAAACACTATTTCTACTAAAATGCAGAGCTTTTAACACATTTTTAACCAAATAAAGGTTTAAATCTGGGACTGAAGCTTCAAGAGACAATATTTATGAATGAAGTGTGTTATTTATGAAAATATCAAGCACTTCATTCACCGTCTGTGTTATAAAAAATATTTGGAATTTCAAGTCGGTTTAGTCCAGACAAACAACGACAACACAAGACTCCGAGTCCAGGCCCAGGTCCAGGTCCAGGCCCAGGTCCAGGCCCAGGTCCAGGTCCAGGCCCAGGTCCAGGTCAGGCCGTGTTCAGGCCCAGGTTCCAGGTCAGGTCAGGTCAGGTCAGGTCCAGGTCCAGGTCCAGGTCTCAGGCCAGGTCTAGGTCAGGCCAGGTCTGTGCCCAGGTGGTCCAGGCCCAGGCCCAGGTCCAGGTCCAGGCCCTGGTCCAGGTCCAGGTCCAGGTCCAGGCCCTGGTCCAGGTCCAGGTCCAGGTCCAGGCCCTGGTCCAGGCCCAGGCCCAGGTCCAGGTCCAGGTCCAGGTCCAGTCCTGGTCCAGGCCCTGGTCCAGGCTCTGGTCCAGGCCCAAGCCCAGGTCCAGGTCCAGGCCCAGGCCCAGGCCCAGGCCCAGGCCCAGGTCCAGGTCCAGGCCCTGGTCCAGGTCCAGGTCCAGGTCCAGGTCCAGTCCAGGTCCAGGTCCAGGTCACACTCACCTCGGGGGGCAGTGGCACAGACGACGGTCTCAGTTCTCCGTCCTGATCCCAAACACAGAACAAATCCCTGCGACTCTGGGCCAACCACAGGAAGGAACCTGAGGCAGAAGCAGAGACTGGATCAGAACTGGGTCTGGACCCGGTCTGGACCAGGATCCTGGTCAGGATTCTTTACAGTTTTAATTGCAGGAGTTACCAGTTGAAGGCGGGTGGACGGAGGACGAGGTGATGAAGGTCCATTTAGTGGACGACACAGTTCCTCGAGGAACCAGTGTCTGCCAGAAGGTCCCTGAAACAGAAGAACGAGCTCAGACCAGAGCACAGAGACACGTGGAGCTCACAGAGACACAGAGACACATGGAGCTCACAGAGACACAGAGACACAGAGACACGTGGAGCTCAAAGAGACACAGAGACACAGAGACACATGGAGCTCACAGAGACACAGAGACACATGGAGCTCACAGAGACACAGAGACATGTGGAGCTCACAGAGACATGTGGAGCTCACAGAGACACAGAGACACATGGAGCTCACAGAGACACATGGAGCTCACAGAGACACAGAGACACATGGAGCTCACAGAGACACAGAGACACATGGAGCTCACAGAGACACATGGAGCTCACAGAGACATGTGGAGCTCACAGAGACACAGAGACACATGGAGCTCACAGAGACACAGAGACACAGAGACACATGGAGCTCACAGAGACACATGGAGCTCACAGAGACATGTGGAGCTCACAGAGACACATGGAGCTCACAGAGACACATGGAGCTCACAGAGACACGTGGAGCTCACAGAGACACAGAGACACGTGGAGCTCACAGAGACACAGAGACACAGAGACACGTGGAGCTCACAGAGACACAGAGACACGTGGAGCTCACAGAGACGTGGAGCTCACAGAGACACAGAGACACATGGAGCTCACAGAGACACAGAGACACATGGAGCTCACAGAGACACAGAGACACATGGAGCTCACAGAGACACAGAGACACATGGAGCTCACAGAGACACAGAGACACATGGAGCTCACAGAGACACAGAGACACGTGGAGCTCACAGAGACACAGAGACACATGGAGCTCACAGAGACACAGAGACACGTGGAGCTCACAGAGACACAGAGACACAGAGGTGTGACCCCGGTGTGACCTCGGTGTGACCCCGGCCTGACCCCGGCCTGACCCCGGCCTGACCCGGTGTGACCCCGGCCTGACCCCGGCCTGACCCGGTGTGACCCCGGCCTGACCTCGGCCTGACCCGGTGTGACCCCGGCCTGACCTCGGCCTGACCCGGCCTGACCCCGGCCTGACCCCGGCCTGACCCGGTGTGACCCGGCCTGACCCCAGTCTGACCCGGCCTGACCCCGGCCTGACCCCGGCCTGACCCGGTGTGACCTCTGACCTGTGATCCTGCCGCTGTGGTGGTGATGGACTCGGTTCCTGGCAGATCCGACCCAGACTCCTGAAGGTCCAGAGCAGACGAGCGCAGGCTGGACCTGAGTGGACTGGGACAGGAAGGACACCACGCGGTCTACAGGGCCCCCCCGGACCCCCAGACCCGAGCCCAGACCAGAACCCAGACCAGAACCCAGACCAGAACCAGACCAGAACGACTGGAACAGACTGCCCTGGTCCAGAGCCGCGTAGTCCCAGATCCGGACCTGAGATAGAACAGAGTCAGAACCGAACCAGAGACAGAAGGACCAGAGACAGAAGGACCAGAGACAGAGGAACCAGAGACAGAAGGACCAGAGACAGAAGGACCAGAGACAGAAGGACCAGAGACAGAAGGACCAGAGACAGAAGGACCAGAGACAGAAGGACCAGAGACAGAAGGACCAGAGACAGAGGAACCAGAGACAGAAGGACCAGAGACAGAAGGACCAGAGACAGAGGAACCAGAGACAGAAGGACCAGAGACAGAAGGACCAGAGACAGAAGGACCAGAGACAGAAGGACCAGAGACAGAAGGACCAGAGACAGAAGGACCAGAGACAGAAGGACCAGAGACAGAAGGACCAGAGACAGAGGAACCAGAGACAGAGGAACCAGAGACAGAAGGACCAGAGACAGAAGGACCAGAGAAAGAAGGACCAGAGACAGAAGGACCAGAGAAAGAAGGACCAGAGACAGAGGAACCAGAGACAGAAGGACCAGAGACAGAAGGACCAGAGACAGAAGGACCAGAGACAGAAGGACCAGAGACAGAAGGACCAGAGACAGAAGGACCAGAGACAGAGGAACCAGAGACAGAAGGACCAGAGACAGAAGGACCAGAGACAGAAGGACCAGAGACAGAAGGACCAGAGACAGAAGGACCAGAGACAGAAGGACCAGAGACAGAGGAACCAGAGACAGAAGGACCAGAGACAGAAGGACCAGAGACAGAAGGACCAGAGACAGAAGGACCAGAGACAGAAGAACCAGAGACAGAAGGACCAGAGACAGAAGGACCAGAGACAGAAGGACCAGAGACAGAAGGACCAGAGACAGAAGGACCAGAGACAGAAGGACCAGAGACAGAAGGACCAGACACAGAAGGACCAGAGACAGAAGGACCAGAGACAGAAGGACCAGAGACAGAAGGACCAGAGACAGATGGACCAGAGACAGAAGGACCAGAGACAGAGGAACCAGAGACAGATGGACCAGAGACAGAAGGACCAGAGACAGAAGGACCAGAGACAGAAGGACCAGAGACAGAAGGACCAGAGACAGAAGGACCAGAGACAGAAGGACCAGAGACAGAGGAACCAGAGACAGAAGGACCAGAGACAGAAGGACCAGAGACAGAAGGACCAGAGACAGAAGGACCAGAGACAGAAGGACCAGAGACAGAAGGACCAGAGACAGAAGGACCAGAGACAGAGGAACCAGAGACAGAGGAACCAGAGACAGAGGAACCAGAGACAGAAGGACCAGAGAAAGAAGGACCAGAGACAGAAGGACCAGAGACAGAAGGACCAGAGACAGAAGGACCAGAGACAGAAGGACCAGAGACAGAACCGAACCAGAGACAGAAGGACCAGAGACAGAAGGACCAGAGACAGAAGGACCAGAGACAGAAGGACCAGAGACAGAGGAACCAGAGACAGAAGGACCAGAGACAGAAGGACCAGAGACAGAGGAACCAGAGACAGAAGGACCAGAGACAGAAGGACCAGAGACAGAAGGACCAAAGACAGAGGAACCAGAGACAGAAGGACCAGAGACAGAAGGACCAGAGACAGAAGGACCAGAGACAGAAGGACCAGAGACAGAAGGACCAGAGACAGAAGGACCAGAGACAGAAGGACCAGAGACAGAAGGACCAGAGACAGAGGAACCAGAGACAGATGGACCAGAGACAGAAGGACCAGAGACAGAGGAACCAGAGACAGATGGACCAGAGACAGAAGGACCAGAGACAGAAGGACCAGAGACAGAAGGACCAGAGACAGAAGGACCAGAGACAGAAGGACCAGAGACAGAGGAACCAGAGACAGAAGGACCAGAGACAGAAGGACCAGAGACAGAAGGACCAGAGACAGAAGGACCAGAGACAGAAGGACCAGAGACAGAAGGACCAGAGACAGAGGAACCAGAGACAGAAGGACCAGAGACAGAAGGACCAGAGACAGAAGGACCAGAGACAGAAGGAACCAGAGACAGAAGGACCAGAGACAGAAGGACCAGAGACAGAAGGACCAGAGACAGAAGGACCAGAGACAGAAGGACCAGAGACAGAAGGACCAGAGACAGAACCGAACCAGAGACAGAAGGACCAGAGACAGAGGAACCAGAGACAGAGGAACCAGAGACAGAAGGACCAGAGACAGAAGGACCAGAGACAGAAGGACCAGAGACAGAAGGACCAGAGACAGAAGGACCAGAGACAGAGGAACCAGAGACAGAAGGACCAGAGACAGAGGAACCAGAGACAGAAGGACCAGAGACAGAAGGACCAGAGACAGAGGAACCAGAGACAGAGGAACCAGAGACAGAGGAACCAGAGACAGAAGGACCAGAGACAGAAGGACCAGAGACAGAAGGACCAGAGACAGAAGGACCAGAGACAGAAGGACCAGAGTCAGAAGGACCAGAGACAGAACCGAACCAGAGACAGAAGGACCAGAGACAGAAGGACCAGAGACAGAAGGACCAGAGACAGAAGGACCAGAGACAGAGGAACCAGAGACAGAACCGAACCAGAGTCAGAAGGACCAGAGACAGAGGAACCAGAGACAGAAGGACCAGAGACAGAAGGACCAGAGACAGAAGGACCAAAGACAGAGGAACCAGAGACAGAAGGACCAGAGACAGAAGGACCAGAGACAGAAGGACCAGAGACAGAAGGACCAGAGACAGAAGGACCAGAGACAGAAGGACCAGAGACAGAGGAACCAGAGACAGAAGGACCAGAGACAGAAGGACCAGAGACAGAGGAACCAGAGACAGAAGGACCAGAGACAGAGGAACCAGAGACAGAAGGACCAGAGACAGAAGGACCAGAGACAGAGGAACCAGAGACAGAAGGACCAGAGACAGAGGAACCAGAGACAGAGGAACCAGAGACAGAAGGACCAGAGACAGAAGGACCAGAGACAGAGGAACCAGAGACAGAGGAACCAGAGACAGAAGGACCAGAGACAGAGGAACCAGAGACAGAAGGACCAGAGACAGAAGGACCAGAGACAGAAGGACCAGAGACAGAAGGACCAGAGACAGAAGGACCAGAGACAGAAGGACCAGAGACAGAGGAACCAGAGACAGAGGAACCAGAGACAGAAGGACCAGAGACAGAAGGACCAGAGACAGAAGGACCAGAGACAGAAGGACCAGAGACAGAGGAACCAGAGACAGAAGGACCAGAGACAGAGGAACCAGAGACAGAGGAACCAGAGACAGAAGGAACCAGAGACAGAAGGACCAGAGACAGAAGGACCAGAGACAGAAGGACCAGAGACAGAAGGACCAGAGACAGAAGGACCAGAGACAGAAGGACCAGAGACAGAAGGACCAGAGACAGAGGAACCAGAGACAGAAGGACCAGAGACAGAAGGACCAGAGACAGAAGGACCAGAGACAGAAGGACCAGAGACAGAAGGACCAGAGACAGAAGGACCAGAGACAGAAGGACCAAAGACAGAGGAACCAGAGACAGAACCGAACCAGAGTCAGAAGGACCAGAGACAGAAGGACCAGAGAAAGAAGGACCAGAGACAGAAGGACCAGAGACAGAAGGACCAGAGACAGAAGGACCAGAGACAGAAGGACCAGAGACAGAAGGACCAGAGACAGAGGAACCAGAGACAGAGGAACCAGAGACAGAAGGACCAGAGACAGAAGAACCAGAGACAGAAGGACCAGAGACAGAAGGACCAGAGACAGAGGAACCAGAGACAGAAGGACCAGAGACAGAAGGACCAGAGACAGAAGGAACCAGAGACAGAAGGACCAGAGACAGAAGGACCAGAGACAGAATGACAATAGACAGAAGGACCAGAGACAGAAGGACCAGAGACAGAAGGACCAGAGACAGAGGAACCAGAGACAGAAGGACCAGAAACAGAGACAGAGACAGAAGGACCAGAGACAGAAGGACCAGAGACAGAAGGACCAGAGACAGAAGGACCAGAGACAGAGGAACCAGAGACAGAAGGACCAGAGACAGAAGGACCAGAGACAGAAGGACCAGAGACAGAAGGACCAGAGACAGAAGGACCAGAGACAGAAGGACCAGAGACAGAAGGACCAGAGACAGAAGGACCAGAGACAGAGGAACCAGAGACAGAAGGACCAGAGACAGAAGGACCAGAGACAGAAGGACCAGAGACAGAAGGACCAGAGACAGAAGGACCAGAGACAGAAGGACCAGAGACAGAAGGACCAGAGACAGAAGGAACCAGAGACAGAAGGACCAGAGACAGAAGGACCAGAGACAGAAGGACCAGAGACAGAAGGACCAGAGACAGAAGGACCAGAGACAGAAGGACCAGAGACAGAGGAACCAGAGACAGAAGGACCAGAGACAGAAGGACCAGAGACAGAAGGACCAGAGACAGAAGGACCAGAGACAGAAGGACCAGAGACAGAAGGACCAGAGACAGAAGGACCAGAGACAGAAGGACCAGAGACAGAAGGACCAGAGACAGAGGAACCAGAGACAGAAGGACCAGAGACAGAAGGACCAGAGACAGAGGAACCAGAGACAGAAGGACCAGAGACAGAAGGACCAGAGACAGAAGGACCAGAGACAGAAGGACCAGAGACAGAGGAACCAGAGACAGAGGAACCAGAGACAGAAGGACCAGAGACAGAAGGACCAGAGACAGAAGGACCAGAGACAGAAGGACCAGAGACAGAGGAACCAGAGACAGAAGGACCAGAGACAGAAGGACCAGAGACAGAAGGACCAGAGACAGAGGAACCAGAGACAGAGGAACCAGAGACAGAAGGACCAGAGACAGAAGGAACCAGAGACAGAAGGACCAGAGACAGAAGGACCAGAGACAGAGGAACCAGAGACAGAGGAACCAGAGACAGAAGGACCAGAGACAGAAGGACCAGAGACAGAAGGACCAGAGACAGAGGAACCAGAGACAGAGGAACCAGAGACAGAAGGACCAGAGACAGAAGGACCAGAGACAGAAGGACCAGAGACAGAAGGACCAGAGACAGAAGGACCAGAGACAGAAGGACCAGAGACAGAAGGACCAGAGACAGAGGAACCAGAGACAGAAGGACCAGAGACAGAAGGACCAGAGACAGAAGGACCAGAGACAGAAGGACCAGAGACAGAAGGACCAGAGACAGAAGGACCAGAGACAGAAGGACCAGAGACAGAGGAACCAGAGACAGAGGAACCAGAGACAGAAGGACCAGAGACAGAAGAACCAGAGACAGAAGGACCAGAGACAGAAGGACCAGAGACAGAAGGACCAGAGACAGAAGGACCAGAGACAGAAGGACCAGAGACAGAAGGACCAGAGACAGAAGGACCAGAGACAGAGGAACCAGAGACAGAAGGACCAGAGACAGAAGGACCAGAGACAGAGGAACCAGAGACAGAAGGACCAGAGACAGAAGGACCAGAGACAGAAGGACCAGAGACAGAAGGACCAGAGACAGAAGGACCAGAGACAGAAGGACCAGAGACAGAAGGACCAGAGACAGAAGGACCAGAGACAGAGGAACCAGAGACAGAGGAACCAGAGACAGAAGGACCAGAGACAGAAGGACCAGAGAAAGAAGGACCAGAGACAGAAGGACCAGAGAAAGAAGGACCAGAGACAGAGGAACCAGAGACAGAAGGACCAGAGACAGAAGGACCAGAGACAGAAGGACCAGAGACAGAAGGACCAGAGACAGAAGGACCAGAGACAGAAGGACCAGAGACAGAGGAACCAGAGACAGAAGGACCAGAGACAGAAGGACCAGAGACAGAAGGACCAGAGACAGAAGGACCAGAGACAGAAGGACCAGAGACAGAAGGACCAGAGTCAGAAGGACCAGAGACAGAAGGACCAGAGTCAGAAGGACCAGAGACAGAAGGACCAGAGACAGAGGAACCAGAGACCCTCCTCCCCTCTCTAACCTCCTCCTCCCCCACCTCCCCTCTCCCCTCCTCCCCCTCTCTTCTCCCCTACCCCCTCTCACCTCCTCCTCCCCCACCTCCCCTCTCCCCTCCTCCCCCTCTCACCTCCCCCTCCCCTCTCTCACCCCCCCTCACCTCCTCCTCCTCCCCTCTCTCTCATCTCTCCCCCCCCCCCCCACCTCCTCCTCCCCTCTCTCATCTCCCCTCCTCCCCTCTCTCACCTCCTCCTCCCCCCCCTCACCTCCTCCTCCTCCCCTCTCTCACCCCCCCTCACCTCCTCCCCCCTCTCACCTCCACCTCCTCCTCCTCCCCCCTCACCTCCTCCTCTTCCCTCTCACCTCCCCTCTCTCACCCCCCCTCACCTCCTCCCCCCTCTCACCTCCACCTCCTCCTCCCCCCTCACCTCCTCCTCCTCCCTCTCACCTCCCCTCTCTCACCCCCCTCTCACCTCCTCCTCCCCCCCCTCACCTCCTCCTCCTCCCTCTCTCACCCCCTCACCTCCTCCCCCCTCTCACCTCCACCTCCTCCTCCCCCCTCACCTCCTCCTCCTCCCTCTCACCTCCCCTCTCTCACCCCCCCTCACCTCCTCCTCCCCTCTCTCATCTCCCCTCTCTCATCTCTCCTCCTCCCCCTCTCACCTCCTCCTCCCCTCTCTCATCTCCCTCTCTCATCTCCCCTCCTCCCCCCTCTCACCTCCTCCTCCCCCTCACCTCCTCCCTCTCACCTCCCCTCTCTCACCCCCCCCTCACCTCCTCCTCCCCCTCCTCCCCCCTCTCACCTCCCACCAGTGGTCGTCGGTGCCCTGAGGTCGGCTCGGGCTGATTCCCGTCCTGAACCACAGACTTCCCTCAGAGTCCAGAGCCCAGACCAGACCAGGACCAGGACCAGGAGCAAGAGACAGACAGACCGGCTCCACCCCCTGGGCCTCACTGTGGACAGAACAGAACCAGGATTGGACCAGCACCAGAACCAGCGCTGGACCAGGACTGACTGGAGTATTGTTTTAGACCCAGGTGTTAGAATACGTCATAGATCAGTACTGCACTCTGAGGTCCTGGTGTTGTGTGTCAGGTACTGCACTCTGAGGTCCTGGTGTGTCAGATGTACTGCACTCTGAGGTCCTGGTGTGTCAGATGTACTGCACTCTGAGGTCCTGGTGTGTCAGATGTACTGCACTCTGAGGTCCTGGTGTTGTGTGTCAGATGTACTGCACTCTGAGGTCCTGGTGTTGTGTGTCATGTACTGCACTCTGAGGTCCTGGTGTGTCAGATGTACTGCACTCTGAGGTCCTGGTGTGTCAGATGTACTGCACTCTGAGGTCCTGGTGTGTCAGATGTACTGCACTCTGAGGTCCTGGTGTTGTGTGTCAGATGTACTGCACTCTGAGGTCCTGGTGTTGTGTGTCAGATGTACTGCACTCTGAGGTCCTGGTGTTGTGTGTCAGATGTACTGCACTCTGAGGTCCTGGTGTTGTGTGTCATGTACTGCACTCTGAGGTCCTGGTGTTGTGTGTCAGATGTACTGCACTCTGAGGTCCTGGTGTTGTGTGTCAGATGTACTGCACTCTGAGGTCCTGGTGTTGTGTGTCAGATGTACTGCACTCTGAGGTCCTGGTGTTGTGTGTCAGATGTACTGCACTCTGAGGTCCTGGTGTTGTGTGTCATGTACTGCACTCTGAGGTCCTGGTGTTGTGTGTCAGATGTACTGCACTCTGAGGTCCTGGTGTTGTGTGTCAGATGTACTGCACTCTGAAGTCCTGGTGTTGTGTGTCATGTACTGCACTCTGAGGTCCTGGTGTTGTGTGTCATGTACTGCACTCTGAGGTCCTGGTGTTGTGTGTCATGTACTGCACTCTGAGGTCCTGGTGTTGTGTGTCATGTACTGCACTCTGAGGTCCTGGTGTTGTGTGTCAGATGTACTGCACTCTGAGGTCCTGGTGTTGTGTGTCAGATGTACTGCACTCTGAGGTCCTGGTGTTGTGTGTCAGATGTACTGCACTCTGAGGTCCTGGTGTTGTGTGTCATGTACTGCACTCTGAGGTCCTGGTGTTGTGTGTCATGTACAGCACTCTGAGGTCCTGGTGTTGTGTGTCAGATGTACTGCACTCTGAGGTCCTGGTGTTGTGTGTCAGATGTACTGCACTCTGAGGTCCTGGTGTTGTGTGTCAGATGTACTGCACTCTGAGGTCCTGGTGTTGTGTGTCAGATGTACTGCACTCTGAGGTCCTGGTGTTGTGTGTCAGATGTACTGCACTCTGAGGTCCTGGTGTTGTGTGTCAGATGTTCTGCACTCTGAGGTCCTGGTGTTGTGTGTCAGATGTACTGCACTCTGAGGTCCTGGTGTTGTGTGTCAGATGTACTGCACTCTGAGGTCCTGGTGTTGTGTGTCAGATGTACTGCACTCTGAGGTCCTGGTGTTGTGTGTCAGATGTACTGCACTCTGAGGTCCTGGTGTTGTGTGTCAGATGTACTGCACTCTGAGGTCCTGGTGTTGTGTGTCAGATGTACTGCACTCTGAGGTCCTGGTGTTGTGTGTCAGATGTACTGCACTCTGAGGTCCTGGTGTTGTGTGTCAGATGTACTGCACTCTGAGGTCCTGGTGTTGTGTGTCATGTACTGCACTCTGAGGTCCTGGTGTTGTGTGTCATGTACTGCACTCTGAGGTCCTGGTGTTGTGTGTCATGTACTGCACTCTGAGGTCCTGGTGTTGTGTGTCATGTACTGCACTCTGAGGTCCTGGTGTTGTGTGTCAGATGTACTGCACTCTGAGGTCCTGGTGTTGTGTGTCAGATGTACTGCACTCTGAGGTCCTGGTGTTGTGTGTCAGATGTACTGCACTCTGAGGTCCTGGTGTTGTGTGTCATGTACTGCACTCTGAGGTCCTGGTGTTGTGTGTCAGATGTACTGCACTCTGAGGTCCTGGTGTTGTGTGTCAGATGTACTGCACTCTGAGGTCCTGGTGTTGTGTGTCAGATGTACTGCACTCTGAGGTCCTGGTGTTGTGTGTCAGATGTACTGCACTCTGAGGTCCTGGTGTTGTGTGTCAGATGTTCTGCACTCTGAGGTCCTGGTGTTGTGTGTCAGATGTACTGCACTCTGAGGTCCTGGTGTTGTGTGTCAGATGTACTGCACTCTGAGGTCCTGGTGTTGTGTGTCATGTACTGCACTCTGAGGTCCTGGTGTTGTGTGTCAGATGTACTGCACTCTGAGGTCCTGGTGTTGTGTGTCAGATGTACTGCACTCTGAGGTCCTGGTGTTGTGTGTCAGATGTACTGCACTCTGAGGTCCTGGTGTTGTGTGTCAGATGTACTGCACTCTGAGGTCCTGGTGTTGTGTGTCAGATGTACTGCACTCTGAGGTCCTGGTGTTGTGTGTCAGATGTACTGCACTCTGAGGTCCTGGTGTTGTGTGTCATGTACTGCACTCTGAGGTCCTGGTGTTGTGTGTCATGTACTGCACTCTGAGGTCCTGGTGTTGTGTGTCATGTACTGCACTCTGAGGTCCTGGTGTTGTGTGTCATGTACTGCACTCTGAGGTCCTGGTGTTGTGTGTCAGATGTACTGCACTCTGAGGTCCTGGTGTTGTGTGTCAGATGTACTGCACTCTGAGGTCCTGGTGTTGTGTGTCAGATGTACTGCACTCTGAGGTCCTGGTGTTGTGTGTCATGTACTGCACTCTGAGGTCCTGGTGTTGTGTGTCAGATGTACTGCACTCTGAGGTCCTGGTGTTGTGTGTCATGTACAGCACTCTGAGGTCCTGGTGTTGTGTGTCAGATGTACTGCACTCTGAGGTCCTGGTGTGTGTGTATTGTATGTATGTGTATTGTGTATTGTGTGTTGTGTGTATGTTGTGTGTGTGTTGTGTGTATTGTGTATGTGTGTTGTGCGTCTGTACCTGACCGTGTCCTGCACCCATCGCTCTCCTTCGTGGCACAAGCTGCTGATTCCTTCTCTGTAGAACACGGCCTTGTGTTCGGTGAGGGCCCAGACCACGCCCCGTCCCACACACACCTGCACGAAGGCCCCCGGGGTGTCCACCTGGAGGGAGCGCGCACAGGGCCGCTCCGGGCTCAGCCCCGTCTGCACCAGCAGGTCCCCGTTGGTCCTGAGGATCCAGGCCGAGTCCTCGCTGAGGTCCACGTACGCCGCCCGCTCCAGCGCCCGGTACCAGTGTCTGCGCCCGTCCACCGAGGCTTTGGCGCACGCCAGGGCCACCAGGGAGCGCTGTTCCACCTTCCACAGGAGGCCGCCTGAGGGAGAGACCGGGCCTGAACCAGGACTGAACCGGGACTGGACCAGGACTGAACCGGGCCTGAACCAGGTCTGAACCAGGACTGAACCAGGACTGAACCGGGCCTGTACCAGGACTGAACCGGGACTGAACCGGGCCTAAACCGGGACTGAACCGGGACTGAACCGAGACTGAACCGGGACTGAACCGGGCCTGAACCGGGCCTGAACCAGGACTGAACTGAGACTGAACCGGGACTGAACCGGGACTGAACTCCACTAAAACTCACAGGTTTGACTTTTATCACACACGCCCCAGAACACCAGAGGAGGGGCTTACACGCCCCGCCCCAGAACACCAGAGGAGGGGCTTACACGCCCCGCCCCAGAACACCAGAGGAGGGGCTTACACGCCCCGCCTCTTTAAACACCTGCAGCGCCCCCTGCTGCTCATGTTTGTCTAAAATGGGTCAAATTGGCCCAAAGACCGTGACACTTGAGCTAAACTCTGGTGTGAGTGTTGGTGCCTCCTCCTCAGGATGATCTTCACCAAACTCCTCCTCAGGATGATCTTCACCAAACTCCTCCTCAGGATGATCTTCACCAAACGTCCTGTTGGTCGAGCTCAGGCTGAGGAGGAGTTTGTAAAAGGACGCCATGAACACACCACGTCTGGACTGAAGTCAGGACTGAAGTCAACACGAGCCTTCACAATGAAACCGACGCTTGTGTTCAGGTTCTGGTTCAGTCCCTGGTTCTGGTCCAGTCCCTGGTTCTGGTTCAGTCCCTGGTTCTGGTTCTGGTTCAGTCCCTGGTTCTGGTCCAGTCCCTGGTTCTGGTCCAGTCCCTGGTTCTGGTTCTGGTCCAGTCCCTGGTTCTGGTCCAGTCCCTGCTTCTTTACCTGAGGGCGACAGTGCCACCTGGTGGACGTTGTCCTCAAAGCGCTGCCACTTGAGTCCAGGCTCCGACAGAGAAGAGAAGAAGAGCACGCCCTTAAAGTCCAGACACCACAGGAACCTGCAGGGCAGAGGTCAGAGGTCACAGGGGTCACACAGGGGTCACAGAGGGGTCACACAGGGGTCAGAGGTCACACAGGGGTCAGAGGTCACACAGGGGTCACAGAGGGGTCACACAGGGGTCACAGAGGGGTCACACAGGGGTCACACAGGGGTCACAGAGGGGTCACACAGGGGTCAGAGGTCACACAGGGGTCACACAGGGGTCACACAGGGATCAGAGGTCACACAGGGGTCAGAGGTCACACAGGGGTCACACAGGGGTCACACAGGGGTCACAGAGGGGTCACAGAGGGGTCACACAGGGGTCAGAGGTCACAGGGGTCACACAGGGGTCACAGAGGGGTCAGAGGTCACAGGGGTCACACAGGGGTCAGACGGGGGTCACGACAGGTGCATACACAGCATGGCACACACAGTGCCAGCTGCGTACCTGTCAGTGGCACACTCAGTGCCAGGGGCGTACCTGTCAGTGGCACACAGCCTGACGATGCCAGGGGCGTACCTGTCAGTGGCACACAGCCTCACGATGCCAGGTGCGTACCTGTCAGTGGCACACAGCCTCACGATGCCAGGTGCGTACCTGTCAGTGGCACACTCAGTGGCAGGTGCGTACCTGTCAGTGGCACACTCAGTGCCAGGGGCGTACCTGTCAGTGGCACACAGCCTGACGATGCCAGGTGCGTACCTGTCAGTGGAACACTCAGTGCCAGGTGCGTACCTGTCAGTGGCACACAGCCTGACGATGTCAGGTGCGTACCTGTCAGTGGCACACTCAGTGGCAGGGGCGTACCTGTCAGTGGCACACAGCCTGACGATGTCAGGTGCGTACCTGTCAGTGGCACACTCAGTGGCAGGGGCGTACCTGTCAGTGGCACACAGCCTGACGATGCCGGAGCCTGGGCCGCTGTGACACATCCAGGTTTCACACAGAGGCTCTTTCTGCCTCTCGCTCTGCTCTGATTGGTCGCTGGGCTCTGGCTCCTGATTGGTCGGTTGGCTGTGGGAGGCGTCCTGACAGACAGGGGGCGCCGTGGTGTAGATGTCGTCCTCGTCACTGGAGACGCTGGGCTTTTTGTCCAGAACAGAAACGGAAGAGTAAAACATCTGTTCCTCTGAGCACAGACCCTGAAGCAAACAAACAAACAAATAAACAAACAAATAAACAAACAAATAAACAAACAAACACAAAGAATAAACAAACAAACAAACACAAACAAACACAAACAAACAAACAAATAAACACAAACAAACAAACAAACAAATAAACAAACACACAAACAAACAAACAAATAAACAAACAAACAAACACAAACAAACACAAACAAACACAAACAAACACAAACAAACAAACAAACAAATAAACAAACACACAAACAAACAAACAAACAAATAAACAAACAAATAAACAAACACAAACAAACAAACAAATAAACACAAACAAACAAACAAATAAACAAACACACAAACAAACAAAGGGGTGCACGGTGGCAGAGCGGCTAGAGCTTCTGCCTCTCAATAAGGAGATCGTGGGTTCGAATCCCAGACCACCCCAACATCGTGGTTTCGAATTCTGAACCACCCCAACATCACAGGATCTCTCTGGGTGGAGTCTGCATGTCCTCCCCGTGTTACCGTGGGTTCTCTCCGGGTTCTCCGGCTTCCTCCCACCGTCCAAAGACATGACTGTACAGGTTAATTGACAACTCTAAATTGTCCCTAGTGAGTGAATGTGAGAGTGAATGGTTGTCTGTCCTTGTCTGTATCTCTGTGTTAGCCCTGCGACGAGTTGGCCACTGTCCAGGGTGTACCCCGCCTAAGGCCCAAAGCCACTGGGATAGGCTCCAGTCACCCGCGACCCCTAACGGGAATAAGAGGGAGAAAATGAATGAATGAATGAACAAACAAACAAATAAACAAACAAACAAACACAAACAAACACAAACAAACACAAACAAACACAAACAAATAAACAAACACAAACAAATAAACAAACACAAACAAATAAACAAACACAAACAAACAAACACAAACAAACACAAACAAACACAAACAAATAAACAAACAAATAAACAAACACAAACAAACAAACAAACACAAACAAACACAAACAAATAAACACAAACAAATAAACAAACACAAACAAACAAACACAAACAAACAAACACAAACAAACACAAACAAATAAACACAAACAAACACAAACAAATAAACAAACAAACAAATAAACAAACACAAACAAACACAAAGAATAAACAAATAAAAATAAACACAAACAAACAAATAAACAAACAAACAAACAAACACACAAACAAGGAGCAGGACTAAAGGAGCAGGATTAAAGGAGCAGGATTAAAGGAGCAGGACTAAAGGAGCAGGACTAAAGGAGCAGGATTAAAGGAGCAGGATTAAAGGAGCAGGATTAAAGGAGCAGGATTAAAGGAGCAGGACTAAAGGAGCAGGATTAAAGGAGCAGGATTAAAGGAGCAGGATTAAAGGAGCAGGACTAAAGGAGCAGGATTAAAGGAGCAGGATTAAAGGAGCAGGACTAAAGGAGCAGGATTAAAGGAGCAGGATTAAAGGAGCAGGATTAAAGGAGCAGGATTAAAGGAGCAGGATTAAAGGAGCAGGATTAAAGGAGCAGGATTAAAGGAGCAGGATTAAAGGAGCAGGATTAAAGGAGCAGGACTAAAGGAGCAGGATTAAAGGAGCAGGATTAAAGGAGCAGGACTAAAGGAGCAGGACTAAAGGAGCAGGATTAAAGGAGCAGGATTAAAGGAGCAGGACTAAAGGAGCAGGATTAAAGGAGCAGGACTAAAGGAGCAGGATTAAAGGAGCAGGACTAAAGGAGCAGGATTAAAGGAGCAGGATTAAAGGAGCAGGATTAAAGGAGCAGGATTAAAGGAGCAGGACTAAAGGAGCAGGACTAAAGGAGCAGGATTAAAGGAGCAGGATTAAAGGAGCAGGACTAAAGGAGCAGGATTAAAGGAGCAGGACTAAAGGAGCAGGATTAAAGGAGCAGGACTAAAGGAGCAGGATTAAAGGAGCAGGATTAAAGGAGCAGGATTAAAGGAGCAGGATTAAAGGAGCAGGACTAAAGGAGCAGGACTAAAGGAGCAGGATTAAAGGAGCAGGATTAAAGGAGCAGGATTAAAGGAGCAGGACTAAAGGAGCAGGATTAAAGGAGCAGGATTAAAGGAGCAGGACTAAAGGAGCAGGATTAAAGGAGCAGGATTAAAGGAGCAGGATTAAAGGAGCAGGATTAAAGGAGCAGGATTAAAGGAGCAGGACTAAAGGAGCAGGATTAAAGGAGCAGGATTAAAGGAGCAGGACTAAAGGAGCGGGATTAAAGGAGCAGGACTAAAGGAGCGGGATTAAAGGAGCGGGATTAAAGGAGCAGGACTAAAGGAGCAGGACTAAAGGAGCAGGATTAAAGGAGCAGGATTAAAGGAGCAGGATTAAAGGAGCAGGACTAAAGGAGCAGGATTAAAGGAGCAGGATTAAAGGAGCAGGATTAAAGGAGCAGGATTAAAGGAGCAGGATTAAAGGAGCAGGATTAAAGGAGCAGGATTAAAGGAGCAGGACTAAAGGAGCAGGATTAAAGGAGCAGGATTAAAGGAGCAGGACTAAAGGAGCAGGATTAAAGGAGCAGGATTAAAGGAGCAGGACTAAAGGAGCGGGATTAAAGGAGCAGGACTAAAGGAGCGGGATTAAAGGAGCAGTGAGACGACGTTCTGACTCGTTTCAGGATTGGATCGTAGACCCACCTTCAGGTTCTGGTTGAGATCCTGGTCCGGTCCGGACTCGGGGCTCATGAACAGGTCTTCGGAGCAGAGCTGGGAGGGCATCTGGTCCAAAGGCTCCGTGCGCTGGTAAGAGAAAGTGCACTCCAACAGAAGGTCCACGTCCGGAGTCTGAGGAACCGGGTCCAGGTCCGGTCCAGGGCCTGGTTCTGTGCGAGGCAGAACCAGAGAGTCCGGAGGCTGCAGGGAGCTGAGGGCAGAGGAGAGGGTTCAGGACCGGGACTAGGACCAGGACCAGGACCAGGACCAGGACCGGGGCCGGGACCAGGACCAGGGCCAGGACCAGGGCCAGGGTCAGGACCAGGACCAGGACCAGGGCCAGGGTCAGGACCAGGACCAGGACCAGGGCCAGACCAGGACCAGGACCGGGGCCGGGACCGGGGCCGGGACCAGGACCAGGACCAGGACCAGAGCCAGGACCGGGACCAGGACCGGGGCTGGGACCAGGACCAGGACCAGGGCCAGGGTCAGGACCAGGGCCAGGGTCAGGACCAGGACCAGGACCAGGACCAGGGCCAGACCAGGACCAGGACCAGGACCAGGACCAGGACCAGGACCGGGGCCGGGGCCGGGGCCAGGACCAGGGCCAGGACCAGGACCAGGACCAGGACCAGGACCAGGACCAGGACCAGACCAGGACCAGGACCAGGACCAGGACCAGGACCAGGGCCAGACCAGGACCAGGACCAGGACCAGGACCGGGGCCGGGGCCGGGGCCAGGACCAGGGCCAGGACCAGGGCCGGGACCAGACCAGGACCAGGACCAGGACCAGGACCAGACCAGGACCAGGACCAGGACCAGACCAGGACCAGGTCCAGGACCAGGACCAGGGCCAGGACCAGGTCCAGGCTCCTGAGGCCCTTTGAGTTGAGGCAAAAGTTAAAACTCTCTCCAAATGTGTTTCTTTTATGTTTTTTATGACAGAAGGTTCATCCTGGTGAAGTGGAGATCACACTCTGAACATTTGAACAACAGAGTCTGTTTTCACTTTTTATGATACGTTTTACTGTTGGGTTTGAAGTTTTAACAAACTCGTTCCATAATCCACAAACCACAAACAAACCCTGAGATCTTCTGCTTAAGGCAAGTCTCTTCCTCTAAATGAATGAACTGTTGGTGTTTGTTCTGGACTCAAACCAAAGACCTTCTGCTGAGGGTCTGGTTTGAACCACATTCTCTCACTTTATTTCAGCAGTAAATCTGGTCCAGACCTGGACTCGGTCTGGTCCTGGTCCTGGTCCTGTCCACAGAGCGAGGTCCTGTCACTTCCTGCTTCACTACCGCCATCGTCCAATGGGAAGAGATATTCCGAGCAGCTGTCCTCTGATTGGCCGGTTCCACTGTCTGTAAAAGTACAGAATAAACTTTATGGTCTGTGCAGCAGCAGCGGCTAAGCTAAGCTAACCTTTTCTCACAGCTAATGCTAACTTTATTAAAACAATCGATTCAAATGTGGAGTAACAGGCCTGTTCTGACCTGGGACGGCGTGAGGGCGAGGGTTCTAATCCCACACCTTTACAACATTAGCATGTCAGGAAGAGCTAGCTTTTGTTTATTTCCCTCGGACTAAACCAGGATGTAACCAGGACTGGCCTCGGCGGCGGCGGCGTCTCCTCTTCAGCCTCACCGCCGTCACCACCAGCTCCGGCTGCTCCTGACCAATGGGAGCGCAGTATCTGGGGTCTGTGGGCGGGGCTGAATGCTGCTCCTGACCAATGGGAGCGCAGTATCTGGGGTCTGTGGGCGGGGCTGAGTGCTGCTCCTGACCAATGGGAGCGCAGTATCTGGGGCTGTCGTGTGATGTCACCGATGATGTCATCGAGCTGCTGCGGCTCCGAGAAGGAAGCTCCGCCCCCTGAGGGTCACATGGTTATGATAATAATAATAAGAAGATTACACAAAGAGTCTAATCCAGAGGCTGATCTGAACCATAGACTTTTAAAGGCACGAGCGCCCCCTGCAGGACGCTCACAGTCACAGACGGGACACAGAAGAAGAAGCACATGACGCCGGTGTTAGAGGCTCCTCATTGGCTCCACATTTAAGCTCCTCCCCCTGAACTATAAAGCCATAAATGATCTGGTCCCATCGACTCAAAGCTGTGACAGTAGAGTCCCATCAAACAGAGCCTGGACTCTAATGTGGACTATTGTTGGTCCTGGAGTCACAGCAGGAGGCGGAGCTCCTGTTCATGTTACAGAGGCTCCTCCCCCTCTGCCCTCTGCTGCCCCCTGCTGTGCTGGAGTGACACTGGCCTCTTCTTCTTCTGATTCAAATATATTTTTTTTAGATTTCAGTTCGTTGCTGTTCACATGTTTTTTCTCCTCCACCTCCCTCGGTGTCTCCTACCTCTTCTCTCGCTTCCTCTCCTGTCTCCTCGTCTCCTCTGTCTTGGACTCCGCCCTCGGTGATGATGGGCAGCGTTCTGATTGGCTGAGCGGTTTCCACGGCACCAGTGGGTGGCAGAAAGGTGGGGGTCAGGGGCGTGGTCAGAGGTGATGTCATCCGCCCCGAGAGGTCCGAACCTCGAGAGAGAGAACCAGGTCTAAACCAGGTCTAAACCAGGTCTAAACCAGGTCTAAACGAAGTCTAAACCAGGTCTAAACCAAGTCTAAACGAAGTCTAAACCAAGTCTAAACCTGGTCTAAACCAGGACTAAACCAGGACTAAACAAGGACTAAACCAGGACTAAACCAAGTCTAAACCAGGTCTAAACGAAGTCTAAACCAGGTCTAAACCAGGTCTAAACCAGGTCTAAACCAGGACTAAACCAGGTCTAAACCAGGACTAAACCAGGTCTAAACCAGGACTAAACCAGGTCTAAACCAGGACTAAACCAGGTCTAAACCAGGACTAAACCAGGACTAAACCAGGTCCAAACCAGGTCCAAACCAGGACTAAACCAGGTCTAAACCAGGACTAAACCAGGACTAAACCAGGTCTAAACCAGGTCTAAACCAGGACTAAACCAGGACTAAACCAGGACTAAACCAGGACTAAACCAGGTCTAAACCAGGACTAAACCAGGACTAAACCAGGTCCAAACCAGGTCCAAACCAGGACTAAACCAGGTCTAAACCAGGACTAAACCAGGACTAAACCAGGACTAAACCAGGACTAAACCAGGTCTAAACCAGGTCTAAACCAGGACTAAACCAGGACTAAACCAGGTCCAAACCAGGTCCAAACCAGGACTAAACCAGGTCTAAACCAGGACTAAACCAGGACTAAACCAGGACTAAACCAGGTCTAAACAGGACTAAACCAGGACTAAACCAGGACTAAACAGGACTAAACCAGGACTAAACCAGGTCTAAACCAGGACTAAACCAGGTCTAAACCAGGTCTAAACCAGGACTAAACAGGACTAAACCAGGACTAAACCAGGACTAAACTTGACTAAACCCAGTGTAAACCGTGTCTAAAGCAGGTGCGGCCCTGTACTCACCTTGGGGGCCGTCAGGTGCGGCCCTGTACTCACCGTGGGGGCCGTCAGGTGCGGTCGACAGGCGGATGATGTCACGGTCGCCTTTCAGGAGGAAGATCTCGTTTTCAGAACACGACACTGAGACCAGATCTCCACTGGACTCCAGGACTCCGACCAGCTCCTGAGGACGAGACCGGGACTGAGACCGGGACTGAGACCGGGACTGAGACCGGGACTGAGACCGCGACTGAGACCGAGACTGAGACCGGGACTGAGACCGGGACTGAGACCGAGACCGGGACCGAGACCGGGACCGAGACTGAGACCGAGACTGAGACCGAGACCTGGGTCCTGGTCGGGTCCTGTTGGGTCCTGGTTGGGTCCTGGTTGGGTCCTGGGACAGTACCTGGGAGGTCCGGGGTCAGTCCTGGTCGGGTCCTGGTTGAGTCCGGGGTCAGTACCGTCCTGGTCGGGTCCTGGTCGGGTCCTGGGTCAGTCCTGGTCGGGTCCTGGTCGGGTCCTGGTCGGGTCCTGGTCGGGTCCTGGGTCAGTCCTGGTCGGGTCCTGGTCGGGTCCTGGTCGGGTCCTGGTCGGGTCCTGGGTCAGTCCTGGTCGCGTCCTGGGTCAGTACCTGGGACGTCCTGGTCGGGTCCTGTTGGGTCCTGGTTGGGTCCTGGTCGGGTCCTGGTCGGGTCCTGTTGGGTCCTGGTCGGGTCCTGGTCGGGTCCTGGGTCAGTCCTGGTCGGGTCCTGGTCGGGTCCTGGTCGGGTCCTGGGTCAGTCCTGGGTCAGTCCTGGTTGGGTCCTGGGTCAGTCCTGGTCGGGTCCTGGGTCAGTCCTGGTCGGGTCCTGGGTCAGTACCTGGGACGTCCTGGTCGGGTCCTGGTCTGGTCCTGGTCAGTCCTGGTCGGGTCCTGGGTCAGTCCTGGGTCAGTCCTGGTCGGGTCCTGTTGGGTCCTGTTGGGTCCTGGTCGGGTCCTGGTCGGGTCCTGGTTGGGTCCTGGGACAGTACCTGGGAGGTCCGGGGTCAGTCCTGGTCGGGTCCTGGTTGAGTCCGGGGTCAGTACCTGGGACGTCCTGGTCGGGTCCTGGTCGGGTCCTGGGTCAGTACCTGGGACGTCCTGGTCGGGTCCTGGTCGGGTCCTGGGTCAGTACCTGGGACGTCCTGGTCGGGTCCTGGTCGGGTCCTGGTCGGGTCCTGGGTCAGTCCTGGTCGGGTCCTGGGTCAGTCCTGGTCGGGTCCTGGTCGGGTCCTGGGTCAGTCCTAGTCGGGTCCTGGGTCAGTACCTGGGACGTCCTGGTCGGGTCCTGGGTCAGTCCTGGTCGGGTCCTGGTCGGGTCCTGGGTCAGTCCTGGTCGGGTCCTGTTGGGTCCTGGTCGGGTCCTGGTCGGGTCCTGGTCGGGTCCTGTTAGGTCCTGGTCGGGTCCTGGTCGGGTCCTGTTGGGTCCTGGTCGGGTCCTGGTCGGGTCCTGGTCGGGTCCTGGGTCAGTCCTGGTTGGGTCCTGGTCGGGTCCTGGGTCAGTACCTGGTCGGGTCCTGGTCGGGTCCTGGGTCAGTACCTGGGACGTCCTGGGTCAGTACCTGAGGCGTCCTGGGTCAGTACCTGGGACGTCCTGGGTCAGTACCTGGGACGTCCTGGTCAGGTCCTGGTCGGGTCCTGGTCGGGTCCTGGTCGGGTCCTGTTTGGTCCTGGTCGGGTCCTGGTCGGGTCCTGGGTCAGTCCTGGTCGGGTCCTGGTCGGGTCCTGGGTCAGTACCTGGTCGGGTCCTGGTCGGGTCCTGGGTCAGTACCTGGGACGTCCTGGGTCAGTACCTGGGACGTCCTGGGTCAGTACCTGGGACGTCCTGGGTCAGTACCTGGGACGTCCTGGTCAGGTCCTGGTCGGGTCCTGGTCGGGTCCTGTTGGGTCCTGGTTGGGCCCTGGTTGGGTCCTGGTCGGGTCCTGGGTCAGTCCTGGGTCAGTCCTGGTTGGGTCCTGGGTCAGTCCTGGTCGGGTCCTGGGTCAGTCCTGGTCGGGTCCTGGGTCAGTCCTGGGTCAGTCCTGGTTGGGTCCTGGTTGGGTCCTGGGTCAGTCCCGGTCGGGTCCTGGTCAGGTCCTGGGTCAGTCCTGGTCGGGTCCTGTTGGGTCCTGGTTGGGTCCTGGTCGGGTCCTGGTCGGGTCCTGGTTGTGTCCTGGTCGGGTCCTGGGTCAGTACCTGGGACGTCCTGGTCGGGTCCTGGTCGGGTCCTGGGTCAGTACCTGGGACGTCCGGGGTCAGTCCTGGGTCAGTACCTGGTCGGGTCCTGGGTCAGTCCTGGTTGGGTCCTGGTTGGGTCCTGGTTGGGTCCTGGGTCAGTACCTGGTCGGGTCCTGGGTCAGTACCTGGGACGTCCTGGGTCAGTACCTGGGACGTCCTGGTCGGGTCCTGGGTCAGTACCTGGTCGGGTCCTGGTTGGGTCCTGGTCGGGTCCTGGTCGGGTCCTGGGTCAGTACCTGGGACGTCCTGGTCGGGTCCTGGGTCAGTCCTGGTCGGGTCCTGGGTCAGTACCTGGGACGTCCTGGTCGGGTCCTGGTCAGGTCCTGGTCGGGTCCTGGGTCAGTACCTGGGACGTCCTGGGTCAGTCCTGGTCGGGTCCTGGGTCAGTACCTGGTTGGGTCCTGGTCGGGTCCTGGGTCAGTCCTGGTCGGGTCCTGGTCGGGTCCTGGTCGGGTCCTGGTCGGGTCCTGGGTCAGTCCTGGTTGGGTCCTGGGTCAGTACCTGGGTCAGTCCTGGTCGGGTCCTGGTCGGGTCCTGGTCAGGTCCTGGTCGGGTCCTGGGTCAGTACCTGGGACGTCCTGGGTCAGTACCTGGTTGGGTCCTGGTCGGGTCCTGTTGGGTCCTGTTGGGTCCTGGTCGGGTCCTGGTCGGGTCCTGGGTCAGTACCTGGGACGTCCTGGTCGAGTCCTGGTTGGGTCCTGGGTCAGTACCTGGTCGGGTCCTGGTCGGGTCCTGGGTCAGTACCTGGTTGGGTCCTGGGTCAGTCCTGGGTCAGTCCTGGTCGGGTCCTGGGTCAGTCCTGGGTCAGTCCTGGTCGGGTCCTGGGTCAGTACCTGGGACGTCCTGGGTCAGTCCTGGTTGGGTCCTGGGTCAGTACCTGGGACGTCCTGGTCAGTCCTGGTCGGGTCCTGGTCGGGTCCTGGTCGGGTCAGTACCTGGGATGTCCTGGTCGGGTCCGGGGTCAGTCCTGGTCGGCTCCTGGGTCAGTACCTGGTCGGGTCCTGGGTCAGTACCTGGGACGTCCTGGTCGGGTCCTGGGTCAGTCCTGGTCGGGTCCTGGGTTAGTACCTGGGACGTCCTGGTCGGGTCCTGGTCGGGTCCTGGGTCAGTCCTGGTCGGGTCCTGGGTCAGTACCTGGTCGGGTCCTTGGTCAGTCCTGGTCGGGTCCTGGGTCAGTACCTGGTCGGGTCCTGGGTCAGTACCTGGGACGTCCGGTCCAGGACGTAGAGGCTGTACTCGTTCCAGCTCAGGAGCCAGTTGTGATGGAAACAGCAGAGCGCCCCCAGCTGTCTCTCTGAGGGACTGTAGCCTCCGGAGGGACAGGGGCGAGGGAAGAGCGCCACCTGCGGGACCTAAGGGACATGACACTGTTTAAGCACAGCACAGCGCCACCTGCGGGACCTGAGGGACATGACACTGTTTAAGCACAGCACAGCGCCACCTGCGGGACCTCAGGGACCTCAGGGACACTACTACAGCTTTAGGACAGGGATAGGAGGTAGGACACAGGGAGGAGGAAGGACACAGGGTTAGGAGGTAGGACACAGGGATAGGAGGTAGGACACAGGGAGGAGGAAGGACACAGAGGTAGGACACAGGGAGGAGGTAGGACACAGAGGTAGGACGCAGAGGTAGGACACAGGGTTAGGACGCAGGGGTAGGAGGTAGGACACAGGGGTAGGACACAGAGGTAGGACACAGGGTTAGCACACAGGGGTAGGACACAGGGGTAGGACACAGGGGTAGGAGGTAGGACACAGGGGTAGGACACAGGGGTAGGAGGTAGGACACAGGGGTAGGACACAGGGGTAGGACACAGGGGTAGGACACAGGGGTAGGACACAGGGTTAGGACACAGGGGTAGGACACAGAGGTAGGACACAGGGGTAGGACACAGAGGTAGGAAAAGGGGGTAGGACACAGAGGTAGGAGGTAGGACACAGAGGTAGGACACAAGGGTAGGAGGTAGAACACAGGTGTAGCACACAGGAGTAGGACACAGAGGTAGGACACAGAGGTAGGACACAGGGGTAGGACACAGGTAGGACACAGCAGTAGGACACAGAGGTAGGACACAGAGGTAGGACACAGAGGTAGGACACAGGTAGGACACAGCAGTAGGACACAGAGGTAGGACACAGAGGTAGGACACAGAGGTAGGACACAGGGGTAGGACACAGGTAGGACACAGCGGTAGGACACAAGGGTAGGACACAGGGGTAGGACACAGAGGTAGGACACAGCGGTAGGACACAGGGGTAGGACACAGAGGTAGGACACAGGGGTAGGACACAGCGGTAGGACACAAGGGTAGGAAACAGGGGTAGGACGCAGAGGTAGGACACAGGAGTAGGACACAGGGGTAGGAGGTAGGATACAGGGGTAGGACACAGAAGTAAGACATAGGGGTAGGACACAGGGTGGGAGGTGGGATACACTGAGGTGGGACCTGGGGAGGGTGGGACACAGGGTGGGAGGTGGGACACAGGGAGTGGGACACAGGGGTGGGAGGTGGGACAGAGGGAGTGGGACCTGGGGGTGGGAGGGTAGGACACTGGGGGTGGGACACAGGGGTGGGAGGTGGGGACACTGGGGGTGGGACCTGGGGGGGTGGGACACAGGGTAGGGGGTGGGACACAGGGTGGGACACAGGGGGTAGGGTGGGACACAGGGTGGGACACAGGGTGGGACACAGAGGTGGGAGGTGGGGCCTTGGAGGTGGGACACATGGGGGTGGGAGGGTGGGACACTGGGGTGGGACACAGGGTGGGAACACAGAGGTAGGACACTGGGGTAGGACACAGGGGTAGGACACAGGGGTAGGAGGTAGGACACAGGGTGGGTGGGGTGGGACACAGGTGGGACACAGGGGTGGGACACAGGGGAGGTAGGACACAGGGGTAGGAGGACACAGGGGGTAGGACACAGGGTGGGACCAGGTGGTAGGACACTGGGGTAGGACACAGGGGTAGGAGGTAGGACACAGGGGTAGGACACAGGGGGTGGGAGGTGGGACACAGGGGGTTAGGACACAGGGGTGGGGGTGGGACACAGGGTTGGGACACAGGGTGGGAGGTGGGACACAGGGTGGGACACAGGGGTGGGAGGTGGGACACAGGGTGCTTACACAGGGGTAGGACACAGGGGTAGGAGGTAGGACACAGGGTTAGGACACAGAGGTAGGAGGTAGGACACAGGGGTAGGACACAGGGGTAGGAGGTAGGACACAGGGGTAGGAGGTAGGACACAGAGGTAGGACACAGGGGTAGGAGATAGGACACAGGGGTAGGACACAGGGGTAGGAGGTAGGACACAGAGGGTGGGACACAGGGTGGGAGATGGGACACAGGGGGTGGGACACAGGGGTGGGAGGTGGGACACAGGGGGTGAAAGGTGGGACACAGGGGTGGGAGGTGGGACACAGGGGGTGGGACACAGGGGGTGGGACACAGGGTGGGAGGTGGGACACAGGGGTGGGACACAGGGGGTGGGACACAGGGGTGGGAGGTGGGACCTGGGGGTGGGAGGTGGGACACAGGGGGTGCACACACAGGGGTAGGACACAGGGGTAGGATGTAGGACACAGGGGTAGGAGGTAGGACACAGAGGTAGGACACAGGGGTAGGACACAGGGGTAGGAGATAGGACACAGGGGTAGGACACAGGGGTAGGAGGTAGCACACAGAGGTAGGACACAGGGGTAGGAGGTAGCACACAGTGGTAGGACACAGGGGGTGGGAGGAGTGGGACACAGGGGGTGGGAGGTGGGACACAGGGGGTGGGACACAGGGGTGGGAGGTGGGACACAGGGGGTGAAAGGTGGGACACAGGGGTGGGAGGTGGGACACAGGGGTGGGACCACAGGGGTGGGAGGTGGGACACAGGGAGTGGGACACAGGGTGGGACACAGGGGTGGGAGGTGGGACACAGGGGTGGGAGGTGGGACACAGGGTGGGGGTGGGACACAGGGGGTGGGATGTGGGACACAGGGGTGGGAGGGAGGTGGGAGGTGGGACACAGGGACACAGGGGGTGGGAGGACACAGGGTGGGACACTAGGGTGGGGGGTGGGACACACAGGGGTGGGAGGTGGGACACAGGGGGTGCTTACACAGGGTGGGACACAGGGGGTAGGATGTAGGACACAGGGGTAGGACACAGGGGTAGGAGGTAGGACACAGGGGTAGGACACAGGGGTAGGACACAGGGGTAGGACACAGAGGTAGGACACAGGGGTAGGACACAGGGGTAGGACACAGGGGTAGGACACAGGGGTAGGACACAGGGGTAGGAGGTAGGACACTGGGGTTCACCTTGTCGCTGAAGAGCGCCCTCAGAAGGTGTGTCTCCTGAACTTGTCCTTCCACGTTGGACGTCCAGAGTCTGAGTCCAGGACGAGCAGCAAAGATCTGAAGATCACTTTGTTTACAAAGAGAAGGAAGGAAACACGCCCCGAAACGACCGCTGCTGCAGGGGGGGAGGGGGGGAGAGAGGAGGGAGGGGAGAGAGAGAGAGAGAAGGGGGGGAGAGAGGTGGGGGAGCGGGGGAGGGGAGAGAGAGAGGGGGGGAGAGAAAAGGGGGAGGGGGGGAGGGGAGAGAGAGAGAGAAAGGGGGGAGAGAGAGGAGGGAGGGGGGAGAGAGAGAGAGAAAGGGGGAGAGAGGGGGGAGAGAGGAGGGAGGGGGGAGAGAGAGAGAGAAAGGGGGGAGAGAGGTGGGGGAGCGGGGGAGGGGAGAGAGAGAGGGGGGGAGAGAAAAGGGGGAGGGGAGGGGAGAGAGAGAGAGAAAGGGGGGAGAGAGAGAGGAGGGAGGCTGAGGAGAGAGAGAGAGAGAAAAGGGGGAGAGAGGGGGAGAGAGGAGGGAGGGGGGAGAGAGAGAGAAAGGGGGGAGAGAGGTGGGGGAGCGAGGGGAGGGGAGAGAGAGAGGGGGGGGCATATAATATATGGTTATATAGTATTTCAGCAGGAGGGAGGAGTCTGGAGAGAGAGAGAGAGAGAGGTGGGGAGAGGTGGGAGGGGGAGAGAGAGAGAGGGAGAGAGAGAGGGAGGAGTCTGGAGAGAGAGAGGGAGGAGTCTGGAGAGAGAGAGGGAGGAGTCTGGAGAGAGAGAGGAGTCTGGAGAGAGAGAGGGAGGAGTCTGGAGAGAGAGAGGGAGGAGTCTGGAGAGAGAGAGGGAGGAGTCTGGAGAGAGAGGGAGGAGTCTGGAGAGAGAGAGAGAGGGGGGAGAGAGAATATATGGTTATATAATATTTCAGCAGGAGGGAGGAATCTGGAGAGAGGGAGGAGTCTGGAAAAAGAGGGAGGAGTCTGGAGAGAGAGGGCGGAGTCTGGAGAGAGAGAAGGAGGAGTCTGGAGAGAGGGAGGAGTCTGGAGAGAGAGGGAGGAGTCTGGAAAAAGAGGGAGGAGTCTGGAGAGAGAGGGCGGAGTCTGGAGAGAGGGAGGAGTCTGGAGAGAGAGGGAGGAGTCTGGAAAAAGAGGGAGGAGTCTGGAGAGAGAGGGCGGAGTCTGTGATGTTACCTTTTCCGAGGCTGGGTGCCGACAGTCTTGGTGGCAGATTTGCGGGTCGGGACCTGGTCCTGGTCCTGGTCTTGGTCCTGGTTCTGATCCTGGTTCTGGTCCTGGTTCTGGTCCTGGTTCTGGTCCTGGTCCTGGTTCTGATGGTGGAGCAGGGTCCGGTGCAGTGTGGACACCAGCAGAACCTGGTGCCGGTACTGGATCTGGACCACAGCCGAGGACTCCTCCAGGACCAGGACGGGCCGACACTCCCCCTGTGGACAGAGACAGGAAGTACAGCTAAAGGACACCGCCCCTCTGTGGGCGGAGCCAGGTCTGAGTCAAAACTGCACGATGGTCCTGAGTCCTTCTGCACGCGCTCAGAAGCTGGTCACTACGGCAACACACACTCAGATCACAAGAATCAACTGAATAAACAACAGAACAGTCTGAGCTCAACACGACACACGTCCAAAAGAGTCTGGACTGGGTCTGGACTGGATCCCGTCCTGGTCCTGGTCCTGGTCCCGGTCCCGGTCCCGGTCCTGGTCCCGTACCTGGTCCAGGTCCAGTGCGGTGAAGACGACTCGGCCTTTGTCGTCTCCAGAGAAGAGCTTCATGCCGTTGGTGCTCCAGGCCAGAGCCGTGACCGGCCCCCGGTGAAGACCCTGAACATCGAAGCGTCGCAACTGCAACAGACAGAGTCACAGACACAGAGTCACAGACACAGAGTCACAGACACAGAGTCACAGACACAGAGTCACAGACACAGAGTCACAGACACAGAGTCACAGACAGTCATAGACACAGAGTCATAGACACAGAGTCACAGACACAGAGTCACAGACACAGAGTCACAGACACAGAGTCACAGACAGAGAGTCACGGACACAGAGTCACAGACACAGAGTCACAGACACAGAGTCACAGACACAGAGTCACAGACAGTCATAGACACAGAGTCATAGACACAGAGTCACAGACACAGAGTCACAGACACAGAGTCACAGACACAGAGTCACAGACACAGAGTCACAGACACAGAGTCACAGACAGTCATAGACACAGAGTCATAGACACAGAGTCACAGACACAGAGTCACAGACACAGAGTCACAGACAGTCATAGACACAGAGTCATAGACACAGAGTCACAGACACAGAGTCACAGACACAGAGTCACAGACACAGAGTCACAGACAGAGAGTCACGGACACAGAGTCACAGACACAGAGTCACAGACACAGAGTCACAGACACAGAGTCACAGACACAGAGAGACAGACACAGAGTCACGGACAGAGTCACAGACACAGAGTCACAGAGTCACAGACAGAGTCACAGACACAGAGTCACAGACACAGAGTCACAGACACAGAGTCACACACACAGAGTCACAGACAGAGTCACAGACACAGAGTCACACACACAGAGTCACAGACAGAGTCACAGACACAGAGTCACAGACACAGAGTCACAGACACAGAGTCACAGACACAGAGTCACAGACACAGAGTCACAGACACAGAGTCACAGAGTCACAGACAGAGTCACAGACACAGAGTCACAGACACAGAGTCATGTACACAGAGTTTGCGTTCCACACACTCTGTAAACGGGTTTGTTGGCCCCGCCTCCAGCGCAGTGTAAAGGCCCCGCCTCCAGCGCAGTGTAAAGGCCCCGCCTCCAGCGCAGTGTAAAGGCCCCGCCTCCAGTACAGTGTAAAGGCCCAGGGCCCACGTCAGAATAAGAGCAGAGCGCTGTCATAACGAGTGTGTTCAGGACACAAAGTAGGACCTGAGGATACTCTTCAGTCGTCTGTACGGGACACAGAGTATTGTCCCATCACTGTCCACATGTGGAAGTGAATGTGTATGTGATGTTTACGGCGGGAGATCATTTTGACCTGGTCATGTGAGAAGAGGCTCTGCTGCTGTGGACGCCGCGCTCTTTGTCACGTCAGAGTCAGATCTGATCAGCTCCAGCACAGACTGATTGTAAAAGCATGAGACCACAGCACATGAGTCTGAGCCCTGGCGCCGCAGACGCCCCGGGGCAGAGTCACTGGGACTGACCTGTTTATTACGTCCAGGTAAAGGTGAGACGAGCTGGAACACAGCGACCCGCCCCGAGGCTGTTCCCACGGCAACCAGGTCGTCAAAACAGGAGAGCAGCTTCACAGCCGTCAGAGAGTCACTTTTACCCTGAGGAGAAGACACCAAGTCAGAGTACGCCAAGTCAGAGTACGCCAAGTCAGAGTACGCCAAGTCAGAGTACGCCAAGTCAGAGTACGCCAAGTCAGAGTACGCCAAGTCAGAGTACGCCAAATCAGAGTACGCCACCTCAGAGTACGCCAAGTCAGAGTACGCCAAGTCAGAGTACTCCACCTCAGAGTACGCCAAGTCAGAGTACTCCAAGTCAGAGTACGCCAACTCAGAGTACGCCAAGTCAGAGTACGCCAAGTCAGAGTACTCCAAGTCAGAGTACGCCAAGTCAGAGTACGCCAAGTCAGAGTACGGCAAGTCAGAGTACGCCAAGTCAGAGTACTCCAAGTCAGAGTACGCCAAGTCAGAGTACGCCAAGTCAGAGTACTCCAAGTCAGAGTACTCCAAGTCAGAGTACGCCAAGTCAGAGTACGCCAAGTCAGAGTACTCCACCTCAGAGTACGCCAAGTCAGAGTACGCCAAGTCAGAGTACGCCAAGTCAGAGTACGCCAAGTCAGAGTACTCCAAGTCAGAGTACGCCAAGTCAGAGTACGCAGAGTCAGAGTACTCCACCTCAGAGTACGCCAAGTCAGAGTACGCCAAATCAGAGTACGCCAAGTCAGAGTACGCCAAGTCAGAGTACGCCAAGTCAGAGTACGCCACCTCAGAGTACTCCACCTCAGAGTACGCCAAGTCAGAGTACGCCAACTCAGAGTACGGCAAGTCAGAGTACGGCAAGTCAGAGTACGCCACCTCAGAGTACGCCAAGTCAGAGTACGCCAAGTCAGAGTACGCCACCTCAGAGTACGCCAAGTCAGAGTACGCCAAGTCAGAGTACGCAGAGTCAGAGTACTCCACCTCAGAGTACGCCAAGTCAGAGTACGCCAAGTCAGAGTACTCCAAGTCAGAGTACGCCAAGTCAGAGTACGCCAAATCAGAGTACGCCAAGTCAGAGTACGCCAAATCATGCATGTCAGAGTACGCGCCAAGTCAGAGTCACGCCAAGTCAGAGTACGCCACCTCAGAGTACGCCAAGTCAGAGTACGCCAAGTCAGAGTACGCCACCTCAGAGTACGCCAAGTCAGAGTACGCCAAGTCAGAGTACGCCAAGTCAGAGTACGCCAAGTCAGAGTACGCTAAGTCAGAGTACGCCAAGTCAGAGTACTCCAAGTCAGAGTACGCCAAGTCAGAGTACGCCAAGTCAGAGTACTCCAAGTCAGAGTACTCCAAGTCAGAGTATGCCAAGTCAGAGTACGCCAAGTCAGAGTACTCCACCTCAGAGTACGCCAAGTCAGAGTACGCCAAGTCAGAGTACTCCAAGTCAGAGTACGCCAAGTCAGAGTACGCCAAGTCAGAGTACGCCAAGTCAGAGTACGCCAAGTCAGAGTACTCCACCTCAGAGTACGCCAAGTCAGAGTACGCCAAGTCAGAGTACGCCAAGTCAGAGTACGCCAAGTCAGAGTACTCCAAGTCAGAGTACGCCACCTCAGAGTACGCCAAGTCAGAGTACGCCAAGTCAGAGTACGCAGAGTCAGAGTACTCCACCTCAGAGTACGCCAAGTCAGAGTACGCCAAATCAGAGTACGCCAAGTCAGAGTACGCCAAGTCAGAGTACGCCAAGTCAGAGTACGCCACCTCAGAGTACTCCACCTCAGAGTGCGCCAAGTCAGAGTAGCCCCAACTCAGAGTCTGACAGAGTCAGAGTACGACGGCAAAGTCAGAGTACGCCACCTCAGAGTACGCCAAGTCAGAGTACGCCAAGTCAGAGTGCGCGGAGTCAGAGTACTCCCCCTCAGAGTACGCCAAGTCAGAGTACGCCAAGTCAGAGTACTCCAAGTCAGAGTACGCCAAGTCAGAGTACGCCAAGTCAGAGTACGCCAAGTCAGAGTACGCCACCTCAGAGTACTCCACCTCAGAGTACGCCAAGTCAGAGTACGCCAACTCAGAGTACGGCAAGTCAGAGTCTGTCAGAGTGCGCCACCTCAGAGTGCGCCAAGTCAGAGTACAGAGTCAGAGTACTCCACCTCAGAGTACGCCAAGTCAGAGTACGCCAAGTCAGAGTACTCCAAGTCACAGAGTACGCCAAATCAGAGTACGCCAAGTCAGAGTACGCCACCTCAGAGTACTCCACCTCAGAGTACGCCAAGTCAGAGTACGCCAACTCAGAGTACGGCAAGTCAGAGTACGGCAAGTCAGAGTACGCCACCTCAGAGTACGCCAAGTCAGAGTACGCCAAGTCAGAGTACGCCACCTCAGAGTACGCCAAGTCAGAGTACGCCAAGTCAGAGTACGCAGAGTCAGAGTACTCCACCTCAGAGTACGCCAAGTCAGAGTACGCCAAGTCAGAGTACTCCAAGTCAGAGTACGCCAAGTCAGAGTACGCCAAATCAGAGTACGCCAAGTCAGAGTACGCCAAATCAGAGTACGCCAAGTCAGAGTACGCCAAGTCAGAGTACGCCAAGTCAGAGTACGCCAAGTCAGAGTACGCCAAGTCAGAGTACGCAAAGTCAGAGTACGCCAAGTCAGAGTACTCCAAGTCAGAGTACGCCAAGTCAGAGTACGCCAAGTCAGAGTACTCCAAGTCAGAGTACTCCAAGTCAGAGTACGCCAAGTCAGAGTACGCCAAGTCAGAGTACTCCACCTCAGAGTACGCCAAGTCAGAGTACGCCAAGTCAGAGTACGCCAAGTCAGAGTACGCCAAGTCAGAGTACTCCAAGTCAGAGTACGCCACCTCAGAGTACGCCAAGTCAGAGTACGCCAAGTCAGAGGACGAGAGTCAGAGTACTCCACCTCAGAGTACGCCAAGTCAGAGTACGCCAAATCAGAGTACGCCAAGTCAGAGTACGCCAAGTCAGAGTACGCCAAGTCAGAGTACGCCACCTCAGAGTACTCCACCTCAGAGTACGCCAAGTCAGAGTACGCCAACTCAGAGTACGGCAAGTCAGAGTACGGCAAGTCAGAGTACGCCACCTCAGAGTACGCCAAGTCAGAGTACGCCAAGTCAGAGTACGCCACCTCAGAGTACGCCAAGTCAGAGTACGCCAAGTCAGAGTACGCAGAGTCAGAGTACTCCACCTCAGAGTACGCCAAGTCAGAGTACGCCAAGTCAGAGTACTCCAAGTCAGAGTACGCCAAATCAGAGTACGCCAAGTCAGAGTACGCCAAATCAGAGTACGCCAAGTCAGAGTACGCCAAGTCAGAGTACGCCAAGTCAGAGTACGCCACCTCAGAGTACGCCAAGTCAGAGTACGCCAAGTCAGAGTACGCCACCTCAGAGTACGCCAAGTCAGAGTACGCCAAGTCAGAGTACGCCAAGTCAGAGTACGCCAAGTCAGAGTACGCCAAGTCAGAGTACGCTAAGTCAGAGTACGCCAAGTCAGAGTACTCCAAGTCAGAGTACGCCAAGTCAGAGTACGCCAAGTCAGAGTACTCCAAGTCAGAGTACTCCAAGTCAGAGTACGCCAAGTCAGAGTACGCCAAGTCAGAGTACTCCACCTCAGAGTACGCCAAGTCAGAGTACGCCAAGTCAGAGTACGCCAAGTCAGAGTACGCCAAGTCAGAGTACTCCAAGTCAGAGTACGCCAAGTCAGAGTACGCCAAATCAGAGTACGCCAAGTCAGAGTACGCCAAATCAGAGTACGCCAAGTCAGAGGACGCCAAGTCAGAGTACGCCAAGTCAGAGTACGCCAAGTCAGAGTACGCCACCTCAGAGTACGCCAAGTCAGAGTACGCCAAGTCAGAGTACGCCACCTCAGAGTACGCCAAGTCAGAGTACGCCAACTCAGAGTACGGCAAGTCAGAGTACGGCAAGTCAGAGTACGACACCTCAGAGTACGCCAAGTCAGAGTACGCCAAGTCAGAGTACGCCACCTCAGAGTACGCCAAGTCAGAGTCACGCCAAGGCAGAGTACGCATAGTCAGAGTACTCCACCTCAGAGTACGCCAAGTCAGAGTACGCCAAGTCAGAGTACTCCAAGTCAGAGTACGCCAAGTCAGAGTACGCCAAATCAGAGTACGCCAAGTCAGAGTACGCCAAATCAGAGTACGCCAAGTCAGAGTACGCCAAGTCAGAGTACGCCAAGTCAGAGTACGCCAAGTCAGAGTACGCCACCTCAGAGTACGCCAAGTCAGAGTACGCCAAATCAGAGTACGCCAAGTCAGAGTACGCCAAGTCAGAGTACGCCAAGTCAGAGTACGCCACCTCAGAGTACTCAAGTCAGAGTACCAGAGTACGCCAAGTCAGAGTAAAGTCAGAGTACGCCAAGTCAGAGTACGCCAAGTCAGAGTTAAGTCAGAGTACGCCAAGTCAGAGTACGCCAAGTCAGAGTACGCCAAGTCAGAGTACGCCAAATCAGAGTACGCCAAGTCAGAGTACGCCAAGTCAGAGTACGCCAAGTCAGAGTACGCCAAGTCAGAGTACGCCAAGTCAGAGTACGCCAAGTCAGAGTACGCCACCTCAGAGTACGCCAAGTCAGAGTACGCCAAGTCAGAGTACGCCACCTCAGAGTACGCCAAGTCAGAGTACGCCAACTCAGAGTACGGCAAGTCAGAGTACGGCAAGTCAGAGTACGCCACCTCAGAGTACGCCAAGTCAGAGTACGCCAAGTCAGAGTACGCCACCTCAGAGTACGCCAAGTCAGAGCACGCCAAGTCAGAGTACGGAAGTCAGAGTACTCCACCTCAGAGTACAAGTCAGAGTACGCCAAGTCAGAGTACTCCAAGTCAGAGTACGCCAAGTCAGAGTACGCCAAATCAGAGTACGCCAAGTCAGAGTACGCCAAATCAGAGTACGCCAAGTCAGAGTACGCCAAGTCAGAGTACGCCAAGTCAGAGTACGCCAAGTCAGAGTACGCCACCTCAGAGTACGCCAAGTCAGAGTACGCCAAGTCAGAGTACGCCACCTCAGAGTACGCCAAGTCAGAGTACGCCAAGTCAGAGTACGCAGAGTCAGAGTACTCCAAGTCAGAGTACGCCAAGTCAGAGTACGCCAAGTCAGAGTACTCCAAGTCAGAGTACGCCAAGTCAGAGTACGCCAAGTCAGAGTACGCCAAGTCAGAGTACGCCAAGTCAGAGTACTCCAAGTCAGAGTACGCCACCTCAGAGTACGCCAAGTCAGAGTACGCCAAGTCAGAGTACGCAGAGTCAGAGTACTCCACCTCAGAGTACGCCAAGTCAGAGTACGCCAAATCAGAGTACGCCAAGTCAGAGTACGCCAAGTCAGAGTACGCCAAGTCAGAGTACGCCACCTCAGAGTACTCCACCTCAGAGTACGCCAAGTCAGAGTACGCCAACTCAGAGTACGGCAAGTCAGAGTACGGCAAGTCAGAGTACGCCACCTCAGAGTACGCCAAGTCAGAGTACGCCAAGTCAGAGTACGCAGAGTCAGAGTACTCCACCTCAGAGTACGCCAAGTCAGAGTACGCCAAATCAGAGTACGCCAAGTCAGAGTACGCCAAGTCAGAGTACGCCAAGTCAGAGTACGCCACCTCAGAGTACTCCACCTCAGAGTACGCCAAGTCAGAGTACGCCAACTCAGAGTACGGCAAGTCAGAGTACGGCAAGTCAGAGTACGCCACCTCAGAGTACGCCAAGTCAGAGTACGCCAAGTCAGAGTACGCATAGTCAGAGTACTCCACCTCAGAGTACGCCAAGTCAGAGTACGCCAAGTCAGAGTACTCCAAGTCAGAGTACGCCAAGTCAGAGTACGCCACCTCAGAGTACGCCAAGTCAGAGTACGCCAAGTCAGAGTACGCAGAGTCAGAGTACTCCACCTCAGAGTACGCCAAGTCAGAGTACGCCAAGTCAGAGTACTCCAAGTCAGAGTACGCCAAGTCAGAGTACGCCAAGTCAGAGTACGCCAAATCAGAGTACGCCAAGTCAGAGTACGCCAAATCAGAGTACGCCAAGTCAGAGTACGCCAAGTCAGAGTACGCCAAGTCAGAGTACGCCAACTCAGAGTACGGCAAGTCAGAGTACGGCAAGTCAGAGTACGCCACCTCAGAGTACGCCAAGTCAGAGTACGCCAAGTCAGAGTACGCCAAGTCAGAGTACGCCAAGTCAGAGTACGCCAAGTCAGAGTACGCCAAGTCAGAGTACGCCAGGTCAGAGTACGCCAAATCAAAGTACGCCAAGTCAGAGTACGCCAAGTCAGAGTACGCCAGGTCAGAGTACGCCAAATCAGAGTACGCCAAGTCAGAGTACGCCAAGTCAGAGTACGCCAAGTCAGAGTACGCCAAGTCAGAGTACGCCAAGTCAGAGTACGCCAAGTCAGAGTACGCCAAGTCAGAGTACGCCAGGTCAGAGTACGCCAAATCAGAGTACGCCAAGTCAGAGTACACCAAGTCAGAGTACACCAAGTCAGAGTACGCCAAGTCAGAGTACTCCACCTCAGAGTACGCCACCTCAGAGTACGCCAAGTCAGAGTACGCCAAATCAGAGTACGCCAAGTCAGAGTACACCAAGTCAGAGTACACCAAGTCAGAGTACGCCAAGTCAGAGTACTCCACCTCAGAGTACGCCACCTCAGAGTACGCCAAGTCAGAGTACACCAACTCAGAGTACGCCAAGTCAGAGTACGCCAAGTCAGAGTACGCCAAATCAGAGTACGCCAAGTCAGAGTACGCCAAGTCAGAGTACTCCACCTCAGAGTACGCCAAGTCAGAGTACTCCAAGTCAGAGTACGCCAGGTCAGAGTACGCCAAGTCAGAGTACTCCAAGTCAGAGTAAGACAAGTCAGAGTACTCCACCTCAGAGTACGCCAAGTCAGAGTACTCCAAGTCAGAGTACGCCAAGTCAGAGTACGCCAAGTCAGAGTACGCCAAATCAGAGTACGCCAAGTCAGAGTACGCCAAATCAGAGTACGCCAAGTCAGAGTACGCCAAGTCAGAGTACGCCAAGTCAGAGTACGCCAACTCAGAGTACGGCAAGTCAGAGTACGGCAAGTCAGAGTACGCCACCTCAGAGTACGCCAAGTCAGAGTACGCCAAGTCAGAGTACGCCAAGTCAGAGTACGCCAAGTCAGAGTACGCCAAGTCAGAGTACGCCAAGTCAGAGTACGCCAGGTCAGAGTACGCCAAATCAAAGTACGCCAAGTCAGAGTACGCCAAGTCAGAGTACGCCAAGTCAGAGTACGCCAAGTCAGAGTACGCCAAGTCAGAGTACGCCAAGTCAGAGTACGCCACCTCAGAGTACGCCAAGTCAGAGTACGCCAGGTCAGAGTACGCCAAATCAGAGTACGCCAAGTCAGAGTACGCCAAGTCAGAGTACGCCAAGTCAGAGTACGCCAAGTCAGAGTACGCCAAGTCAGAGTACGCCAGGTCAGAGTACGCCAAATCAGAGTACGCCAAGTCAGAGTACGCCAAGTCAGAGTACGCCACCTCAGAGTACGCCAAGTCAGAGTACGCCAAGTCAGAGTACGCCACCTCAGAGTACGCCAAGTCAGAGTACGCCAAGTCAGAGTACGCCAAGTCAGAGTACGCCAAGTCAGAGTACGCCAAGTCAGAGTACGCCAAGTCAGAGTACTCCACCTCAGAGTACGCCAAGTCAGAGTACTCCAAGTCAGAGTACGCCAAGTCAGAGTACGCCAAGTCAGAGTACTCCAAGTCAGAGTAAGACAAGTCAGAGTACTCCACCTCAGAGTACGCCAAGTCAGAGTACTCCAAGTCAGAGTACGCCAAGTCAGAGTACGCCAAGTCAGAGTACTCCAAGTCAGAGTACGCCAAGTCAGAGTACGCCAAGTCAGAGTACGCCAAGTCAGAGTACTCCAAGTCAGAGTACGCCAAGTCAGAGTACGCCAAGTCAGAGTACGCCAAGTCAGAGTATTCCAAGTCAGAGTACGCCAAGTCAGAGTACTCCACCTCAGAGTACGCCAAGTCAGAGTACGCCAAGTCAGAGTACGCCAAGTCAGAGTACACCAACTCAAAGTACGCCAAGTCAGGGTACACCAAGTCAGAGTACGCCAAGTCAGAGTACACCAACTCAGAGTACGCCAAGTCAGAGTACGCCAAGTCAGAGTACGCCAAGTCAGAGTACGCCAAGTCAGAGTACGCCAACTCAGAGTACGCCAAATCAGAGTACGGACATGTGACAGGCTCGTGTGAGTAATCGGATTTCTCTCTGATCCTTCACAATGTGCAGGTTTTAACAACAAACTCATGTAAGAAAGACAAAAGGGAAGAGAAAATAAATAGAGTAGTCATGGGGTTCACTCAGGAGGCGGGTCTGGGGGCATATCCTGGGTTTGGGGGTGTGTCCTAGGGGGCGTGGCCTACCTCAATGCTGTACTTGGTCATGTGACCCTGGCGTCTGCAGTACAGGTACAACATCCCGATGCTGCTGCCCACGGCAACAAAGTCCGGACTGCAGTCCACAGCCGTGAGATAAACCAGGACCGAGCGGAACCCCCTCTGGACCTGAGACAGAACACAGAACTGAGAACCATCTGGACCTGAGACAGAACACAGAACCATCTGGACCTGAGACAGAACACAGAACTGAGAACCATCTGGACCTGAGACAGAACACAGAACTGAGAACCATCTGGACCTGAGACAGAACACAGAACTGAGAACCATCTGGACCTGAAACAGAACACAGAACCATCTGGACCTGAGACAGAACACAGAACCATCTGGACCTGAGACAGAACACAGAACTGAGAACCATCTGGACCTGAGACAGAACACAGAACTGAGAACCATCTGGACCTGAAACAGAACACAGAACCATCTGGACCTGAAACAGAACACAGAACTGAGAACCATCTGGACCTGAGACAGAACACAGAACTGAGAACCATCTGGACCTGAAACAGAACACAGAACTGAGAACCATCTGGACCTGAGACAGAACACAGAACCATCTGGACCTGAAACAGAACACAGAACCATCTGGACCTGGAGCGTTGTGTCTTGGAGTGTTTGTTTCACTATTACTCATGACCCTGATGTTCCTCATGCGCCTGGAGGAACTCTCCCTCATTAGATGATCCTCCTTCTTCCTCCTCGTGGTTCTGGTCCATCTGCGTCTGTGGGAGGAGCATCTCTCCTTTATCTGCTTCTCCTCCAGGTCTACACTTTTTCCATAGGGTTTTTGTAGTTTTTCCTCGACAGAAGGGGGCGCTCTGGGACAGAAGGGGGCGCTCTGGGACACACAGGGGGCGCTCTGGGACACACAGGGGGCGCTCTGGGACAGAAGGGGGCGCTCTGGGACACACAGGGGGCGCTCTGGGACACACAGGGGGCGCTCTGGGACAGAAGGGGGCGCTCTGGGACAGAAGGGGGCGCTCTGGGACAGAAGGGGGCGCTCTGGGACACACAGGGGGCGCTCTGGGACAGAAGGGGGCGCTCTGGGACACACAGGGGGCGCTCTGGGACACACAGGGGGCGCTCTGGGACACACAGGGGGCGCTCTGGGACAGAAGGGGGCGCTCTGGGACAGAAGGGGGCGCTCTGGGACACACAGGGGGCGCTCTGGGACAGAAGGGGCGCTCTGGGGACACACAGGGCGCTCTGGGACACACAGGGGGCGCTCTGGGACAGAAGGGGGCGCTCTGGGACAGAAGGGGGCGCTCTGGGACACACAGGGGGCGCTCTGGGACAGAAGGGGGCGCTCTGGGACACACAGGGGGCGCTCTGGGACACACAGGGGGCGCTCTGGGACAGAAGGGGGCGCTCTGGTTGTGACTTTGGACGCTACAAAAAATAAATTGAATAGAATTGTTCTGACGTAAACAGTGTTACACAGTGAGACGAGTCAGCTCTGGGGGCTGGGGTCGACTAAAGACCCGCCCCATCGACCCATCGATCGACTAAAGGGGTGTGGCTAAAATATATTACAACTGTAATGTATCTCCACGGATCTGACCCAAACTGCACTCAGAAGAACTGTAGGAGTTCAAGCAAAAACAAGGCCCAGTCCTGGTCCTGGTCCAGTCTTGGTCCTGGTCCAGTCCTGGTCCTGTCCTGGTCCAGTCCTGGTCCAGGATCAGTCCTGGTCCTGGTCCAGTCCTGGTCCTGGTCCAGTACCTTGGCTGGGATGGAGTTCAGGAGGTGGTACAAGGGACAGAACTCCCTCAGAACTGATTCTTGGGTCGACGCCATGACGAAGGTCTGAAGAACAAGAAAAGAGTTTATCATCATCTGACCTTTGACCTCTGCTCCTCTGACCCTCTGCTCCTCTCCTCCTCTGACCCTCTGCTCCTCTGACCCTCTGCTCCTCTCCTCCTCTGACCCTCTGCTCCTCTGACCCTCTGCTCCTCTGACCCTCTGCTCCTCTCCTCCTCTGACCCTCTGCTCCTCTGACCCTCTGCTCCTCTCCTCCTCTGACCCTCTGCTCCTCTGACCCTCTGCTCCTCTGACCCTCTGCTCCTCTCCTCCTCTGACCTCTGCTCCTCTGACCCTCTGCTCCTCCTCCTCCTCTGACCCTCTGCTCCTCCTCTGACCCTCTGCTCCTCTGCTCCTCTGACCCTCTGCTCCTCCTCTGCTCCTCTGACCCTCTGCTCCTCTGACCCTCTGCTCCTCCTCTGCTCCTCTGACCCTCTGCTCCTCTGACCCTCTGCTCCTCTGACCCTCTGCTCCTCTGACCCTCTGCTCCTCTGACCCTCTGCTCCTCTGACCCTCTGCTCCTCTGACCCTCTGCTCCTCTGACCCTCTGCTCCTCTGACCCTCTGCTCCTCTGACCCTCTGCTCCTCCTCTGCTCCTCTGACCCTCTGCTCCTCTGACCCTCTGCTCCTCTGACCCTCTGCTCCTCTGACCCTCTCCTCCTCTGCTCCTCTGACCCTCTGCTCCTCTGACCCTCTGCTCCTCTCCTCCTCTGACCTCTGCTCCTCTGACCCTCTCCTCCTCTGACCCTCTGCTCCTCTGCTCCTCTGACCCTCTGCTCCTCTGACCCTCTGCTCCTCCTCTGCTCCTCTGACCCTCTGCTCCTCTGACCCTCTGCTCCTCTGACCCTCTGCTCCTCTGACCCTCTCCTCCTCTGACCCTCTGCTCCTCTGACCCTCTGCTCCTCTGACCTCTGCTCCTCGTCTGCTCCTCTCCTCCTCTGCTCCTCTGACCTCTGACCCTCTCCTCCTCTGACCCACTGCTCCTCTGACCCTCTCCTCCTCTGACCCTCTGCTCCTCTGACCCTCTGCTCCTCTGACCCTCTCCTCCTCTGACCCACTGCTCCTCTGACCCTCTCCTCCTCTGCTCCTCTGACCCTCTGCTCCTCTGACCCTCTGCTCCTCTGACCCTCTGCTCCTCTGACCTCTGACCCTCTGCTCCTCTGACCCTCTGCTCCTCTGACCCTCTGCTCCTCTGACCCTCTGCTCCTCTGACCCTCTGCTCCTCTGACCCTCTGCTCCTCTGACCCTCTGCTCCTCTGACCCTCTCCTCCTCTGCTCCTCTGACCCTCTGCTCCTCTGACCCTCTGCTCCTCTGATCCTCTGACCCTCTGCTCCTCTGACCCTCTGCTCCTCTGACCCTCTGCTCCTCTGACCCTCTGCTCCTCTGACCCTCTGCTCCTCTGCTCCTCTGACCCTCTGCTCCTCTGACCTCTGACCCTCTGCTCCTCTGACCCTCTGCTCCTCTGCTCCTCTGACCCTCTGCTCCTCTGACCCTCTGCTCCTCTGACCTCTGCTCCTCTGACCCTCTGCTCCTCTGACCTCTGACCTCTGACCCTCTGCTCCTCTGACCTCTGCTCCTCTGACCCTCTGCTCCTCTGACCCTCTGCTCCTCTGACCCTCTGCTCCTCTGACCTCTGCTCCTCTGACCCTCTGCTCCTCTGACCTCTGCTCCTCTGACCCTCTGCTCCTCCTCTGCTCCTCTGACCCTCTGCTCCTCTGACCCTCTGCTCCTCTGACCCTCTGCTCACCTCTGCTCCTCTGACCCTCTGCTCCTCTGACCCTCTGCTCCTCTGACCCTCTGCTCCTCTGACCCTCTGCTCCTCTGACCCTCTGCTCCTCTGACCCTCTGCTCCTCTGACCCTCTGCTCCTCCTCTGCTCCTCTGACCCTCTGCTCCTCTGACCCTCTGCTCCTCTGACCCTCTGCTCCTCTGACCCTCTCCTCCTCTGACCCTCTGCTCCTCTGCTCCTCTGACCCTCTGCTCCTCTGACCCTCTGCTCCTCCTCTGCTCCTCTGACCCTCTGCTCCTCTGACCCTCTGCTCCTCTGACCCTCTGCTCCTCTCCTCCTCTGACCCTCTGCTCCTCTGACCCTCTGCTCCTCTGACCCTCTGCTCCTCCTCTGCTCCTCTCCTCCTCTGCTCCTCTGACCTCTGACCCTCTCCTCCTCTGACCCACTGCTCCTCTGACCCTCTCCTCCTCTGACCCTCTGCTCCTCTGACCCTCTGCTCCTCTGACCCTCTCCTCCTCTGACCCTCTGCTCCTCTGACCCTCTGCTCCTCTCCTCCTCTGCTCCTCTGACCTCTGACCCTCTCCTCCTCTGACCTCTGACCCTCTCCTCCTCTGACCCTCTGCTCCTCTGACCCTCTCCTCCTCTGACCCACTGCTCCTCTGACCCTCTCCTCCTCTGCTCCTCTGACCCTCTGCTCCTCTGACCCGCTGCTCCTCTGACCTCTGACCCTCTGCTCCTCTGACCCTCTGCTCCTCTGACCCTCTGCTCCTCTGACCCTCTCCTCCTCTGCTCCTCTGACCCTCTGCTCCTCTGACCCTCTGCTCCTCTGACCCTCTGCTCCTCTGACCCTCTGCTCCTCTGACCCTCTGCTCCTCTGACCCTCTGCTCCTGACCCTTTGCTCCTCTGCTCCTCTGCTCCTGACCCTCTGCTCCTCTGCTCCTCTGCTCCTCTGACCCTCTGCTCCTCTGACCTCTGACCCTCTGCTCCTCTGACCTCTGCTCCTCTGCTCCTCTGACCCTCTGACCTCTGACCTCTGACCCTCTGCTCCTCTGACCTCTGCTCCTCTAACCCTCTGCTCCTCTGACCCTCTGCTCCTCTGACCCTCTGCTCCTCTGACCTCTGCTCCTCTGACCCTCTGCTCCTCTGACCTCTGCTCCTCTGACCTCTGCTCCTCTGCTCCTCTGACCCTCTGCTCCTCTGACCTCTGACCCTCTGACCTCTGCTCCTCTGCTCCTCTGACCTCTGCCCCTCTGCTCCTCTGACCCTCTGCTCCTCTGACCTTTGACCTCTGCTCCTCTGACCCTCTGCTCCTCTGACCTTTGACCTCTGACCCTCTGACCTCTGCTCCTCTGACCTCTGCCCCTCTGACCTCTGCTCCTCTGACCTCTGCCCCTCTGCTCCTCTGACCCTCTGCTCCTCTGACCTCTGACCCTCTGCTCCTCTTCTCACCAGCAGGGGGCGCACGTTCTTACACTTTTCACAGTTAACGCCGTAAAACCACGTGATCTTAAAGCGTTTTGAAGTCGCTAATGACGTCACAAACCACAAAACTATGAATCCGCGTTGGCTCCAGAAAAGGCCTTTAAACTGTATTTATTAAAAGTAAGAACCAGAAGAGACGCGGCTGCACGAGAGACCCGGATGGAGCCCAAACACCGCGTCAATAACATGGATAATAAACTCAATTAAAGCCGAACGTGCGGCTGTAAATGTGTCGACACCAGGCCGAACCAAGCAGAAGATTCTCCTCAACGATCAGCGCGAATGTAAAGACTTTAGATCGGCCTCAGTCCAGAATAAACAGCAGGAAATGAATAAAATGAGGCGGGAGTGGATGGGGTTACGGTTTGGGCGGCTATTGTTGTGTCCGTCCTGAAAACGCCCCGAAAGTTCGACGTCTCGTCTTAAAATGGTCCAAATGTGACAAAACATGCGTCAAAAGCTCCAAATCCAGCTGTTTTTATTGCGTTTGGGGTGAAATGTGCCTAAAGTGAGTGTTTCCGTGAAGCTAAGTGTAGCAGGAGGCTAACCGTTAGCCGCACTGAAGCTAAACCGGGCTCCGGGGCTTACGCGGGTTCTACCGGGTCCAGGAGGCTTCAGCTCGGGGCCCCGGGCAGCTACAGGCCGCACGGGAGGCGCTGGGGTCCGGCCACAAACATCCACAGCCGCGGAGCATCTCCCGGAGCAAATCCACCTGCCATCCCCGGCAACAAACGGCGTCCCCCGGCGGCGGGAGAGGGAAGTGCAGGGCCGGGAGTGGACCGGGACCGGGACTGGACTGGACTGGACTGGACTGGGACTGGACCGGGACCGGGACTGGACTGGACTGGGACCAGGACCAGGACTGGGACCAGGACTGGGACTGGACCGGGAGTGGACCAGGACTGGGAGTGGACCGGGACCGGGACGGAACCAGGACCAGGACTGGACCGGGACCGGGACTGGACCAGGACTGGACCAGGACTGGACCAGGACTGGACCGGGACCGGGACGGAACCAGGACCAGGACTGGACCGGGACCAGGACTGGACCAGGACTGGACCAGGACTGGACCAGGACTGGACCAGGACTGGACCGGGACCGGGACTGGACTGGGACCAGGACTGGACCGGGACCAGGACTGAACCAGGACCAGGACTGGACCGGGACCAGGACTGAACCAGGACCAGGACTGGACCGGGACCGGGACCAGGACTGGACTAGGACTGGACCAGGACTGAACCAGGACTGGACCAGGACTGGACCGGGACCAGGACTGAACCAGGACTGAACCAGGACTGGACCGGGACCAGGACTGGACCAGGACTGAACCAGGTGGACCTGGACTGGACCAGGACTGGACCAGGACTGGACCAGGACTGGACTAGGACTGGACTAGGACTGGACCAGGACTGAACCAGGACTGGACCAGGACTGGACCCACAGAGAACAGCCTGTTTGGATCAATCCCCGGTGAATCAGTCCCAAACACATGTCCGTCTATGATTCTGGAGTAAATACTTCACACTTTATTAAACTTAACATTTCCTGCCGATGTTAAGTTTAATAAAGTCATTCTGTTTTTAGTGTGGCCCCCAGAGCAGAGTGTGGCCCCCAGAGCAGAGTGTGGCCCCCAGAGCAGAGTGTGGCCCCCAGAGCAGAGTGTGGCCCCCAGAGCAGAGTGTGGCCCCCAGAGCAGAGTGTGGCCCCCAGCAGAGTGTGGGCCCCAGCAGAGTGTGGCCCCCAGCAGAGTGTGGCCCCCAGCAGAGTGTGGCCCCAGCAGAGTGTGGCCCCCAGCAGAGTGTGGCCCCCAGCAGAGTGTGGCCCCAGCAGAGTGTGGGCCCCAGCAGAGTGTGGCCCCCAGAGCAGAGTGTGGCCCCCAGAGCAGAGTGTGGGCCCCAGCAGAGTGTGGCCCCCAGAGCAGAGTGTGGGCCCCAGCAGAGTGTGGCCCCCAGAGCAGAGTGTGGGCCCCAGCAGAGTGTGGCCCCCAGAGCAGAGTGTGGGCCCCAGCAGAGTGTGGCCCCAGCAGAGTGTGGCCCCCAGGGCAGAGTGTGGGCCCCAGCAGAGTGTGGCCCCCAGAGCAGAGTGTGGGCCCCAGCAGAGTGTGGCCCCCAGAGCAGAGTGTGGCCCCCAGCAGAGTGTGGCCCCCAGCAGAGTGTGGGCCCCAGAGCAGAGTGTGGGCCCCAGCAGAGTGTGGGCCCCAGCAGAGTGTGGCCCCCCGAGCAGAGTGTGGCCCCCAGAGCAGAGTGTGGGCCCCAGCAGAGTGTGGCCCCCAGAGCAGAGTGTGGGCCCCAGCAGAGTGTGGGCCCCAGCAGAGTGTGGCCCCCAGAGCAGAGTGTGGCCCCCAGCAGAGTGTGGCCCCCAGAGCAGAGTGTGGCCCCCAGCAGAGTGTGGCCCCCAGCAGAGTGTGGCCCCCGGCAGAGTGTGGCCCCCAGAGCAGAGTGTGGCCCCCAGCAGAGTGTGGCCCCAGCAGAGTGTGGCCCCCAGAGCAGAGTGTGGCCCCCAGCAGAGTGTGGCCCCCGGCAGAGTGTGGCCCCCAGAGCAGAGTGTGGCCCCCAGAGCAGAGTGTGGCCCCCAGCACAGTGTGGCCCCCGGCAGAGTGTGGCCCCCAGAGCAGAGTGTGGCCCCCAGAGCAGAGTGTGGGCCCCGGCAGAGTGTGGCCCCCAGAACAGAGTGTGGCCCCCAGAGCAGAGTGTGGCCCCCAGCACAGTGTGGGCCCCAGCAGAGTGTGGCCCCCAGAGCAGAGTGTGGCCCCCAGAGCAGAGTGTGGCCCCCAGCAGAGTGTGGCCCCCAGCAGAGTGTGGGCCCCAGAGCAGAGTGTGGGCCCCAGCAGAGTGTGGGCCCCAGCAGAGTGTGGCCCCCAGAGCAGAGTGTGGCCCCCAGAGCAGAGTGTGGGCCCCAGCAGAGTGTGGCCCCCAGAGCAGAGTGTGGGCCCCAGCAGAGTGTGGCCCCCAGAGCAGAGTGTGGCCCCCAGCAGAGTGTGGCCCCCGGCAGAGTGTGGCCCCCAGAGCAGAGTGTGGCCCCCAGCAGAGTGTGGCCCCCGGCAGAGTGTGGCCCCCAGAGCAGAGTGTGGCCCCCAGAGCAGAGTGTGGCCCCCAGCACAGTGTGGCCCCCGGCAGAGTGTGGCCCCCAGAGCAGAGTGTGGCCCCCAGCAGAGTGTGGCCCCCGGCAGAGTGTGGCCCCAGAGCAGAGTGTGGGCCCCAGCAGAGTGTGGCCCCCAGAACAGAGTGTGGCCCCCAGAACAGAGTGTGGCCCCCAGAGCAGAGTGTGGCCCCCAGCAGAGTGTGGCCCCCAGAGCAGAGTGTGGCCCCCAGAGCAGAGTGTGGCCCCCAGCACAGTGTGTGGGGTCCGCGCCTGGATCAGTGAAAACACCTGATTTTAAATCATTGAGTAAATAATAATATTGTTCATGTCGGGGGTTTAGTTGATTAATAAAGACACTTTATAAGTTAAATGGGGCAGACATTATATAGATCTATTGTATTTTATTTTTACTTTATATATATCTTATATTGTTATAATACTTTACTGTCTCTACTGGTCGGTTGCACATGTAACGAAAGGAATTTCCCCTGAGGATAAATAAAAGTGATTCTGATTCTGAAATAAAGTTCAATGAGTCCCACTCTGTGTCTGTGATGGACGTGGATTATTGACTCTTTAAAGGTGTTTGGTCTAAACTAAAGTTAATTATTTACAACGATCATCAGAAAGCATGGCATTAACTTCCACTGCTCTGCAGATGACACTCAGCTGTATTTATCAATGAAACCTGATCAGACCCATCAAGTAGACAGACTTAGTGCCTGCGTGAAAGACATAAAAACTTGGATGACTCTTAATTATCTGCTCCTTAACCCTGAACAAACCGAGGTCATTCTGCTGGGCCCTAAGCACCTGCCAGACTCTTTATCTGACCAGATAGTTTCTCTGGACAATATCACTGTAGCCCCCAGCTCTACTGTAAGAAACCTTGGGGTCCTATTTGACCCAGATCTCTGGTTCAAAGCTCATATAAACCAAGCCTGTAAAACAGACGACTTTCATCTGTAACATCAGACAAAATGATAAAAATCCTGCCCAGAGACGATGCCAAACTCATCCATGCATTTGTCACATCCAGATTAGACTATTGTAACGCTCTGCTTACAGCGTGTCCTAAAAGCTCTAGAAGAAGCTTTCAACTGGTTCAAAATGCAGCAGCAAGATTATTAACAGGTACTAGAAGAAGAGATCATATTTCACCAGTGTTGGAGTCTCTTCACTGGCTTCTGTTGAGTTTAGAATCAAATTTAAAATCCTCCTCCTGACTTATAAAGCTTTAAACAATATGGCCCCATCGACCTCAAAGATGCAATAGTAGCGTACCATCCAAACAGAGCTCTTCGTTCTCAAAATGCTGGACTATTGTTAGTCCCAGAGTCTCTAAAAGCACAGTAGGAGGTCGAGCATTTAGCTACCAAGCTCCTGTTATGGAACCAGCTCCCTGTTCATGTAAAAGAGGCCGACACAGTCTCTACATTTAAGACCAGGCTCAAAACGTTCCTCTTTGAAATAGTTTATGGTCAGGCCAGTTAGGAACAGAAATAAAAACCTACAGTTTTAGCTACGCTGCCCTTGGAGCGACTCTGCTGGAGAAGTATGGAGCTGAACACTGTCCTCTGGTTCTTCTACTTTACCATCAACAATATTTAATATTACTTCAACTGTAGTCTGTTCATTGCTGTTCACATGTTTCTCTTTCTCTCCACTTCCCCCGGGGAGTGGAGACTGTTTCAGACACTGCGGCGGCTGCTCCAGTGACGAACCCCCCCCCCCCTCTGTCTGGAGGATCTATGCTCCTCCCCCTGGACAGCTGGATTAGCCACACCTCGTCTGCCTGGACCAACTCCATCTACTTTAGATGAACTGTTCCTCATCTCCTCCTGGAGGATCTCTCTACACTGGTGGACTGCTCCTCGTCCTCCTGGAGGATCTCTCTACACTGGTGGACTGCTCCTCGTCCTCCTGGAGGATCTCTCTACACTGGTGGACTGCTCCTCGTCCTCCTGGAGGATCTCTCTACACTGGTGGACTGCTCCTCGTCCTCCTGGAGGATCTCTCTCTACACTGGTGGACTGCTCCTCGTCCTCCTGGAGGATCTCTCTACACTGGTGGACTGCTCCTCGTCCTCCTGGAGGATCTCTCTACACTGGTGGACTGCTCCTCGTCCTCCTGGAGGATCTCTCTACACTGGTGGACTGCTCCTCGTCCTCCTGGAGGATCTCTCTACACTGGTGGACTGCTCCTCGTCCTCCTGGAGGATCTCTCTACACTGGTGGACTGCTCCTCGTCCTCCTGGAGGATCTCTCTACACTGGTGGACTGCTCCTCGTCCTCCTGGATGAACTCTTTAAAGCCTCCTCCCTCTTGAGTGGTTCTGGTTCAGTCCAAGTGGATGTCAGTCCTAGTTCATCTGCAGCCTGTCCGTCCGTGGGAGTAGGATCTCTCCTTCACTGTGGTTCTCCTCAGGTTTATACTTTGTCCCATGGGGTTTTTTGTAGTTTTTCCTGAAGGAGGGTCAAAGGACAGGGGCATTCTGGGACAGTTATCTGAACTGCTTTTACCTGTGGCCCATCGAGGCAACTGTTGTTGTGATTTTGGGCATTAGAAACATAAATGGATTTGATTTGATTTGATTTGACAACGGGATGAGATTTTACTTTTACTTCATGGACAAAGTCTTAGTCTGGTTTTGGTCTGGACTTTAGCTGGACCTGTCCAGATCTCGGTCTGTGAGTCCAGGTCCAGTCCAGTCTAGGTCCAGTCCAGGTCCAGATCCAGATCCAGTCCAGGTCCAGATCCAGTCCAGGTCCAGATCCAGTGCAGGTTCAGGTCCAGTCCAGTCAAGGTCCAGTCCAGATCTAGTCCAGTCCAGGTCCAGGTCCAGGTCCAGTCCAGTCCAGGTCCAGTCCTAGTCCAGTCCATTTCAGTCCAGTCCAGGTCCAGATCCAGATCCAGTCCAGGTCCAGTCCAGATCCAGTCCAGGTCCAGATCCAGTCCAGGTTCAGTCCAGGTCCAGGTCCAGGTCCAGATTCAGTCCAGTCAAGGTCCAGTCCAGATCTAGTCCAGTCCAGGTCCAGGTCCAGTCCAGTCCAGTCCAGTCCAGTCCAGTCCAGGTCCAGTCCAGTCCAGGTCCAGTCCAGGTCCAGGTCCAGATCTAGTCCAGGTCCAGTCTAGTCCAGGTCCAGGTCCAGGTCCAGTCCTAGTCCAGTCCAGATCTAGTCCCAGGTCCAGTCGAGTCCAGTCCATTTCAGTCCAGTCCAGGTCCAGTCCAGTCCAGGTCCAGTCCAGTCGTGGCTCCGCTCCGGTCCGGGTTTCCCGCGCTGCCGGCGGCTGAGGCTAATGCTAAGGCTAGTTCAAAACTGCCCCGCTAACCGTTACCGTTTTCCTCAAGGTTTACGCGTTTTTCCGCGGAGCCTTGAATGCCTCTGTCGGTCCCCGCGTTTGGGCCGCTTCACCCCCGCTCCAGCCCCGCACCGGCACCGCCCCGAACCCCCCGGACCCCGCTCCCCCGCCTTTAGCCCGCGTTTACCCGGAGAACAGCGCAGCTCGCCCCGCCGCTTCTCATAAGCCTCATCCAAAATGGCGGACACGGAGGATGACAGCGGTTCGACCAGAACAATACCAGCCGCAGAGCCGCTCCAGAACCCGGCCGAACCGAGCGGCGAGCCCGGGACCAGCGCCGCGGCCGTGGACCTGAGCACCGAGCCCCGGGACGGAGCCGCGGCCGAGGAGAGGAGCGCGGAGCCCGGGCAGAGCGGCACCACGGCCCGGGAGGACGCTCCGGCTCTGCCCGCTCCGCACGGCTCCGAGCCCGGACACGCTCCGGAGGTGTTGGCCGCCGTGCAGGACGCCCAGCCCGGGGAGAGCTTCCAGGTTCGAACCGCCCGGTGAACGCGCTCAAACCACATTCTCTGAGTTCAGTTCGAGGCCCGCGGGGTTTGTTTTGGTCTGAGCCCGCTTCATGTTTGTCTAAAATGTGACGTAGTGACTTTATGTTGAAGTGCGTTTAAAAGTGCAGCTCATTCATTGTCCCGCTCTTCTTTATAATAACGTAAGCACAGACATGTCCCGCAGTGTTTCTTTAGCGCTGGTCGGTCCTTGTTTCTGTTTCTTATTTTGTGTTTGAACCTGATGCTCTTTGGGGCTGTGTCTGTCAGACCCAGCCGTGTCTTATCTCTGTCCCACAGCTCTGTCCCACAGCTCTGTCTGAGTCCTGAAGCTCTGGAGATTCATCCTAATAATCATTTATATTTTCTATTTATATTTAATTCCCTTCTCGTCCTCCTCGGCGTCTCCTCCAGCTCTGAGCTCAGGTCCAGAGTCCAGGAGCTTGAGGGTTCAGTAGCTGTTCCTGCTCTTTTCTGGACTCAGAGGTCACTGAGTGCTCCATCACCTTCACCTCCAGACCTTCACCTCCAGACCTTCTCCTCCAGAGCTTCACCTCCAGAGCTTCACCTCCAGAGCTTCACCTCCAGACCTTCACCTCCAGAGCTTCACCTCCAGACCTTCACCTCCAGACCTTCTCCTCCAGACCTTCTCCTCCAGACCTTCACCTCCAGACCTTCACCTCCAGACCTTCTCCTCCAGACCTTCTCCTCCAGACCTTCACCTCCAGACCTTCTCCTGCTCTGAGCCCTTGGCGTTTGTCGTGGTCTTTCTCCTGATGTTGCGTCACTTCCTTTGCTTTTTATCACCACACGACGTCTGATTGGTTCATTACCGTCTGTGTCTGGACGTCCCACAGGGTCTTCTGTCAGTCTGTGCCTGGACGTCCCACAGGGTCTTCTGTCAGTCTGTGCCTGGACGTCCCACAGGGTCTTCTGTCAGTCTGTGCCTGGACGTCCCACAGGGTCTTCTGTCAGTCTGTGCCTGGACGTCCCACGGGGTCTTCTGTCAGTCTCTACCACCTTTGGAGGGGTTTTTGACCTTGGTTTCCAGTCCATGTTCTGCACAGATGTTTCTGTCTCTGAGACACTTGGTTATGGAGCTCCATGTGTCTCTCCCTGCAGCGTCTGACACCCACAGGTCTGGACTGTTCTGGACTGTCTCAGGAGCTAGTCCTTGGTCTGCTGTGGTAGATCTGGACCTGCTCCGTTGGACCTGCTCTGTTGGACCTGCTCTGTTGGACCTGCTCCGTTGGACCTGCTCTGTTGGACCTGCTCTGTTGGACCTGCTCTGTTGGACCTGCTCTGGAGGACCTGCTCCGTTGGACCTGCTCTGTTGGACCTGCTCTGGAGGACCTGCTCTGGAGGACCTGCTCTGGAGGACCTGCTCTGTTGGACCTGCTCTGTTGGACCTGCTCTGTTGGACCTGCTCTGGAGGACCTGCTCTGGAGGACCTGCTCTGTTGGACCTGCTCCGTTGGATCTGCTCTGGAGGACCTGCTCTGGAGGACCTGCTCTGGAGGACCTGCTCTGTTGGACCTGCTCTGTTGGACCTGCTCTGTTGGACCTGCTCTGGAGGACCTGCTCTGTTGGACCTGCTCTGTTGGACCTGCTCTGTTGGACCTGCTCCGTTGGACCTGCTCTGGAGGACCTGCTCCGGAGGACCTGCTCTGTTGGACCTGCTCCGTTGGATCTGCTCTGGAGGACCTGCTCTGGAGGACCTGCTCTGGAGGACCTGCTCAGTTGGACCTGCTCTGGAGGACCTGCTCTGTTGGACCTGCTCTGGAGGACCTGCTCTGGAGGACCTGCTCTGTTGGATCTGCTCTGTTGGACCTGCTCTGTTGGACCTGCTCTGGAGGACCTGCTCCGTTGGACCTGCTCCGTTGGACCTGCTCCGTTGGACCTGCTCCGTTGGACCTGCTCCGTTGGACCTGCTCTGGAGGACCTGCTCTGGAGGACCTGCTCTGTTGGACCTGCTCTGTTGGACCTGCTCCGTTGGACCTGCTCTGGAGGACCTGCTCTGTTGGACCTGCTCTGTTGGACCTGCTCTGGAGGATCTGCTCTGTTGGACCTGCTCTGGAGGACCTGCTCTGTTGGACCTGCTCCGTTGGACCTGCTCTGGAGGACCTGCTCTGTTGGACCTGCTCTGTTGGACCTGCTCTGTTGGACCTGCTCTGGAGGACCTGCTCTGGAGGACCTGCTCTGGAGGACCTGCTCTGTTGGACCTGCTCTGGAGGACCTGCTCTGGAGGACCTGCTCTGTTGGACCTGCTCTGGAGGACCTGCTCTGGAGGACCTGCTCTGGAGGACCTGCTCTGGAGGACCTGCTCTGGAGGACCTGCTCTGGAGGACCTGCTCTGGAGGACCTGCTCTGTTGGACCTGCTCTGGAGGACCTGCTCTGGAGGACCTGCTCTGTTGGACCTGCTCTGGAGGACCTGCTCTGGAGGACCTGCTCTGTTGGACCTGCTCTGGAGGACCTGCTCTGGAGGACCTGCTCTGGAGGATCTGCTCTGGAGGACCTGCTCTGGAGGACCTGCTCTGGAGGACCTGCTCTGGAGGACCTGCTCTGTTGGACCTGCTCTGGAGGACCTGCTCTGGAGGACCTGCTCCATGATGAGCCTCTGTCCTTCTGTCCGGCTCTAGACTCTGGAAGGACTTCTTGATATCAGACACTTCCGTTTTGTTCTGGAGGTGTGTCCCGAGTTGGGCGTGTCGTCCCACGAGGGCCCGTCCTCTGGGGCCCGTCCTCTGGGGCCCGTCCTCTGGGGCCCGTCCTCTGGGGCCGTGTCCTTCCTTTGGATCTGTGTTTATATCAGGGACGTCACGACTTTAGAATCACTCTAACTCTGATTATCCATGGGATGAAACGGAGCTAATTCAATTCTTTTTAAAATTATTCATTAACACTTCAACTTGAAAATATTCATGTTTAAAGGTGGAATGGAGGATTTCGGGCGACAAATCAGAATCTCATTTCCTCGTGGGTAGCACAAATAACTGGTCCGCTCAGGTGTCAATCATTCTCTGGTGCTAGTGCCCGCCCACAGGCTCGTCCATGCGTGGTTGATATGCTAGTGTGTTTATGTAGCAGGAGGTTAGCGGCGAGTTCCGTCATTGTAGGTCTAAACTTTCATCCGCGAAGTACCGAAATGGCTGAGGGACGAAAGAGAAAGACTGTTTTGGAGCTTTCACAGAAGAGACGAAAGTCTGCAGAGGAAAGAAACAAAACACGTGTTATTCTGGGGGAATGGTTTACGCGCTGGCGAGCATTGAAAGCGCAAAACAGGCTGATGCCTACGTTGCAAACTTTCTGCTGGACAGGTAACTGTTTATCTGACTCTTTTTTTTATCTTATTGTATGTGGAGTGTATTATTAAATCTTCTTCGCGGAGGTTGTCGTGAGAAAGCGACACCAATCGTCTTGTAAACAAATGCTCATGGAGCAGCGCTGCTGGGCGTGCTCGTTCACGAGGTTTGCTAGGCGTTCAGTCAGGAGAAACGGGGCGGGAGGGAGGGGGAACCTGCACATGCGCTTTTTCAAAAAAAGGACTAACAGTCGCAGATTTTCAAATCGGCGAGAAATCCTCCATTCAACCTTTAACTTACTCCAAATATTTAATTTGATTTATGATACAGTTACAGACACTTGGCTGTGGTCCTCAGCTGTTCTTCAGAGCCGCACACTAAACGTTTACTTGACATCAGTTGGTTTTATTGTCACGTTATTCTTTTGCCGTGAGCCTCGTGATGCTCTCTGGACCACTTTGAGGCTTTTACACTTTTTTAACCTTTATTTGTGCAAACTGTGTCGGCCGATAGGACGCACACTGTAGGACGCACACTGTAGGACGCACTCTGTAGGACACACACTGTAGGACGCACTGTAGGACACACACTGTAGGACACACACTGTAGGACGCACACTGTAGGACGCACTCTGTGGGGCCTTGCACACTGTAGGGGCCTTGCTCTGTAGGACACACACTGTAGGGCCTTGCTGTAGGACACACACTGTAGGACACACACTGTGGGGCGCACACTGTGGGGACGCACTCTGTGGGGCCACTCTGTAGGACACACACACTGTAGGGGCCTTGCTGTGACACACTGTAGGACACACTGTAGGTCACACTGTAGGACGCACACTGTAGGACGCACTCTGTAGGACACACACTGTAGGACGCACTGTAGGACACACACTGTAGGACACACACTGTAGGACGCACACTGTAGGACGCACACTGTAGGACACACTGTAGGACGCACACTGTAGGACACACTGTAGGACACACTGTAGGACACACACTGTAGGACACACACTGTAGGACGCACACTGTAGGACACACACTGTAGCACACACTGTAGGACGCACACTGTAGGACACACACTGTAGGACACACACTGTAGGACGCACACTGTAGGACGCACACTGTAGGACGCACACTGTAGGACACTCTGTAGGACGCACGCTGTAGGACACACACTGTAGCACACACTGTAGGACGCACACTGTAGGACACACACTGTAGGACGCACTGTAGGACACACACTGTAGGACGCACACTGTAGGACGCACACTGTAGGACACTCTGTAGGACGCACGCTGTAGGACGCACACTGTAGGACACACACTGTAGGACGCACACTGTAGGACGCACACTGTAGGACACTCTGTAGGACGCACGCTGTAGGACGCACGCTGTAGGACGCACACTGAACAACTGAACACTTGAATTTCCCTGACAGGGATCAATCATCTATCTACAACTGAGGTGCACTCCAGCTCCGGTGCACTTCAGCTCCGGTGCACTTCAGCTCCGGTGCACTTCAGCTCCGGTGCACTCCGGTGCACTTCAGCTCCGGTGCACTTCAGCTCTGGTGCACTTCAGCTCCGGTGCACTCCGGTGCACTTCAGCTCCGGTGCACTTCAGCTCCGGTGCACTCCGGTGCACTTCAGCTCCGGTGCACTTCAGCTCCGGTGCACTCCGGTGCACTTCAGCTCCGGTGCACTTCAGCTCCGGTGCACTCCGGTGCACTCCAGCTCTGGTGCACTTCAGCTCTGGTGCACTCCAGCTCTGGTGCACTTCAGCTCCGGTGCACTTCAGCTCCGGTGCACTCCGGTGCACTTCAGCTCTGGTGCACTTCAGCTCTGGTGCACTTCAGCTCCGGTGCACTCCGGTGCACTTCAGCTCCGGTGCACTTCAGCTCCGGTGCACTCCGGTGCACTCCAGCTCTGGTGCACTCCAGCTCTGGTGCACTTCAGCTCTGGTGCACTTCAGCTCTGGTGCACTTCAGCTCCGGTGCACTTCAGCTCCGGTGCACTTCAGCTCCGGTGCACTTCAGCTCCGGTGCACTTCTCACACTTGTTTCTCCTTCAGGTCGTCTCCGTCCCAGAACAGAGTGTCCAAACCCAGGACCAGGATCAGAACCAGACCATCACAGTCCTGGACTCTGGAGACCTGCTCCTGGGGTCAGAGTTCGCCAACACTACTATTCTGTACGTCCAATCAGACGGCAGCCTGGTGGAGGGGGCGGGGCTCACTGCTGAGGAGCAGCGGCTGATCCTGGAACAGCTCTCCAAGCAGACCGTAGTCCAGGTGAGGACGGGAGGGCACCTGAGGCACGGGGAGGGCACCTGAGCCACGGGGAGGGCACCTGAGGCACGGGGAGGGCACCTGAGGCACGGGGAGGGCACCTGAGGCACGGGGAGGGCACCTGAGGCACGGGGAGGGCACCTGAGGCACGGGGGAGGCACGGGGAGGGCACCTGAGGCACGGGGAGGGCACCTGAGGCACGGGAGGGCACCTGAGGCACGGGAGGGCACCTGAGGCACGGGGAGGGCACCTGAGGCACGGGGAGGGCACCTGAGGCACGGGGGAGGCACGGGGAGGGCACCTGAGGCACGGCGGGGAGGGCACCTGAGGCACGGCGGGGAGGGCACCTGAGGCACGGGGAGGGCACCTGAGGCACGGGGAGGGCACCTGAGGCACGGGGAGGGCACCTGAGGCACGGGGAGGCACGGGGAGGGCACCTGAGGCACGGGAGGGCACCTGAGGCACGGGAGGGCACCTGAGGCACGGGAGGGCACCTGAGGCACGGGAGGGCACCTGAGGCACGGGAGGGCACCTGAGGCACGGGGAGGGCACCTGAGGCACGGGGAGGGCACCTGAGGCACGGGGAGGCACGGGGAGGGCACCTGAGGCACGGCGGGGAGGGCACCTGAGGCACGGCGGGGAGGGCACCTGAGGCACGGCGGGGAGGGCACCTGAGGCACGGCGGGGAGGGCACCTGAGGCACGGGGAGGGCACCTGAGGCACGGGGAGGGCACCTGAGGCACGGGGAGGGCACCTGAGGCACGGGGAGGGCACCTGAGGCACGGGGAGGGCACCTGAGGCACGGGGAGGCACGGGGAGGGCACCTGAGGCACGGGGAGGGCACCTGAGGCACGGGGAGGGCACCTGAGGCACGGGGAGGGCACCTGAGGCCCGGGGAGGGCACCTGAGGCCCGGGGAGGGCACCTGAGGCACGGGGAGGGCACCTGAGGCACGGGGAGGGCACCTGAGGCACGGGGAGGGCACCTGAGGCACGGGGAGGGCACCTGAGGCACGGGGAGGGCACCTGAGGCACGGGGAGGGCACCTGAGGCACGGGGAGGGCACCTGTAGGACACAGTGGGGGGGGGACCACTGCCCTAGAGGCTTCTAACGGCGCTGCCTTCCTCAGGTGTCGGACCAGGAGGCCGCAGCTTTACTCCAGGGAGCCGTGGTCCAGAGCCCGGCCCAGACCGAGAGCCCGACCCAGGTCCTGACCCAGACCCAGGTCCTGACCACGACCCAGGTCCTGACCACGACTGCCCCGAGTCAGGTGAGTCCTGTCTGGACCCAGACCCTTCAATAGAACCAGAGGTTCAGACTGTGATTAAAGTAGAGCACGACACGCAACCGCCAACACGCAACCGCCACCACACGACACGCAACCACCAACACGCAACCGCCACCACACGACACGCAACCGCCAACACGCAGCCGCCAACACGCAACCGCCACCACACGACACGCAACCACCAACACGCAACCGCCACCACACGACACGCAACCGCCAACACGCAACCGCCACCACACGACACGCAACCGCCAACACGCAACCGCCACCACACGACACGCAACCGCCAACACGCAACACACAACCGCCAGCTCACGACACGCAACCACCAACCCCTGCCACACAACACGCAACCGCCACCACACGACACGCAACCACCAACACGCAACCGCCACCACACGACACGCAACCGCCAACACGCAACCGCCACCACATGACACGCAACCGCCAACACGCAACCGCCACCACACGAAACGCAACCACCAACACGCAACCGCCACCACACGACACGCAACCGCCAACACGCAACCGCCACCACACGACACGCAACCACCAACACGCAACCGCCACCACACGACACGCAACCGCCAACACGCAGCCGCCAACACGCAACCGCCAACACGCAACCGCCACCACACGACACGCAACCACCAACACGCAACCGCCACCACACGACACGCAACCGCCAACACGCAACCGCCACCACACGACACGCAACCGCCAACACGCAACCGCCACCACACGACACGCAACCGCCAACACGCAACACACAACCGCCAGCTCACGACACGCAACCACCAACCCCTGCCACACAACACGCAACCGCCACCACACGACACGCAACCACCAACACGCAACCGCCACCACACGACACGCAACCGCCAACACGCAACCGCCACCACACGACACGCAACCGCCAACACGCAACCGCCACCACACGATACGCAACCGCCAACACGCAACCGCCAACACGCAACCGCCACCTCACGACACACAACCGCCACCACACGACACGCAACCGCCAACCCCTGCCACGCAACCGCCAACCCCTGCCACGCAAACGCCAACCCCTGCCACGCAACCGCCAACCCCTGCCACACAACACGCAACCGCCACCACACAACACGCAACCGCCACCACACGACACGCAACCACCACCACACAACACGCAACCACCACCACACAACCGCCAGCTCACGACACGCAACCGCCAACCCCTGCCACACAACACGCAACCACCACCACACAACCGCCACCACACGACACGCAACCGCCACCACACGACACACAACCGCCACCACACGACACGCAACCGCCACCACACGACACGCAACCACCAACACGCAGCCGCCAACCCCTGCCACGCAACACGCAACCACCAACCCCTGCCACGCAACACGCAACCACCACCACACAACCGCCAGCTCACGACACACAACCGCCAACCCCTGCCACACAACACGCAACCACCAACACGCAGCCGCCAACCGCCACCACTCAATCCAAAGCTCTGCTCCTGTTTTTCCCTCCGGTCCAGACTCCGGTCCAGACTCCGGTCCAGACTCCGGTCCAGACTCCGGTCCAGACTCCGGTCCAGACTCCGGTCCAGACTCCGGTCCAGACTCAGATCCCGGGCCTGGATCCCGGGCAGCTGCAGCAGGTCCTGAACCAGGTCAGAGACCAGGACCGGTCCGTCTTCAGAGTAAACTGTGTGGTTCTGAGTTAACTCTGCTCTGGTCCTCAGGTGTCAAAGGCCCAGACCCAGGTCCAGTCCGGTCCGGTTCAGATCCAGGTGGTCTCTCAGAGCGGACTGACCGGAGCCTCGCACCAACTCAAGACCGTGGCTCAGCACGTGGCCAAGCAGAGCCCCAAACCGGTCCTGCTCCAGACCCAGACTAGACCGGGCCTGACCCAGGTCCGACCGGCTCTGACCCAGGTCAGACCGGCGCTCGCCCAGACTAAACCCGGACTGACTCAGGCCAAAGCGGTCCAGATCCAGAGCATCAGCCCCAAACCTGCAGCTCCTCTGGGGCAGAAGAGCAGCTCGGTGCAGCTCCTCAAGAAGAAGGTGAGTCCTGAAGGTCCTGGGTCTTCAGGTCCAGTCTGGTCTGACCTTCAGTTCCACTGGGTCCAGTTTGAATATTTGTATTATTTAGAGCAGGGGTCTCCAACCTGTGGCTCAGGAGCTCCTGGTAGCTCTCCACCCCTTTTCAAGTAGCTCACCAAAGGATTTATGAACTATATATTACGCTGAATAATTCCAATTTGATGACGCACATATTGCCAGTGTAAAGGTAGGATCTTTTGTCATGTGGGCTATTAACTGCTCCTCACTGACCTTTGTTTGACTTTTTCTATGATTCCTGTAACAGTTCAAAATGAAGTGACATTGATTGTTATTTTACACAGACGCCTACATGTGTGCACTTGTGTCTTTGTGTGGAGGCCTGTCCCCCATGAGCAGAGCCGTCACTGTTATATTGACTCAGTTTCTTACGAACGCTAAAAGCCCTCTACCATTTTTGTTTGTGAAAGTAGCTCTCTGGGGGAAAAGGTTGGAGATCCCTGATTTAGAGTTTGAGCTCAGACCTCAGAACATCATGTGTTCAAGCCCCACGGCCTCAACCGACACATCGTTCTAATGAGGCACTTAAAACACTTATGTAAAAGAGGGAGGTGCAGGCATAGGGGGAGGTGCAGGCACAGAGGGAGGTGCAGAGGGAGGTGCAGGCATAGGGGGAGGTGCAGCGGGAGGTGCAGAGGGAGGTGCAGAGGGAGGTGCAGAGGGAGGTGCAGGCGCAGAGGGAGGTGCAGGCGCAGAGGGAGGTGCAGAGGGAGGTGCAGGCACAGAGGGAGGTGCAGAGGGAGGTGCAGGCGCAGGACCTGAAGGAGGCACAGAGGGAGGCGCAGGCACAGAGGGAGGCACAGGTGCAGAGGGAGGCACAGGTGCAGAGGGAGGGCGGCACAGGACCAGTGGGAGGCGCAGGCACAGAGGGAGGCGCAGGCACAGAGGGAGGTGCAGGACCAGAGGGAGGGAGGCGCAGGCACAGAGGGAGGCACAGGTGCAGAGGGAGGGAGGCGCAGGCACAGAGGGAGGCGCAGGCACAGAGGGAGGCGCAGGCACAGAGGGAGGCGCAGGCACAATAAGCCCGTCTTCTGTTGCAGCCCGAGCCGGTCCGGATCCAGATCCAGGTCCCGTCCAAAGGGGACCCGTCGGCGCAGGTCTCCAGGCCGCAGGTCCTGACGCTGCAGTCCTTGGGCCAACAGTCGGGGCACATCTTCCTGCAGCAGAGCCCCATGGAGCCCCTGCAGCTGCTCGTCCCAGTCGTGTCGCCCAAAACCGTGTCCTCCCCCATCAGAGTCCAGGTCCAGACCCCGCCCAGACCCACCATCAAGGTCCAGAGTCCGGCTCGGACCGCCGTCGTCCCGGCCTCGGGCGCCGCCGTGGCCTCAAAGACCCCCCCGAGCGGCCCCGGGGCCCTGGTGAGGGTCCAGACGCCCCTGAAGCCCGGCCTCGCTCTGAGCTCCTCTCAACTCGCCAAAACCACCACGGTCCAGACCTCTGCCAAACCCACGCCTCAGAGCAGAGGTCCCGGGCCCGGCCCCGCCCCCAAACCAGACCCAGAGACCAAACCAGACCCCGGCCCAGACCCCAGTCCAGACCAGAGCCACGCTGCAGAGAACAAGGAGCCCAAAGTGAAGAAAGCCAAGAAGAAAGAGAAGAAAGCCATCAAGATCAAGACCAGGTCCGGACGAGTCTCCAGGCCCCCCAAGGTGAGTCCTGGTTCAGTCCTGGTTCAGTCCTGGTTCTGTCCTGGTTCTGACCTGGTTCTGACCTGGTTCTGTCCTGGTTCTGACCTGGTTCTGACCTGGTTCTGTCCTGGTTCTGTCCTGGTTCAGTCCTGGTTCAGTCCTGGTTCAGTCCTGGTTCTGTCCTGGTTCTGTCCTGGTTCTGTCCTGGTTCTGACCTGGTTCTGTCCTGGTTCTGTCCTGGTTCTGTCCTGGTTCAGTCCTGGTTCTGACCTGGTTCTGACCTGGTTCTGTCCTGGTTCTGTCCTGGTTCAGTCCTGGTTCAGTCCTGGTTCTGTCCTGGTTCTGTCCTGGTTCTGTCCTGGTTCTGTCCTGGTTCAGTCCTGGTTCTGTCCTGGTTCAGACCTGGTTCTGTCCTGGTTCTGACCTGGTTCTGTCCTGGTTCTGTCCTGGTTCAGTCCTGGTTCTGTCCTGGTTCTGACCTGGTTCTGACCTGGTTCTGACCTGGTTCTGACCTGGTTCTGACCTGGTTCTGACCTGGTTCTGACCTGGTTCTGGTTCTGGTTCTCTTTAGTACAAGGCGAAGGATTATAAATTCATAAAGACGGAGGACTTGGCCGACTCGCACCAATCGGACTCGGACGATTACTCAGACATGAGCGAGGAGGAGGAGGGACGCGCCGCTGCCCCGCCCCCGTCAGGCTCGGCCCCCCCGGGCCACGCCCTCGCAGGCCACGCCCCCTCGGAGGACTCTGATTCTGTGGTTTGGTACAGCCTCAAGTCCAGGTCGTTCCAGTGTCAGAGCTGTGACAAGGCCTACATCGGCGTGGGAGGCCTCAACCGCCACTACAGGTGAGAGCAACCGCCCTAGCAACTGCCCTAGCAACCGCCACTACAGGTGAGAGCAACCGCCCTAGCAACCGCCCTAGCAACCGCCACTACAGGTGAGAGCAACCGCCCTAGCAACTGCCCTAGCAACCGCCACTACAGGTGAGAGCAACCGCCACTACAGGTGAGAGCAGCCGCCCTAGCAACCGCCCTAGCAACCGCCACTACAGGTGAGAGCAACCGCCACTACAGGTGAGAGCAGCCGCCCTAGCAACCGCCCTAGCAACCGCCACTACAGGTGAGAGCAACCGCCCTAGCAACCGCCCTAGCAACCGCCACTACAGGTGAGAGCAACCGCCCTAGCAACCGCCCTAGCAACCGCCACTACAGGTGAGAGCAACCGCCCTAGCAACCGCCCTAGCAACCGCCCTAGCAACCGCCACTACAGGTGAGAGCAAGCAACCGCCCTAGCAACCGCCACTACAGGTGAGAGCAACCACCCTAGCAACCGCCCTAGCAACCGCCCTAGCAACCGCCACTACAGGTGAGAGCAACTGCCCTAGCAACCGCCCTAGCAACCGCCACTACAGGTGAGAGCAACCGCCTGTTTAAAGCTGTGACCCACGTTAATCTTGTTTTCTGTAAAAGCAGCAGCTAATAATAATAATAATAATAATAACTAAGAATAATAATAATAATAATAATAATAATAATAATAATAATAATAATAATAATAATAATAACTAAGAATAATAAAGTATTTACTGGTAAACTGTAAAGCTGCGCTCTGATTGGCTGAGCTTTGGTGCTTCTGTGTTCTGAACGTGCCGTTACTTAAATCCACTTTTGTTCTCCAACATTTTTTATTTTTTTTTATTTTAGTTTTCCTTTAGGACCAGAGAACAAGACACAAAACAAAACAGAGAAACATATACACACATTCACATGTGTTCACATACACACATACACATATATATGTACATATACGCACATAGTCATACATTCATACACATATACATACACACAAACACACACACATACATAGACATGCATACCTACACATATACACACACAAACATATATAAACACATACATATACACACACACATCAGAATCGGTTCATTGCTGTTGTCAGAGTCAAAACTCACAAACAGGAAGTTGCTTCGACGTCACGTGGAACATAAAACAATGAATAAAATATAATAAAATATATAAAAGAGGCAGAAGATTAAGACTAAGACAGACCAGGACTAAATACAGAGCAGACACTTGTATATAATATTATTGTTAAAGTGTCCATGAGTCCAACAGAGGGACAGGACTGAGGGGCGGGGCTTAAAGTGTCCATGTCCAGGTGAGAGTCATGTGATCCACCTGCTCCGAGTCCTGGAGACACAGGTCCTACAGACACAGGTCCTACAGACACAGGTCCTACAGACACAGGTCCTACAGACACAGGTCCTACAGACACAGGTCCTACAGACACAGGTCCTACAGACACAGGTCCTGGAGACACAGGTCCTGGAGACGCAGGTCCTGGAGAAACAGGTCCTGGGAGGCAGGTCCTGGAGGCGCGGGTCCTGGAGGCGCGGAGTCCTGGAGGCGCGGGTCCTGGAGGCGCGGGTCCTGGAGACGCAGGTCCTGGAGGCGCAGGTCCTGGAGGCGCAGGTCCTGGAGGGCGCGGGTCCTGGAGGCGCGGGTCCTGGACGCAGGTCCTGGAGACACAGGTCCTACAGACACAGGTCCTGGAGACACACAGGTCCTGGAGACACAGGTCCTACAGACACAGGTCCTGGAGACACAGGTACCTGGAGACCCCGGTCCTGGAGACACACAGGTCCTGGAGGCCTTGGAGTCCTGGAGGCATGAGTCCTGGAGACGCAGGTCCTGGAGACGCAGGTCCTACAGACACAGGTTCTGGAGACACAGGTCCTGGAAAAGGTCCTGGAGACGCAGGTCCTGGAGACGCAGGTCCTGGAGACACAGGTCCTACAGACACAGGTCCTGGAAAAGGTCCTGGAAAAGGTCCTGGAGACACAGGACGAAATCGAAATCGAGCGCGAAGCGCTCGCCCGCTTCCAAACACTCACTAACGCATTCCCCAACTCATGCACGTTCCGTGCATACCAATTAGTAGTGGGAAAATTGAACATTATCGCTGTAAACGGGCGAAGCCCGTGCGAAAGTGCGCACAAAGTGCGCACTAAACGAGCGCTTTCGTCATCCCCACGTAAAGCGCTCGTGTGCGCTGAGTCGCCCAGTAATGCGTTCCCCAACTCATGCACGTTCCGTGCATATAACAATGTAATGTAAAAATTGAACATTACTATTGTAAATAGGGCCAATAACAGAAAGTGGGCGGAGCCCACTAAAAAATCTCGAAAGTGTCCGCCAGTGACCAGGGACCCATACCAAAACGTAGGAAAGCGCGTGCGCTTTCCGAAAATGTATAGTTTGTGAACTAAAAAAAAGGGGAAACATTGTTTTCGCATCGGAATATTCTTCTTCTTCTTCTTCTTCTTCTTGGGACCAACCCCCCTATATTTCACCCAGTGAACATTGACGAAGTCTCAGGAAAATTTGCACACCTCTAAAAATCGTGCCTCTGTACATTCTGGCTATTTCCGATTTCAGAAATTCAAAAATATGGCGCGTCAGCGCCCCCAAGTGTACAAAAAATGCATTACGGGATAGGAAAGTGCCCAATTTTTTTTTTTATCGTAGAATCATAAAATTTGGCAGAGAAGTAGATAGTGACAAGAGAAGCAAAAAATATAATTACGGCAACGCCGTCCGCCCAACCAATTGTCGGCCATATTGGATCAAAATTAGCTAAACATGACTCAGCAGTTTTTATAAACTTCGTACTTTTACGAACTCCTCCTCTGGCGTTGCGGGGCGGCGGCGTGGCGCGGGCGAGGGCCGATCATTGCCGCTTGCGGCTATATTTTCAGTTCTTCTCGTGTCCTTTTTAGTTCTTCTTTTCTAGTGGAGCTGTATCATTGTGTTTGGTGGGGGCTTGTCATCCATTGATAACGAGTCCATAAAGTCTTTGATCCAGTTATAAATGTCAAAACAGTCTGCTTTAAGAACTTTCCAATTCTTTAGTGTCGTCCTTTTCACCGACTTGAATCTCTGTGTTGATTTGGGCACAAACTCTTTGGGAATTTGTACATTTGTACATTGCATTAATTAAATCCTGTGGTTCCAGAATGGTTTTACAGCAGGACATGAATCAGCTCCGCCCACAGACTCAGGCTCCGCCCACAGACTCAGGCTCCGCCCACAGACTCAGGCTCCGCCCACAGACTCAGGCTCCGCCCACAGACTCAGGCTCCGCGTCTTGTTTTACGTCCACAGACTGAACCCAACTCACGGTGATCCAATCACAGCTGAGGACGCAGGAGACAAGGCCACGCCCACAGGAGCAGACAACGGCCAATCAGAGGAGTCCAAGGGCCAATCACAGCGCTCTAAAGCCTCGTCCCCGGGAGACAGCGAGGACGAAGAGGACGAGGAGGACGAGGAGGACGAGGACGAAGACGAGGTACGAGCCCAGCGCCCTCTGCTGGCTCCTCTCTCTCTCTCTCTTTCTCTCACTCTCCTCTCTCTCTCTCTCTCTCTCCTCTCTCTTGCTCTCTCTCTCTCTCTCTCTCTCTCTCTCTCTCTCTCTCTCTCTCTCTCTCTCTCTCTCTCTCTCTCTCTCTCTCTCTCTCCTCTCTCTCTCTCTCTCTCTCTCTCTCTCTCTCTTGCTCGCTCTCCTCTCTCTCGCTCTCTTGCTCGCTCTCCTCTCTCCTCTCTCCTCTCTCTCTCTCTCTCTCTCTCTCTCTCTCTCTCTCTCTCTCTCTCTCTCTCTCTCTCGCTCTCTCTCTCTCTCTCTCTCTCTCTCTCTCTCTCTCTCTCTCTCTCTCTCTCTCTCTCTCTCTCTCTCTCTCTCCTCTCTCTCACTCTCTCTCCCTGATTGGCTGTTGTGTGTCCTCAGGCACAATCCCCGCCCCTCAGGGCGGTGCACAGAGGTCCAGGGCGTCCCAGGGGGCGTGGCCGAGGCCGTGGGCGAGGGAGAGGTCGTGGGCGGGGCCGAGGATTCGCCGTCACTCAGGTCAGAACTAGGGCTAGGTTTAGCCTCTTTGCAGAGAAATGTTAAAATGGATGCTCATTGTACGACTGAGCACTTCCTGTACGACTGAGCACTTCCTGTACGACTGAGCACTTCCTGTACGACTGAGCGCTTCCTGTACGACTGAGCGCTTCCTGTACGACTGAGCGCTTCCTGTACGACTGAGCGCTTCCTGTACGACTGAGCGCTTCCTGTACGACTGAGCGCTTCCTGTACGACTGAGCGCTTCCTGTACGACTGAGCACTTCCTGTACGACTGAGCGCTTCCTGTACGACTGAGCACTTCCTGTACGACTGAGCACTTCCTGTCTGATTCTATCTGAGTCACTTCTGTGTTTTTGTCAATGCTAACGCTAATGTTAATCCTGAAACATAATAAAGATTAAAACAAACCTTTTCAGAATAAAAAATATAAGTCATGTGTAAATCTGTGATGAGTGTCCACTGTCCAGGGTGTACCCGCCTAAGGCCCAAAGTCACTGGGACAGGCTCCAGTCACCCACGACCCCTAACGGGAACAAGTGGGAGAAATGAATGAATGAATGTGTAAATAAAAACAGTCTTTACGATTATTTGGTAGTTTCTTTATATTTTATGTTTTAACAAAAGTTAGCATCAGATAATGTCCATATCCTTAAAATCCATTGATAAACTTTAATAAATAATGATTTGATTTTGTAAAATAACCTCCCTGTGAGTGTAACCCTGATGCCCTCCCTGTGAGTGTAACCCTGATGCCCTCCCTGTGGGTGTAACCCTGATGCCCTCCCTGTGAGTGTAACCCTGATGCCCTCCCTGTGGGTGTAACCCTGATGCCCTCCCTGTGAGTGTAACCCTGATGCCCTCCCTGTGAGTGTAACCCTGATGCCCTCCCTCAGGTCTCCGTGGGTCTGGGTCGAGGTCGCAGAGGTCGTCCTCCAAAGCTGAGATACAGCGCCGAAGAAGAAGCCGATCGACGGAAAGACCGACTCCAAGAGGTCAGACTGGGACCGGCCCTGGACCGGCCCTGGACCGGCCTTGGACCGGCCTTGGACCGGCCTTGGACCGGCCTTGGACCGGCCCTGGACCGGCCCTGGACCGGCCTTGGACCGGCCTTGGACCGGCCCTGGACCGGCCCTGGACCGGCCCTGGACCGGCCTTGGACCGGGTTAACATTTAACCATAAACATTTTTATATTTCACTTAAATTTACTGAAGAACAATCACGATCTTTGTCCTGGAAACTGGAATCAGGGGCCCTGACCCTCGGGGGCCCTGACCCTTGGGGGCCCTGACCTCGGGGGCCCTGACCTCGGGGGCCCTGACCTCGGGGGCCCTGACCCTCGCGGGGGCCCTGACCCTCGGGGGGCCCCTGACCCTCGGGGGCCCTGACCCTCGGGGGCCCTGACCCTCGGAGGCCCTGACCCTCGGGGGGGCCCTGACCCTCGGGGGGCCCTGACCCTCGGGGGGCCCTGACCTCGCGAGGCCCTGACCTCAGAGGCCCCTGACCTCGAGGCCTGACCCTCGGGGGGCCCTGACCCTCGGGGGGCCCTGACCCTCGGGGGGCCCCTGACCCTCGGGGGCCCTGACCCTCGGGGCCCTGACCCTCGGGGCCCCTGACCTCGGGCCCCTGGTGCCGGTGTGTGTGACGTCCTGTGTGTGTTCAGATGGTGGACCAGTGCGAGGACGAGGACCTGATGGACATCGTTCTGCCGCGTTTGTCCAAAGTCATGAGTCTGTGGGAACTGCTGCTCGCCAAGGTCTGTCCACCACGGGCCCTGAGGCCTTTGTTTACCTGTTTGTTTACCTGTTTGTTTACCTGTTTGTTTACCTGTTTGTTTACCTGTTTGTTTACCTGTTTGTTTACTTGTTTACCTGTTTGTTTACCTGTTTGTTTACCTGTTTACCTGTTTGTTTACTTGTTTACCTGTTTGTTTACTTGTTTACCTGTTTGTTTACCTGTTTGTTTACCTGTTTGTTTACCTGTCTGTCTCAGGTGGAGCGCGGCGTTCCGTCTCGTCCTTTGTTTCCCGACATTTATCGTGAGTTTGAGTCTCTTCAGACTCAGGTCCGACAGGCGGCTCAGGATTACATCAGCAACCCCCAGAGCGCCGCCGGGCCCACCGCCGGGCCCACCGCCGGGCCCACCGCCGGGCCCCTGGAAGTACGCAACATCGAGGTGAGGACCGGACCAGACTAGGACCAGGACCAGGACCAGGACCAGGACCAGGACCAGGTTTACAGTGTGGCTCGTCTGCTGCAGGTGGCCCGGTGTCTGGGGATCCTGGACGAGGTGAACCGCGTCAAAGTCCCAGGAGCCTCCAGCACCTCCACCAAGAACGTCCGATACATGGAGGTACGACCAGCACCCCACAGGACGGGACGGTCCAGAGGGGGGTCTGGAGGGTCCAGAGGGTCCAGAGGGGGGTCTGGACGGTCCAGAGGGGGGTCTGGAGGGTCCTGAGGGGGGTCTGGAGGGTCCAGAGGGGGTCCAGAGGGGGGTCTGGAGGGTCCAGAGGGGGTCTGGAGGGGGGTCTGGAGGGTCCAGAGGGGGTCTGGAGGGTCCAGAGGGGGTCTGGAGGGTCCAGCGGGGGTTCTGGATAGTCCTGAGGGGTTCTGGGGGGTCCAGAGGGGGTCTGGAGAGTCCAGAGGGGGTCTGGGGGGTCCAGAGGGGGTCTGGAGGGTCCAGAGGGGGTCTGGAGGGTCCAGAGGGGGTCTGGAGGGTCCAGAGGGGGTCTGGAGGGTCTGGAGGGGGTCTGGAGGGTCCAGAGGGGGGTCTGGAGGGTCCAGAGGGGGTCCAGGGGGGCTGGAGGGTCCAGAGGGGGTCCAGAGGGGGGTCTGGAGGGTCCAGAGGGGGGTCTGGAGGGTCCAGAGGGGGTCTGGAGGGTCCAGAGGGGGGTCTGGAGGGTCCAGAGGGGGGTCTGGAGGGTCCAGAGGGGGGTCTGGAGGGTCCAGAGGGGGGTCTGGAGGGTCCAGAGGGGGGTCTGGAGGGTCCAGAGGGGGTCTGGAGGGACCAGAGGGGTCTGGGGGTCCAGAGGGGGTCTGGAGGGTCCAGAGGGGGGTCTGGAGGGTCCAGAGGGGGGTCTGGTCCAGAGGGGGTCTGGTCCAGAGGGGGTCTGGATGGTCCAGAGGGGGTCTGGAGGGTCTAGACGGTCCAGAGGGGGTCTGGTCCAGAGGGGGTCTGGATGGTCCAGAGGGGGTCTGGAGGGTCCAGAGGGGGGTCTGGAGGGTCCAGAGGGGGGTCTGGAGGGTCCAGAGGGGGGTCTGGAGGGTCCAGAGGGGGGTCTGGAGGGTCCAGAGGGGGGTCTGGAGGGTCCAGAGGGGGGTCTGGACGGTCCGGAGGGGGGTCTGGACGGTCCGGAGGGGGGTCTGGACGGTCCAGAGGGGGGTCTGGAGGGTCCAGAGGGGGGTCTGGTCCAGAGGGGGGTCCAGAGGGGGTCTGGTCCTGAGGGGGTCCAGAGGGGGGTCTGGAGGGTCTTGAGGGTCCAGAGGGGGGTCTGGAGGGTCCAGAGGGGGGTCTGGAGGGTCCAGAGGGGGGTCTGGAGGGTCCTGAGGGGGGTCTGGGCTGAGGCAGGTCTTGGTTCATCTGTAAATGTTTTTCTCACAGAACTCAAAGATGCTTCCTCCGTCAAAGCGCTTTAAGATGGAGAACAGTGTGACGGTGCATCAGAACGGCCTGGAGGCCCCACAGACAGGTGAGCCCCCCGGCCCCGCCCCACAGACAGGTGAGCCCCCCGGCCCCGCCCAGGAGGCGTCTGTCATCGCTGCCTTCAGCTCACTTAATGCTGATGGTCACTTTTGTCTTGTGTCGTCGACATTTTTAACACACTGTGACTGCCCCCCCGGGGCCCCTGTGACTGCCCCCCCGGGGCCCCTCTGACTGCCCCCCCGGGGCCCCTCTGACTGCCCCCCCGGGGCCCCTCTGACTGCCCCCCCGGGGCCCCTCTGACTGCCCCCCCGGGGCTCCTCTGACTGCCCCCCCGGGGCTCCTCTGACTGCCCCCCCGGGGCCCCTCTGACTGCCCCCCCGGGGCCCCTGTGACTCACTAAAGGGTTAAATGGCCCCCATTGATAGAAGAACAAACCACAACCAGAAAAGTCGATTCAACTCAGCTTTAGACACAAGAACATGATCCACTGAGCTCTGCAGAACCTCTGGTCCTGGTCCTGGTCCTGGTCCTGCTCTGGTCCTGGTCCTGGTCCTGGTCCTGGTCCTGGCTCTGGTCCTGACTCTGGTCCTGGTCCTGGTCCTGGTCCTGGTCCTGGCTCTAGTCCCGGCTCTGGTCCTGGTCCTGGCTCTGGCTCTGGCTCTGGCTCTGGCTCTGGCTCTGGTCCTGGCTCTGGCTCTGGTCCTGGCTCTGGTCCTGGCTCTGGCTCTGGCTCTGGCTCTGGCTCTGGTCCTGGTCCTGGTCCCGGCTCTGGTCCTGGTCCTGGCTCTGGTCCTGATCAGTCCTTTTTGTTCCAGGGTCGGTGAGTCCTCTAAAATCCTCTTCAGTTCCAGTGAGTCCTCTACAACAGGAGCCCCGCCCATCTGCTCCAGAGCTCCGCCCTCCAGCTCCAGAACCCAGGTCAGTCCTGGTTTAGTCCTGCTTTAGTCCTGGTTTAGTCCTGGTTTAGTCCTGGTTTAGACCTGGTTTAGTCCTGGTTTAGTCCTGGTTTAGACCTGGTTTAGTCCTGGTTTAGTCCTGGTTTAGACCTGGTTTAGTCCTGGTTTAGTCCTGGTTTAGTCCTGGTTTAGACCTGGTTTAGTCCTGGTTTAGTCCTGGTTTAGACCTGGTTTAGTCCTGGTTTAGTCCTGGTTTAGTCCTGGTTTAGTCCTGGTTTAGACCTGGTTTAGTCCTGGTTTAGTCCTGGTTTAGACCTGGTTTAGTCCTGGTTTAGTCCTGGTTTAGACCTGGTTTAGTCCTGGTTTAGTCCTGGTTTAGTCCTGGTTTAGTCCTGGTTTAGACCTGGTTTAGTCCTGGTTTAGTCCTGGTTTAGACCTGGTTTAGTCCTGGTTTAGACCTGGTTTAGTCCTGGTTTAGTCCTGGTTTAGACCTGGTTTAGTCCTGGTTTAGTCCTGGTTTAGACCTGGTTTAGTCCTGGTTTAGTCCTGTGTGTGTCTCTGTGTGTGTCTGTGTGTCTGTGTGTCTCTGTGTGTCTCTGTGTGTCTCTGTGTCTCTGTGTGTGTCTCTGTGTGTGTCTCTGTGTCTCTGTGTGTGTCTCTGTGTGTGTCTCTGTGTGTGTCTCTGTGTCTCTGTGTGTGTCTCTGTGTGTGTCTCTCTGTGTGTCTCTGTGTGTGTCTCTCTGTGTGTCTCTGTGTCTCTCTGTGTGTCTCTGTGTCTCTGTGTGTGTCTCTGTGTCTCTGTGTGTGTCTCTGTGTGTGTCTCTGTGTGTGTCTCTGTGTGTGTCTCTGTGTGTGTCTCTGTGTCTCTGTGTGTGTCTCTGTGTCTCTGTGTGTCTCTGTGTGTGTCTCTGTGTGTCTCTCTGTGTGTCTCTCTGTGTGTCTCTCTGTGTCTCTGTGTGTGTCTCTGTGTGTCTCTGTGTCTCTGTGTGTCTCTGTGTGTCTCTGTGTGTCTCTCTGTGTGTGTCTCTGTGTGTCTCTGTGTCTCTGTGTGTGTCTCTGTGTCTCTGTGTGTCTCTGTGTCTCTGTGTGTGTCTCTGTGTCTCTGTGTGTGTCTCTGTGTGTGTCTCTGTGTGTGTCTCTCTGTGTGTGTCTCTGTGTCTCTGTGTGTGTCTCTGTGTCTCTGTGTGTGTCTCTGTGTCTCTGTGTGTGTCTCTGTGTCTCTCTGTGTGTGTCTCTGTGTGTGTCTCTGTGTCTCTGTGTGTGTCTCTGTGTCTCTGTGTGTCTCTGTGTCTCTGTGTGTGTCTCTGTGTCTCTGTGTGTCTCTGTGTGTGTCTCTGTGTGTGTCTCTCTGTGTGTGTCTCTGTGTCTCTGTGTGTGTCTCTGTGTGTGTCTGTGTGTGTGTCTCTGTGTGTGTCTCTGTGTGTGTCTCTGTGTGTGTCTCTGTGTGTGTCTCTGTGTGTCTCTGTGTGTCTCTGTGTGTCTCTGTGTGTGTCTGTGTGTGTCTCTGTGTGTGTCTCTGTGTCTCTGTGTCTCTGTGTGTGTCTCTGTGTGTGTCTCTGTGTCTCTGTGTCTCTGTGTGTGTCTCTGTGTGTGTCTCTGTGTGTGTCTCTGTGTGTGTCTCTGTGTGTGTCTCTGTGTGTGTCTCTGTGTGTGTCTCTGTGTGTGTCTCTGTGTGTGTCTCTGTGTGTGTCTCTGTGTGTGTCTCTGTGTGTGTCTCTGTGTCTGTGTCTCTGTGTGTGTCTCTGTGTGTGTCTCTGTGTCTCTGTGTGTGTCTCTGTGTGTGTCTCTGTGTGTGTCTCTGTGTGTGTCTCTGTGTGTGTCTCTGTGTGTGTCTCTGTGTGTGTCTCTGTGTGTGTCTCTGTGTCTCTGTGTGTGTCTCTGTGTGTGTCTCTGTGTGTGTCTCTGTGTCTCTGTGTGTGTCTCTGTGTGTGTCTCTGTGTGTGTCTCTGTGTGTGTCTCTGTGTGTGTCTCTGTGTGTGTCTCTGTGTGTGTCTCTGTGTGTCTCTGTGTCTCTGTGTGTGTCTCTGTGTGTGTCTCTGTGTGTCTCTGTGTGTGTCTCTGTGTGTGTCTCTGTGTGTCTCTGTGTGTGTCTGTGTGTGTCTCTGTGTCTCTGTGTGTGTCTCTGTGTGTGTCTCTGTGTCTCTGTGTGTCTCTGTGTGTGTCTCTGTGTGTGTCTCTGTGTGTGTCTCTGTGTCTCTGTGTGTGTCTCTGTGTGTGTCTCTGTGTGTGTCTCTGTGTGTGTCTCTGTGTGTGTCTCTGTGTCTCTGTGTGTGTCTCTGTGTGTGTCTCTGTGCACACACTGAGTGTCTCTCTGTCTTCAGTGCGATGGAGGTGGACGCGCTCTTGTCCAATCAGGAGACAGATCCCAGTGACATCACGGCGCAGATGAACGAATTGGAGGAAGCGCTCAAGTCCCCGCCCCTTTCTACAGACGTCCCGCCCCCTGCGCCCTCTGACTCCGCCCCTCCCACCGCGTCATGTGACCCGCCCTCGGACACGCCCACCACACAAAGTCCTCCCCCAGCGCCGTGCGAGGTCATCGCTCCAGGCCCCGCCCCCTCTTCCACAGGCCCCGCCCCCGTGGCAGCAGCAGAAACAGCGCCCCCGGTGGCAGAGACTGGCTCAGTGTAAAGTTTTATGAGTTTTTTAAGCGTTTGTAGTTTTTTGAGGGAAACGGAGAGAACGAGGACGTTTTGGTTTGTTCTTTCATCGTTTCATGTTCCTCCAATAAACTCTTCACCATCAAATCTGTTTTTAAATTTGTTAAAAAGATCCGTTTGTAAAAAGGCAATAAAAGAGAGAAGGCCTCGTCTGTCGTTCTTCTGCTGATCATTCTCTGAATAAAGTCCAGATGGATCTAAAAGGTAAGTTTGTCAGTGCTGCCCCCTGCTGGACACGTCATGTAACACAAGATAAAAAGAGTCAGAGCTGCACAAGAATATTTTATTAGAAATTTATAAAATAAACACTTTAACATTTAGAGACAATCTGAGTCAGAAACAACTTTTAATAATTTAAATTGATCTGTTTTGTTTTTTTTATGTTTCTAACAGAACTTTGGAACAAAAACGTAAACTTTGGTCAAACAATGTTTCCTCAGTTTCGGTCGTCACTGGAAACTGAGCGTGACCTTTGACCTTTTCATCAAACTGTTTCCTATTTATTTCTCTGACTGTAGTGTTTGACGGACAGCAGTTCTGTCCAATCAGACGAGGACATGCAACCCTTTAGAACTAAAGATGTAAAAGTTTGGAAAGTTTTAAGGAAAACTTCTGAACGAGGAGTAAAGTCCAGACGAGGCTTCGGAATTTATGATTCACTTAATCAGAAGCGTCTCCTCTGCAGCAGACATTACACCAGGTCATTGTGCAGGTCAGGAACTCTGAGCCTTTTACTCTTTTTACAATTCTATTTAGAACTAAAAGAACAAGAAACAAGACGAGACACAGGCAGCGACAGGAGCAGCGACAGGAGCAGGGTCAGGGTCAGGGCCGGCCCTGCAGCGCCCTCTTTGACCTTTAGGCGGCGCTGGACACGGCCAGTTTCTTGAGGTGATCCATGAAAACCTGAAGACTCACGTCGTCTGTGAGGATCGGGGCCCCGGACTCCTGAAGGACACAACACTGTGACACACACTCCACAGGTGAAAGGTCAGAGGTCACACGACAGGTGAAAGGTCAGAGGTCACACTCACCTGACCCCAGGTGTACATGTTGTTGTGGGTCTGGGAGGGGTTCACTTTGGAGAGCAGGAAGCGCGCCTGAAACAAACCACAGCCTCGTTAAACCTTCAAGGGTCCGTCCTCCACACAGACCGAACATATCAGTGGACCATGTTAGCATGCTAGCCTGCTAGCCGCCGCGCTCCAAACAGGAAGCAGCTCTGGAGGCTCCTGGCTCCGCCCTCTTCCTGTGACACTGGAGCCTTCACTCTGTGACTGTTTGGGTCAAACTCATGTCTAGAACTAAAATGTCTGACTCACTCCACATGATCCTGGGGTTTTTTTCTCGTTGGTTGTTCACAAATTAACTTATTACAATAATAACTGACCAATCAGGGGCTTCCTTTTCCAGGGGCCGGTTTTTGCTCGTGTTAGCAACAGGTTTGATTGACAGCTAGCGCCACACGTTGTCGCTGTCTCCTCTCACTGAGGGGCGGAGACCGTTAGCAACCTCCTCCTAATTGGTCCGTGTGGCCATGATACGCACTCGGATTTAAACATGGAGTCTGGCTCCACTTTAGCCGCTATAACTGCTAGCTCCACTTTAGCCGCTATAACTGCTAGCTCCACTTTAGCCGCTATAACTGCTAGCTCCACTTTAGCCGCTATAACTGCTAGCTCCACTTTAGCCGCTATAACTGCTAGCTCCACTTTAGCCGCTATAACTGCTAGCTCCACTTTAGCCGCTATAACTGCTAGCTCCACTTTAGCCGCTATAACTGCTAGCTCCACTTTAGCCGCTATAACTGCTAGCTCCACTTTAGCCGCTATAACTGCTAGCTCCACTTTAGCCGCTATAACTGCTAGCTCAACTTTAGCCGCTATAACTGCTAGCTCCACTTTAGCCGCTATAACTGCTAGCTCCACTTTAGCCGCTATAACTGCTAGCTCCACTTTAGCCGCTATAACTGCTAGCTCCACTTTAGCCGCTATAACTGCTAGCTCCACTTTAGCCGCTATAACCGCTAGCTCCACTTTAGCCGCTATAACTGCTAGCTCCACTTTAGCCGCTATAACTGCTAGCTCCACTTTAGCCGCGATGGGCTTCATTTGGCTGGAGCCAAACGCTCTGACGTCACACTCCACAGTCCACTGATGTACGGTCTATGGTCCTCCACCTGTCCGTCTGTTAGCCCTGACGCCCCCGCCCCGTCCGCCCCGCCCGCCGTCCTCCCCGCCCGCCGACCCGCCCCGTACCTGGCTGCCGCCGTGCTCCGTGTCGATGTAGCGCGGCGTGGGAAACCTGGTGTGGAGCAGCTCCTGAGCGTCGTCCACTGGAGCCTGAAGAAGATGCTTAAAGTTCTCGTACTCAGGCATCTCATGGTAACCAGCCTTTCTCCACTGAGCCACAGTCTGAGAGCACAGAGGGTTAACACAGAGACAGAGGGTTAACACAGAGACAGAGGGTTAAACACAGAGACAGAGGGTTAAACACAGAGACAGAGGGTTAAACACAGAGACACAGAGGGTTTAACACAGAGACAGAGGGTTAACACAGAGACAGAGGGTTTAACACAGAGACAGAGGGTTAAACACAGAGACAGAGGGTTTAACACAGAGACAGAGGGTTTAACACAGAGACAGAGGGTTTAACACAGAGACAGAGGGTTAACACAGAGACAGAGGGTTAAACACAGAGACAGAGGGTTAACACAGAGACAGAGGGTTTAACACAGAGACAGAGGGTTTAACACAGAGACAGAGGGTTTAACACAGAGACAGAGGGTTAACACAGAGACAGAGGGTTTAACACAGAGACAGAGGGTTTAACACAGAGACAGAGGGTTTAACACAGAGACAGAGGGTTTAACACAGAGACAGAGGGTTTAACACAGAGACAGAGGGTTTAACACAGAGACAGAGGGTTAAACACAGAGACAGAGGGTTAACACAGAGACAGAGGGTTTAACACAGAGACAGAGGGTTTAACACAGAGACAGAGGGTTAACACAGAGACAGAGGGTTTAACACAGAGACAGAGGGTTAACACAGAGACAGAGGGTTAAACACAGAGACAGAGGGTTAACACAGAGACAGAGGGTTTAACACAGAGACAGAGGGTTAACACAGAGACAGAGGGTTAAACACAGAGACAGAGGGTTAACACAGAGACAGAGGGTTTAACACAGAGACAGAGGGTTTAACACAGAGACAGAGGGTTAACACAGAGACAGAGGGTTTAACACAGAGACAGAGGGTTTAACACAGAGACAGAGGGTTTAACACAGAGACAGAGGGTTTAACACAGAGACAGAGGGTTTAACACAGAGACAGAGGGTTTAACACAGAGACAGAGGGTTTAACACAGAGACAGAGGGTTAACACAGAGACAGAGGGTTTAACACAGAGACAGAGGGTTTAACACAGAGACAGAGGGTTTAACACAGACACAGAGGGTTAACACAGAGACAGAGGGTTTAACACAGAGACAGAGGGTTAACACAGAGACAGAGGGTTTAACACAGAGACAGAGGGTTAACACAGAGACAGAGGGTTTAACACAGAGACAGAGGGTTAACACAGAGACAGAGGGTTTAACACAGAGACAGAGGGTTAACACAGAGACAGAGGGTTAACACAGAGCACAGAGGGTTTAACACAGAGACACAGAGGGTTAAACACAGAGACACAGAGGGTTTAACACAGAGACACAGAGGGTTTAACACAGAGCACAGAGGGTTAAACACAGAGACACAGAGACACAGAGGGTTTAACACAGAGACAGAGGGTTTAACACAGAGACAGAGGGTTAACACAGAGACACAGAGGGTTAACACAGAGACACAGAGACAGAGGGTTTAACACAGAGACACAGAGGGTTTAACACAGAGACAGAGGGTTAACACAGAGACAGAGGGTTAACACAGAGCACAGAGGGTTAACACAGAGACAGAGGGTTAACACAGAGCACAGAGGGTTAACACAGAGACAGAGGGTTAACACAGAGACAGAGGGTTTAACACAGAGACAGAGGGTTTAACACAGAGACAGAGGGTTTAACACAGAGACAGAGGGTTAACACAGAGACAGAGGGTTAACACAGAGACACAGAGGGTTAACACAGAGACAGAGGGTTTAACACAGAGACAGAGGGTTTAACACAGAGACACAGAGGGTTTAACACAGAGACAGAGGGTTTAACACAGAGACAGAGGGTTAAACACAGAGACAGAGGGTTAACACAGAGACACAGAGGGTTAACACAGAGACACAGAGGGTTAACACAGAGACAGTACACAGTAGTATTGCAGTAGTATTTGCAGTATTGCAGTAGTATTTGCAGTATTGCAGTAGTATTTGCAGTATTGTAGTAGTATTTGCAGTATTGCAGTAGTATTTGCAGTACTGCAGTAGTATTTGCAGTATTGCAGTAGTATTTGCAGTACTGCAGTAGTATTTGCAGTAGTATTTGCAGTATTGCAGTAGTATTTGCAGTATTGCAGAGCTGCGGTGGTATTTGCGGTAATGTTGCGGTATTGCAGGTGTGTTGTGGTACTGCGGTGGTGTTACGCGGTATTGCGGTGGTATTGCAGCATGGTGTTGCGGTATTGGTGAGTGCGTATTTGCGGTGGTATTTGCGGTATTGTAGTGGTATTTGCGGTATTGCGGTGGTATTTGCAGCAGTGGTGTTTGCGGTGTTGCGGTGGTATTTGCGGTGCTGCGGTGGTATTTGCATTGGTATTTGCGGTAGTATTTGTAGTACTGCGGTGGTATTTGCGATTGCTGCGGTGGTGATTTGCAGTGGTGTTTGTAGTACTGCGGTGGTGATTGCAGTACTGCGGTGAGTATTTGCAGTGGTATTTGTAGTATTGCGGTGGTGTTTGCAGTACTGCGGTAGTGGTTTACAGTGGTGTTTGTGGTACTGCAGTAGTATTTGCAGTACTGCAGTAGTATTTGCAGTAGTATTTGTAGTACTGCAGTAGTATTTGCAGTAGTATTTGTAGTATTTGTAGTATTGCAGTAGTATTTGCAGTATTGCAGTAGTATTTGTAGTATTTGCAGTAGTATTTGTAGTACTGCAGTAGTATTTGTAGTACTGCAGTAGTATTTGCAGTAGTATTTGTAGTACTGCAGTAGTATTTGCAGTAGTAGTAGTAGTATTTGTAGTATTTGTAGTACTGCAGTAGTATTTGCAGTAGTATTTGTAGTACTGCAGTAGTATTTGTAGTACTTCAGTAGTATTTGCAGTATTGCAGTAGTATTTGCAGTAGTATTTGCAGTATTGCAGTAGTATTTGCAGTAGTATTTGTAGTACTGCAGTAGTATTTGTAGTACTGCAGTAGTAGTACCTCTCCGTGGTAGATGAGGATCTGGAAAAATGTGTCCATGAGGAGGATTCTGTCCGGAAGAATAGAACTGGAGTCCAACAGAACCGGCTGTAACAGAGAGGACCGGGTCAGAACCAGGACCAGAACCAGGACCAGGACCAGGACTAGAACCAGGACCAGGACCAGGACCAGGACCAGAACCGGGTCAGAACCAGGACCAGAACTAGAACCAGGACCAGGACTAGAACCAGGACCAGGACCAGGACCAGAACCAGGACCAGGACTAGAACCAGGACCAGGACCAGAACCGGGTCAGAACCAGGACCAGGACCAGGACCAGGACCAGGACTGGGTCAGAACCAGGACCAGACCAGGACCAGGACCAGAACTAGAACCAGGACCAGGACCAGAGCCAGGACCAGGACCAGGACCAGAACCAGGACCAGGACCAGGACCAGGACTAGAACCAGGACCAGGAATAGAACCAGGACCAGGACTAGAACCAGGACCAGGACCAGAACCAGGACTAGAACCAGGACTAGAACTAGAACCAGGACCAGGACTAGAACCAGGACCAGAACCAGGACTAGAACCAGGACCAGGACTAGAACCAGGACCGGGTCAGAACCAGGACCAGGACCAGAACCAGGACTAGAACCAGGACCAGGACCAGAACCAGAACCAGGACTAGAACCAGGACCAGGACCAGGACTAGAACCAGGACCAGGACTAGAACCAGGACTAGAACCAGGACCAGGACTAGAACCAGGACCAGGACCAGAACCAGGACTAGAACCAGGACCAGGACCAGGACTAGAACCAGGACTAGAACCAGGACCGGGTCAGAACCAGGACCAGGACTAGAACCAGGACTAGAACCAGGACCGGGTCAGAACCAGGACCAGGACCAGAGCCAGGACTAGAACCAGGACCAGGACCAGGACCAGGACTAGAACCAGGACCAGGACTAGAACCAGGACCAGGACTAGAACCAGGACCAGGACCAGAACCAGGACTAGAACCAGGACTAGAACTAGAACCAGGACCAGGACTAGAACCAGGACCAGAACCAGGACTAGAACCAGGACCAGGACTAGAACCAGGACCGGGACAGAACCAGGACCAGGACTAGAACCAGGACCAGGACCAGAACCAGAACCAGGACTAGAACCAGGACCAGGACCAGGACTAGAACCAGGACCAGGACTAGAACCAGGACTAGAACCAGGACCAGGACTAGAACCAGGACCAGGACCAGAACCAGGACTAGAACCAGGACCAGGACCAGGACTAGAACCAGGACTAGAACCAGGACCGGGTCAGAACCAGGACCAGGACTAGAACCAGGACTAGAACCAGGACCGGGTCAGAACCAGGACCAGGACCAGGACCAGAGCCAGGACTAGAACCAGGACCAGGACCAGGACCAGGACTAGAACCAGGACTAGAACCAGGACCGGGTCAGAACCAGGACCAGGACTAGAACCAGGACTAGAACCAGGACCGGGTCAGAACCAGGACCAGGACTAGAACCAGGACCAGAGCCAGGACCAGAGCCAGGACTAGAACCAGGACTAGAACCAGGACCAGGACCAGGACTAGAACCAGGACCAGGACTAGAACCAGGACCAGGACCAGGACTAGAACCAGGACTAGAACCAGGACCAGGACCAGGACTAGAACCAGGACCAGGACCAGAACCGGGTCAGAACCAGGACCAGGACTAGAACCAGTACCAGGACCAGGACTAGAACCAGGACCAGGACCAGAACCGGGTCAGAACCAAGACCAGGACCAGAACCAGGACTAGAACCAGGACCAGGACCAGGACCAGGACTAGAACCAGGACCAGGACCAGGACCAGAACCAGGACCAGGACCAGAACCAGGACTAGAACCAGGACCAGGACCAGGACTAGAACCAGGACCAGGACTAGAACCAGGACTAGAACCAGGACTAGAACCAGGACTAGAACCAGGACCAGGACTAGAACCAGGACCAGGACCAGAACCAGGACTAGAACCAGGACCAGGACCAGGACCAGGACAAGAACCAGGACTAGAACCAGGACCGGGTCAGAACCAGGACCAGGACTAGAACCAGGACTAGAACCAGGACCGGGTCAGAACCAGGACCAGGACCAGGACCAGAGCCAGGACTAGAACCAGGACCAGGACCAGGACCAGGACTAGAACCAGGACTAGAACCAGGACCGGGTCAGAACCAGGACCAGGACTAGAACCAGGACCGGGTCAGAACCAGGACCAGGACTAGAACCAGGACCAGAGCCAGGACCAGAGCCAGGACCAGAGCCAGGACTAGAACCAGGACTAGAACCAGGACCAGGACCAGGACTAGAACCAGGACCAGGACTAGAACCAGGACCAGGACCAGGACTAGAACCAGGACCAGGACTAGAACCAGAACCAGGACTAGAACCAGGACCAGGACCAGGACTAGAACCAGGACCAGGACTAGAACCAGGACCAGAACCAGGACAAGAACCAGGACCAGGACTAGAACCAGGACCAGAACCAGGACTAGAACCAGGACCAGGACTAGAACCAGGACCGGGTCAGAACCAGGACCAGGACTAGAACCAGGACCAGAACCAGAACCAGGACTAGAACCAGGACCAGGACCAGGACTAGAACCAGGACCAGGACTAGAACCAGGACCAGGACTAGAACCAGGACTAGAACCAGGACTAGAACCAGGACCAGGACTAGAACCAGGACCAGGACCAGAACCAGGACTAGAACCAGGACCAGGACCAGGACCAGGACTAGAACCAGGACTAGAACCAGGACCGGGTCAGAACCAGGACCAGGACTAGAACCAGGACTAGAACCAGGACCGGGTCAGAACCAGGACCAGGACCAGGACCAGAGCCAGGACTAGAACCAGGACCAGGACCAGGACCAGGACTAGAACCAGGACCGGGTCAGAACCAGGACCAGGACTAGAACCAGGACTAGAACCAGGACCGGGTCAGAACCAGGACCAGGACTAGAACCAGGACCAGAGCCAGGACCAGAGCCAGGACTAGAACCAGGACTAGAACCAGGACCAGAGCCAGGACCAGAGCCAGGACTAGAACCAGGACTAGAACCAGGACCAGGACCAGGACTAGAACCAGGACCAGGACTAGAACCAGGACCAGGACCAGGACTAGAACCAGGACCAGGACCAGAACCGGGTCAGAACCAGGACCAGGACTAGAACCAGTACCAGGACCAGGACTAGAACCAGGACCAGGACCAGAACCGGGTCAGAACCAAGACCAGGACCAGAACCAGGACTAGAACCAGGACCAGGACCAGGACCAGGACTAGAACCAGGACCAGGACCAGGACCAGAACCAGGACCAGAACCAGGACTAGAACCAGGACCAGGACCAGGACTAGAACCAGGACCAGGACTAGAACCAGGACTAGAACCAGGACCAGGACTAGAACCAGGACCAGGACCAGAACCAGGACTAGAACCAGGACCAGGACCAGGACTAGAACCAGGACTAGAACCAGGACCGGGTCAGAACCAGGACCAGGACTAGAACCAGGACTAGAACCAGGACCGGGTCAGAACCAGGACCAGGACCAGGACCAGAGCCAGGACTAGAACCAGGACCAGGACCAGGACCAGGACTAGAACCAGGACTAGAACCAGGACCGGGTCAGAACCAGGACCAGGACAAGAACCAGGACCGGGTCAGAACCAGGACCAGGACTAGAACCAGGACCAGAGCCAGGACCAGAGCCAGGACCAGAGCCAGGACTAGAACCAGGACTAGAACCAGGACCAGGACTAGAACCAGGACCAGGACTAGAACCAGGACCAGGACCAGGACTAGAACCAGGACTAGAACCAGGACCAGGACTAGAACCAGGACTAGAACCAGGACCAGGACTAGAACCAGGACCAGAACCAGGACCAGGACCAGGACCAGGACCAGGACTAGAACCAGGACTAGAACCAGGACCAGGACTAGAACCAGGACTAGAACCAGGACCAGGACTAGAACCAGGACCAGAACCAGGACCAGGACCAGGACCAGGACCAGAACCAGGACCAGGACCAGGACCAGAACCAGGACTAGGACCAGAACCAGGACCAGAACCAGAACCAGGACTAGGACTAGGACTAGGACTAGGACCAGAACCAGAACCAGAACCAGAACCAGGACCAGGACTAGAACCAGGACCAGAACCAGGACCAGGACCAGGACCAGGACCAGAACCAGGACCAGGACCAGGACCAGAACCAGGACCAGGACCAGAACCAGGACCAGAACCAGAACCAGGACTAGGACCAGAACCAGGACTAGGACCAGAACCAGGACCAGAACCAGAACCAGGACTAGGACTAGGACTAGGACTAGGACCAGAACCAGAACCAGAACCAGAACTAGAACCGGGACTAGAACCAGGACCAGGACCAGGACCGGGTCAGAACCAGGACCAGGACTAGAACCAGGACCAGAACCAGGACCAGGACCAGAGCCAGGACCAGGACCAGGACCAGGACTAGAACCAGAACCAGGACCAGGACCAGGACTAGAACCAGAACCAGAACCAGAACCAGAACCAGGACCAGGACTAGAACCAGAACCAGGACCAGGACCAGAGCCAGGACTAGAACCAGGACCAGGACCAGGACCAGGACCAGAACCAGGACCGGGACCAGGACCAGGACCAGGACCAGAACCAGGACTAGGACTAGGACCAGGACCAGGACTAGAACCAGGACCAGAACCAGGACCAGGACCAGGACTAGAACCAGGACCAGAACCAGGACCAGGACCAGGACTAGAACCAGGACCAGAGCCAGGACCAGGACCAGGACTAGAACCAGGACCAGGACCAGAGCCAGGACTAGAACCAGGACCAGGACTAGAACCAGAACCAGAACTGGAACCGGGACCGGGACCGGGACCAGAACCAGGACTAGGACTAGGACTAGGACTAGGACTAGGACTAGGACTAGGACTAGAACCGGGACTAGAACCAGGACCAGGACCGGGTCAGAACCAGGACCAGGACTAGAACCAGAACCAGGACCAGAGCCAGGACTAGAACCAGGACCAGGACCAGGACCAGGACCAGGACCAGGACTAGAACCAGAACCAGGACCAGGACCAGGACCAGGACCAGAGCCAGGACTAGAACCAGGACCAGAACCAGGACCAGGACCAGGACCAGAACCAGGACCAGGACCAGGACTAGAACCAGGACCAGGACCAGGACCAGAACCAGGACCGGGACCAGGACCAGGACCAGAACCAGGACTAGGACCAGGACTAGAACCAGAACCAGGACCAGGACCGGGTCAGAACCAGGACCAGGACTAGAACCAGGACCAGAACCAGGACTAGAACCAGGACCAGAACCAGGACTAGGACCAGGACCAGGACCAGGACCAGAACCAGAACCAGAACCAGAACCAGAACCAGAACCAGAACCAGAACCAGGATCAGAACCAGAACCAGAACCAGAACCAGGACTAGGACTAGGACTAGGACCAGGACCAGGACTAGAACCAGGACCAGGACCAGGACCGGGTCAGAACCAGGACCATTACCAGGACTAGAACCAGGACCGGGTCAGAACCAGGACCAGGACTAGAACCAGGACTAGAACCAGGACTGGGTCAGAACCAGGACCAGGACCGGGTCAGAACCAGGACCAGGACTAGAACCAGGACCAGGACTGAACCAGGACCAGAACCGGGACCAGGACCAGGACCAGGACCGGGTCAGAACCGGGACTAGAACCAGGACCAGGACTGGGTCAGAACCAGGACTAGAACCGGGACTAGAACCAGGACCAGGACCGGGTCAGAACCAAGACCAGAACCGGGACTGGACCGGACCGGGTCAGAACCGGTAGTAGTACTTCCGGGGGCCTCTTACCTCCGGGGCCCTCGGGGGCCTCTTACCTCCGGGGCCCTCGGGGGCCTCTTACCTCGGGGGCCCTCGGGGGCCTCTTACCTCCGGGGCCCTCGGGGGCCTCTTACCTCCGGGGCCCTCGGGGGCCTCTTACCTCCGGGGCCCTCGGGGGCCTCTTACCTCCGGGGCCCTCGGGGGCCTCTTACCTCCGGGGCCCTCGGGGGCCTCTTACCTCCGGGGGGCCTCTTACCTCCGGGGGCCCGCTGAAGCTGTAGGCGTACAGGACCGGTTGGACCATGATCAGGGCCCTCGGGGGCCTCTTACCTCCGGGGGCCCGCTGAAGCTGTAGGCGTACAGGACCGGTTGGACCATGATCAGGGCCTGGGTCAGGTCCTGGCGGTTGAAGTGGTGCCTGTAGAAGCTGCTCTCGTCGGGGCTGTTGTTGAACACCTGCAGGAACGGAGAGCGCCTCAAGTGGAACATGAACTGTGGACCAATCAGAGAGAGGGGCGGGTCAGACCGACCAATCAGAGAGAGGGGCGGGCCACGTGTCAGAGGAAAGGGCCAATAAGATCAGAGCTCACCTGAGGGTAAAGAGAGAAGGTCTCTGAGAATCTGAAGGAGTTTGGGTCGTCTTTGTGGTAATCACCGAACTTCTGACACTGAAACACACAAACACACAACACACACATGATACACACACATGATACACACACAGAGACACACACACACATGATACACACACACACACACACGATACACACACATGATACACACACATGATACACACACAGAGACACACACACACATGATACACACACACACACACACGATACACACACACAGACAGAGGGGGGGGGGGTCGTACCAGGCGGATGAGTTGCCGGTCGAGCCACCGCAGCACGTCTGGTCCTTCCTCGGTCTCGGCTCGATAAACAGCCAAACGAGCCATCAAGATGGCCGCCGCCTCCTGGTCAAAGGAGGCGGAGATACTCTGGATCTGACTCTGAGCGTCGGCCCAACTGTAACAGACACCGACATGAGGAGGAGGAGGAGGAGGAGGAGGAGGAGGAGGAGGGGGAGGGGGAGATGGAGGAGGGGGAGGAGGAGGAGGAGGAGCAGGAGGAGGAGAGAGAGGAGGAGAGAGAGGAGGAGAGGGAGGAGGAGGAGGAGGAGGAGGAGAGAGAGGAGGAGAGGGAGGAGGAGGAGATACTCTGGATCTGACTCTGAGCGTCGGCCCAACTGTAACAGACACCGACATGAGGAGGAGGAGGAGGAGGGGGAGGAGGAGGGGGAGGAGGAGGAGAGGAGGAGGAGAGAGAGGAGGGAGAGGAGGAGGAGAGAGAGGAGGAGGAGGAGGAGGAGGAGGAGGAGGGGGAGGAGGAGCAGGAGGAGGAGAGAGAGAGGAGGAGGAGGAGGAGGAGGAGGAGGAGGAGGAGGAGGAGGAGGAGAGAGGAGGAGGAGGAGAGAGAGGAGGAGAGGGAGGAGGAGGAGGAGGAGGAGGGAGAGGGAGGAGGAGGGGGAGGAGGAGGAGAGAGAGGAGGAGGAGGAGGAGGAGAGAGAGGAGGAGATACTCTGGATCTGACTCTGAGCGTCGGCCCAACTGTAACAGAGACCGACATGAGGAGGAGGAGGAGGAGGAGAGAGGAGGAGGGGGAGGAGGAGAGAGGAGGAGAGAGGAGGAGGAGGAGGGAGAGGAGGAGGAGGAGGAGGAGGAGGAGGAGGAGGAGGGGAGGAGGAGAGAGAGAGGAGGAGGAGGAGGAGGAGGAGGAGGAGGGAGAGGAGGAGGAGAGAGAGGGAGGAGAGAGGAGGAGAGAGGAGAGGGAGGGGGAGGAGAGAGAGGAGGAGGAGAGAGGAGGAGGAGGGAGGGAGGAGAGAGGGAGGGAGGAGAGGAGGGGAGGAGGAGGGAGAGAGGAGGAAGGGAGGAGGAGGAGGGAGGAGGGGGAGGAGGAGGGGGAGGAGGAGGGAGGAGGAGGAGGAGGAGGAGGAGGAGAGAGAGGAGGAGGAGGAGGAGGAGGGGGAGGAGGAGGAGGAGGAGGGGGAGGAGGAGGAGGAGGAGGAGGAGGAGTAGTAATAGTAGTAGTAGTAGTACTTGCAGTAGTAGTAGTAGTAGTAGTAGTAGTAGTAGTAGTAGTAGTAGTAGTACTTGCAGTAGTACTAGTAGTATTAGTAGTAGTACTTGCAGTAGTAGTAGTAGTAGTAGTAGTAGTAGTAGTAGTAGTAGTAGTAGTAGTAGTAGTAGTAGTAGTACTCACTTCCGTGCTGTGGTAGTGACCCTGATGCGTCTCTGTCCTGTTGAATGCTGATACTGAGTCACAAACTGAACAGCTCCTCGTCCGCCCTGAGGGATCGGAGCGTTGTGCTGCGGCAGAGGTCAGAGGTCAGAGGTCACACAGGGGTCAGAGGTCACACAGGGGTCACACAGAGGTCACACAGGGGTCACACAGGGGTCAGACAGAGGTCAGAGTTCACACAGAGGTCAGAAGTCACACAGGGGTCACACAAAGGTCAGAGTTCACACAGGGGTCAGAGGTCACACAGGGGTCACACAGAGGTCACACAGGGGTCACACAGAGGTCAGAGGTCACACAGGGGTCACACAGGGGTCACACAGGGGTCAGACAGAGGTCAGAGGTCACACAGGGGTCACACAGAGAACATAAATATGGCGCGTTAACGCCCCCAAGTGTACAAAACATGCTTTACGAGAGGAAAGTGCCACAGAGCGGTGGTAGCTCGATGTCGATGGTGACAACAGAAGCAAACAATAAAACCCATAGAACTATAATAAAACCTGGAAGATCTATCCAAGATGGTCGCCCTGTTCCTCCTGTGGTCTGAGCTCATTGGTGCATGACCCCAAAACAGTTTCATACTTCCGCATTTACTTCCTGAAACGGAGGCAGCCATCTTGCTTTACTTCCTGATACGGAGGCGGCCATCTTTGTTTTACTTCCTGATACGGAGGCGGCCATCTTTGCTTTACTTCCTGATACGGAGGCGGCCATCTTTGTTTTACTTCCTGATACGGAGGCGGCCATCTTGCTTTACTTCCTGATACGGAGGCGGCCATCTTTGTTTTACTTCCTGATACGGAGGCGCCATCTTGCTTTACTTCCTGACACGGAGGCGCCATCTTTGTTTTACTTCCTGATACGGAGGCGCCATCTTTGTTTTACTTCCTGATACGGAGGCTGCCATCTTTGCTTTACTTCCTGACACGGAGGCGCCATCTTTGTTTTACTTCCTGATACGGAGGCGCCATCTTTGTTTTACTTCCTGATACGGAGGCTGCCATCTTTGCTTTACTTCCTGACACGGAGGCGGCCATCTTTGTTTTACTTCCTGATACGGAGGCTGCCATCTTTGCTTTACTTCCTGATACGGAGGCGCCATCTTTGTTTTACTTCCTGATACGGAGGCGCCATCTTTGCTTTACTTCCTGATACGGAGGCGGCCATCTTTGTTTTACTTCCTGATACGGAGGCGGCCATCTTTGTTTTACTTCCTGATACGGAGGCGGCCATCTTTGTTTTACTTCCTGATACGGAGGCTGCCATCTTTGCTTTACTTCCTGATACGGAGGCGGCCATCTTTGTTTTACTTCCTGATACGGAGGCGGCCATCTTTGTTTTACTTCCTGATACGGAGGCTGCCATCTTTGCTTTACTTCCTGATACGGAGGCGCCATCTTTGTTTTACTTCCTGATACGGAGGCGCCATCTTGCTTTACTTCCTGATACGGAGGCGGCCATCTTTGCTTTACTTCCTGATACGGAGGCGGCCATCTTTGTTTTACTTCCTGATACGGAGGCGGCCATCTTTGTTTTACTTCCTGATACGGAGGCGGCCATCTTTGTTTTACTTCCTGATACGGAGGCTGCCATCTTTGCTTTACTTCCTGATACGGAGGCGGCCATCTTTGTTTTACTTCCTGATACGGAGGCGGCCATCTTTGTTTTACTTCCTGATACGGAGGCTGCCATCTTTGCTTTACTTCCTGATACGGAGGCGGCCATCTTTGTTTTACTTCCTGATACGGAGGCTGCCATCTTTGCTTTACTTCCTGATACGGAGGCGGCCATCTTTGTTTTACTTCCTGATACGGAGGCGGCCATCTTTGCTTTACTTCCTGATACGGAGGCGGCCATCTTTGTTTTACTTCCTGATACGGAGGCGGCCATCTTTGCTTTAGGGCGCCACGTGACGACAATCCCCCACTTCATATAAAAACGGTAATTTGTGTGATTTTATAAACGGTAGAAAAGAACATTTCCTTCTATTTTATTTAAATACTGATAATAATTCAGTCCTGTCTGTGATTATAATGTGACATTTTAGAAAAAGGCTGCAGTACCTCACACGACCACTAATCAACCTGGGACACAGACAGAGGGGGCGGGGCTTATCCAGTTCATTTAATACATCCATGATAAAATCCCACCAGACGTCGGCCATTTTGGATCCACATTTGCTGAACATCAGTCGTGACTCGTCACCAGGGGGCGCCTGCCCAGACGTGAGGAGTGGGACATCAAAGTCATCCAGACGTATCACGGGCTTCAAACTTTGTCCAAAAGTTTGAATTTTCAGTCAACGATGATGCCCTGTGTAAAGAGCGCCACCTGTGGGGCCGGAGGCGCCGTGTCAGGGGGCGTGGCCCTGTGCGTCATTCAGGAAACAACAATAGTCTGAGCTGATGTGGAGTCGATGATGGAATCACCATCTGCAAAGGTTTGGATCAAAGTCTCTCTTTTGAGTCGTTACTGTCCACTTCACTTTGGACTCAGGTGATGTTACTGAATCTTTTTGTCCCGAAGGCTTTACTTGACGTGAAATGGAGAGAGAGAGGGACGATCGGAGGCGGGACTTGAACCCCTGACCCGGCGCTTAACCCCTGCACGCGCTGTATTCATGTATTTCATGTTCCACAGCGGCCTTTCCTTTCAGACGTTGCTCTCACAGATGGTTTGGGGTTCACTCTTCGATGCTTTTGTTCCTCGTGTTTGAGTCGCTGTCGTGCCTCGTGCGTCCAGCAGGGGGAGCTACTCTTTAAACTCTAAATCTATTTTTGGTGGAAAAATGTTCAATTTAGACAAAACTGTTTGACATTTCATTTCTGAATAAAAATGTGTTTGACATAAAAAGGACAAGTTCAAATTTGAGCTGAATTTCTCTGACTTTAAAAACCAAAGCCTCGTCTGTCCTGAAGGGGGCGCCGTGTAATTGTCTCTCAGCAGGTGACGGACAGCGACTCCATGGAAACGGCACACGGGTGATTACAGGTAATTACACAAGCTCCGCCCCCTCACACTCAGCACACAGCACCTGACAGACCAGGACCAGACCAGACCAGACCAGGACCAGACCAGACCAGGACCAGGACCAGGACCAGGACCAGGACCAGGACCAGGATTAACTCAAAGTCAAGACCAGAGTCCAACATCAGGAGGAGACGAGACGAAACCAAAGAACAAGGATTTAAGGCGGCATCTGGGTGGAACTAAACCAGGACTAAACCAAGTCTAAAGCAGGACTGAGCCAGGACTAAACCTGGACTAAACCAGGACTAAACCAGGACTAAACCAGGACTGAACCAGGACTAAAGTAACGTGGCTAAACATTGTGTAACGTGGAAAATATTGCACTTGGACCATGACTCAGCAAATCTGCTACGTCAGCCTGAGCTTAGGCTAATGACAGGTCCAAGACCAGGACTAAACCAGGTCCAAGACCGGGACTAAACCAGGTCCAAGACCGGGACTAAACCAGGTCCAAGACCGGGACTAAACCAGGTCCAAGACTAAAGTCTGAACCAGGATTAAACATTTGTCAGTTGCAGAAGAGGAACTCTCTCTGATATAAAAGTGTCTGTGGTTCCTGTTCCTGGCCCCGGCCCCGGACTCGGCCCCGGACTCGGCCCCGGACTCGGCCCCGGACTCGGCCCCGGACTCGGCCCCGGACTCGGCCCCGGACTCGGCCCCGGACTCGGCCCCGGACTCGGCGATGGCCCTAACTCTGTGAAGGACAGTTTTATTGTGATACTGAGAGGGTCGTGGTTCAGAGGCAGAACAGGAGGAGCCTGGAACCTGAGCGGCTCCTGAGCGGCCCCTGGCTCCTGAGCGGCTCCTGAGCGGCCCCTGAGCGGCCCCTGGCTCCTGAGCGGCCCCTGGCTCCTGAGCGGCCCCTGGCTCCTGAGCGGCCCCTGAGCGGCCCCTGGACGTGGCTGGTGTGATGGGGCAGAGGCGCGTGTGACCTTCAGGATGAACTGTTCGGGGCCCCAGGAGCCCGGGGACCCTTTGGGCCCCTGCAGGGCCCTGTTCTCCTGCCTGCTGGCTCTGCTCCTGCTCCCGGCCGCCGCGGGGAACCTGAGCCTGCTCCTGACGCTGCTGTGGAGCCGAGAGCCGGACCTCCGGGAGCCTCGGGAGCGCGGGGCCCCCGGGGGCCCCTGCTCCTGCTTCACCCTGAGCCTGAGCGTGTCTGACCTGGCCCTGAGTCTGAGCCTCCTCCCTGCAGCGCTTTACAGCAGCTCAGCAGGAGTCACACACCTCCAGGACCAGAGCGCCTGGTGAGTCTGAGCTCCTCAGGTCCTCCTGCTGCTCCTCCTGGTGCTCCTCCTGGTGCTCCTCCTCACCTCCTCTCTCCTCCTCAGGTGTCAGGTGTCGGGGTTCCTCCTGGTGCTCCTCCTCACCTCCTCTCTCCTCCTCAGGTGTCAGGTGTCAGGGTTCCTCCTGCTGCTCCTCCTCTCCTCCTCAGGTGCCAGGTGTCGGGGTTCCTCCTGGTGCTCCTCCTCACCTCCTCTCTCCTCCTCAGGTGTCAGGTGTCGGGGTTCCTCCTGGTGCTCCTCCTCACCTCCTCTCCTCCTCAGGTGTCAGGTGTCGGGGTTCCTCCTGGTGCTCCTCCTCACCTCCTCTCTCCTCCTCAGGTGTCAGGTGTCGGGGGTTCCTCCTGCTGCTCCTCCTCACCTCCTCTCTCCTCCTCAGGTGTCAGGTGTCGGGGTTCCTCCTGGTGCTCCTCCTCACCTCCTCTCTCCTCTTCAGGTGTCGGGGTTCCTCCTGGTGCTCCTCCTCACCTCCTCTCTCCTCCTCAGGTGTCAGGTGTCGGGGTTCCTCCTGCTGCTCCTCCTCTCCTCCTCAGGTGTCAGGGGTCGGGGTTCCTCCTGGTGCTCCTCCTCACCTCCTCTCTCCTCCTCAGGTGTCAGGTGTCGGGGTTCCTCCTGGTGCTCCTCCTCACCTCCTCTCTCCTCCTCAGGTGTCAGGTGTCGGGGTTCCTCCTGGTGCTCCTCCTCACCTCCTCTCTCCTCCTCAGGTGTCAGGTGTCGGGGTTCCTCCTGGTGCTCCTCCTCTCCTCCTCAGGTGTCAGGTGTCGGGGTTCTCCTGGTGCTCCTCCTCACCTCCTCTCTCCTCCTCAGGTGTCAGGTGTCGGGGTTCCTCCTGGTGCTCCTCCTCACCTCCTCTCTCCTCCTCAGGTGTCAGGTGTCGGGGTTCCTCCTGGTGCTCCTCCTCACCTCCTCTCTCCTCCTCAGGTGTCAGGTGTCGGGGTTCCTCCTGCTGCTCCTCCTCACCTCCTCTCTCCTCCTCAGGTGTCAGGTGTCGGGGTTCCTCCTGGTGCTCCTCCTCACCTCCTCTCTCCTCCTCAGGTGTCAGGTGTCGGGGTTCCTCCTGGTGCTCCTCCTCACCTCCTCTCTCCTCCTCAGGTGTCAGGTGTCGGGGTTCCTCCTGCTGCTCCTCCTCTCCTCCTCAGGTGTCAGGGGTCGGGGTTCCTCCTGGTGCTCCTCCTCACCTCCTCTCTCCTCCTCAGGTGTCAGGTGTCGGGGTTCCTCCTGGTGCTCCTCCTCACCTCCTCTCTCCTCCTCAGGTGTCGGGGTTCCTCCTGGTGCTCCTCCTCACCTCCTCTCTCCTCCTCAGGTGTCAGGTGTCGGGGTTCCTCCTGGTGCTCCTCCTCTCCTCCCTCAGGTGTCAGGTGTCGGGTTCTCCTGGTGCTCCTCCTCACCTCCTCTCTCCTCCTCAGGTGTCAGGTGTCGGGGTTCCTCCTGGTGCTCCTCCTCACCTCCTCTCTCCTCCTCAGGTGTCAGGTGTCGGGGTTCCTCCTGGTGCTCCTCCTCACCTCCTCTCTCCTCCTCAGGTGTCAGGTGTCGGGGTTCCTCCTGGTGCTCCTCCTCACCTCCTCTCTCCTCCTCAGGTGTCAGGTGTCGGGGTTCCTCCTGCTGCTCCTCCTCTCCTCCTCAGGTGTCAGGGGTCGGGGTTCCTCCTGGTGCTCCTCCTCACCTCCTCTCTCCTCCTCAGGTGTCAGGTGTCGGGGTTCCTCCTGGTGCTCCTCCTCACCTCCTCTCTTCACGCTCGGATGTGGGCGGCGGTGGTTCAGTTCTGTCAGATCCGTCACGCTCTGAGTCACAGTCGACTCTGGACGTCCAGCAGGACACGCCTCCTGGTGGTCGCTCTGTGGACCTACAGCGTCACCAATGCATCACTTCCTGTTTTGGGCGTGGGGCGGTACAGGTGCGTACGGGCGCTGACATCACTTCCTGTTTGGATGAGGGGCGGGGCGCTCTGACATCACTTCCTGTTTGGGCGTGGGGCGGTACAGGTGCGTACGGGCGCTGACATCACTTCCTGTTTGGACGTGGGGCAGTACAAGGCGCTGACATCACTTCCTGTTTGGGCGTGGGGCGGGGCGCTCTGACATCACTTCCTGTTTGGGCGAGGGGCAGTACAGGGCGCGCTGACATCACTTCCTGTTTGGGCGTGGGGCAGTACAGGGCGCGCTGACATCACTTCCTGTTTGGGCGTGGGGCGGTACAGGTGCGTACGGGCGCTGACATCACTTCCTGTTTGGATGAGGGGCGGTACAGGGCGCTGACATCACTTCCTGTTTGGATGAGGGGCGGTACAGGGCGCTGACATCACTTCCTGTTTGGACGCGGCGCTCTGATTGGCTGCTGTGTGTGCTCCAGGTTCAGTTCTGCTCGCGCTCTGTGCGGCTTCAGCCTCCTGGACGTGGAGGTGGTTTCCAGGGCGATGTCGTTGTGGTGGTTGGGCGTCTCCATGGCGACGCCGCTCACACTCACGTGCGCTCTCCAGAGTTACGTCGTGCACGTGGCTCGACGACAGGCGCGAAGAGGAACGTTCAGGTGCAACGAGACGCACTGCTTCTACGTCCCAGCGCAGGCCTACGAGAGGAGCTCCAACGCCCTGCTGCTGGGCACAGGTGGGACAGGGGCGCCAGGGCCGACAGGGGCGACAGGGGCGACAGGCTCTGACAGGGCCGGACCTCCTCAGGTCTGGGTTTATTCAGTGACAGCTGTGTTTGTTTTTCATTAAACTCTAAAGAACACAAAGTCGTTTATCACTTTATGACACCAGGACTAAACCTGGACTAAACCTGGACTAAACCAGGTTTGACCCCGGTCTCTCTCTGGTCTGACCCTGTTCTCTCTCTGGTCTGACCCCGGTCTGACCCTGGTCTGACCCCGGTCTCTCTCTGGTCTCTCTCTGGTCTCTCTCTGGTCTCTCTGGTCTCTCTCTGGTCTCTCTCTGGTCTCTCTCTGGTCTGACCCCGGTCTGACCCTGGTCTGACCCCGCCCCTCTGATGCCCTCTCTGGTCTCTCTCTGGTCTCTCTCTGGCTCTCTCTCTGGTCTCTCTCTGGTCTGACCCCGGTCTGACCCCGGTCTGACCCTGGTCTGACCCCGGTCTGACCCCGGTCTCTCTCTGGTCTCTCTCTGGTCTCTCTCTCTCTGGTCTCTCTCTGGTCTGACCCCGGTCTCTCTCTGGTCTGACCCTGGTCTGACCCCGGTCTGACCCCGGTCTCTCTCTGGTCTCTCTCTGGTCTCTCTCTGGTCTCTCTCTGGTCTGACCCCGGTCTGACCCCGGTCTCTCTCTCTGGTCTCTCTCTGGTCTGACCCCGGTCTGACCCCGGTCTGACCCCGGTCTGACCCCGGTCTGACCCTGCTCTCTTTCAGGTTCTCTGCTGCTCTGCTGGATGCCCTTCCTCTCGGTGTGTTTGTATGAAGCTGTGAGTCTGGTTCTGGTCCCGGTCTGGGTCTCTCAGGGGTCCATGTTCTTGGTCCTGAGCAGCTGCGCCGTGAGTCCTGGAGTCACCTGCCTGACCCAGAGGTAAGCCCCGCCCCTGTGTCGGGTCTAAGCCCCGCCCCCTGTTTAAACACAACGATCTGAGCACGTGCAGACACCCCTTCTGCCCTCGGTTGTTTCAGTCAGTATCGCTCCACGGCTCGTGTCATCATGTCCCGCCTCCTTCAGCTCTTCTCACGCCCAAGCCCCGCCCCTCCACCCGACTCGGCTAATCAGATCTCCACCACCAGGACGTCACTTCCTGCAGCTGTGAACGCCGCTCTGTGATTGGCCAAAGCGCTTTTCCAAGAGACACGAGCTTCATGGACAGCAGGGGGCAGCACTGAGCCTCAGCAGACAGCAGGGGGCAGCACTGAGCCTCAGCAGACAGCACTGAGCCTCAGCAGACAGCAGGGGGCAGCACTGAGCCTCAGCAGACAGCAGGGGGCAGCACTGAGCCTCAGCAGACAGCAGGGGGCAGCACTGAGCCTCAGCAGACAGCAGGGGGCAGCACTGAGCCTCAGCAGACAGCAGGGGGCAGCACTGAGCCTCAGCAGACAGCAGGGGGCAGCACTGAGCCTCAGCAGACAGCAGGGGGCAGCACTGAGCCTCAGCAGACAGCAGGGGGCAGCACTGAGCCTCAGCAGACAGCAGGGGGCAGCACTGAGCCTCAGTCTGTTGCATTTAGACGTCTTTGAGGACAGACTGAATTAAAGACTTAATTCTGTTTCCTAAATTGTCTCAGTTGTGTTTCACTTCGTAGAACTTCAGGTCCTTTTCATGAAAACAAACCGTGGACTCGTTTTCATCGTTTTATATTAAAAATGTCACACAACAATAAAGAAAATATACAACATTTATTTAATAAAGAGTTTTATAAAACAGTGTGTGTGTGTGTAGTGTACAGTGTGTACAGTGTGTAGTGTGTAGTGTGTAGTGTGTGTGTGTGTGTGTAGTGTGTGTAGTGTGTAGTGTGTAGTGTGTAGTGTGTAGTTGTACCTGGTTCACGACCTCAAAGTAAAGTCCGAGGCTGGTGTTTGGGTCTAGACCACAGACCTTCCACTGGGACGTCCCTCCAGAGCCGATCTCCTGGGACACAAACACAATATGAACACAGCAAGGACCGCCCACCACGCAGGAGGAGGAGGAGGAGGAGGAGGAGGAGGAGGAGGAGGAGGGGAGGAGAAGGAGAGAGGAGGAGGGGAGGAGGAGGAGGAGAGAGGAGGAGGAGAGAGAGAGGAGGAGAGAGGAGGAGGAGGAGGAGCAGGAGGAGGAGGAGGAAGGAAGGAAGGAGGGAAGGAAGGAAGGAAGGAGGGAGGGAAGGAAGGAGGGAAGGAAGGAAGGAAGGAAGGAAGGAGGGAAGGAAGGAAGGAGGGAGGGAAGGAAGGAGGGAAGGAAGGAAAGAAGGAAGGAAGGAGGGAAGGAAGGAGGGAAGGAAGGAAAGAAGGAAGGAAAGAAGGAAGGAGGGAAGGAAGGAAAGAAGGAAGGAAGGAGGGAGGGAAGGAAGGAGGGAAGGAAGGAAGGAAGGAAGGAAGGAAGGAGGGAAGGAAGGAAGGAGGGAGGGAAGGAAGGAGGGAAGGAAGGAAAGAAGGAGGGAAGGAAGGAAGGAGGGAAGGAAGGAAAGAAGGAAGGAAGGAAGGAAAGAAGGAAGGAAGGAGGGAAGGAAGGAAGGAAGGAAGGTCAGAGAGAGGTCAGAGGTCAGAGGTCAGAGAGAGGTCAGAGGTCAGAGGTCAGAGGTCAGAGAGAGGTCAGAGGTCAGAGAGAGGTCAGAGGTCAGAGGTCAGAGAGAGGTCAGAGGTCAGAGAGAGGTCAGAGGTCAGAGGTCAGAGGTCAGAGGTCACACTCACGTTCTCAGAGACACAGGGGCCTTTGGCGTTGAGCGACACACAGGGGCCGATGGCCCCGGACACTTTCACCTCTCGGGACGTCTGTGAACCACAGATTAGATCAGGACCAGGACTGGACCAGGACCAGGACCAGGACCAGGACCAGGACCAGGACCAGGACCAGGACCAGGACCAGGACCAGGACTGGACCAGGACCAGGACCAGGACCAGGACCAGGACCAGGACTGGACCAGGACCAGGACCAGAGCCAGAACCAGGACCAGGACCAGACCAGGGGCAGCAGTACCTTGACCTCCAGCGTGGCTCCAAAGGCCATCTTGAAACTGCCCTGAACGTCTTTGGAGAAAACTCTCTGGAACGTCTGTTTGAAAAGGGCCGTGTTGAACGAGTCGGCCATCACCATGTACCCCCTGGAGAGGAGAGGAGGGTCAGACACCCTTGCCACCGACACACATCATGTACCAATAACACACATAAAATTTCTGGAGAGGAGAGGAGGGTCAGACACCCGCCCCACACACAAATGTACCCCCTGGAGAGGAGAGGAGGGTCAGACACACCCGCCCCACACACACATGTACCCCTGAGAGAGAGAGGAGGGTCAGACACCCGCCCACACACACATGTACTCCCTGAGAGAGAGAGAGGGTCAGACACCCGCCCACACACACATGTATGAGAGAGAGGACGGTCAGACACCCGCCCCCCACACCCCTGGAGAGGAGAGGAGGGTCAGACACCCGCCCCACACACACATGTACCCCCTGGAGAGGAGAGGAGGGTCAGACACCCGCCCCACACACACATGTACCCCCTGGAGAGGAGAGGAGGGTCAGACACCCGCCCCACACACACATGTACCCCCTGGAGAGGAGAGAGGGTCAGACACCCGCCCCACACACACATGTACCCCCTGGAGAGGAGAGAGGGTCAGACACCCGCCCCACACACACATGTACCCCCTGGAGAGGAGAGGAGGGTCAGACACCCGCCCCACACACACATGTACCCCCTGGAGAGGAGCGAGAGGGTCAGACACCCGCCCCACACACACATGTACCCCCTGGAGAGGAGAGGAGGGTCAGACACCCGCCCCACACACACATGTACCCCCTGGAGAGGAGAGGAGGGTCAGACACCCGCCCCACACACACATGTACACCTGGAGAGGAGAGAGGGTCAGACACCCGCCCCACACACACATGTACACCTGGAGAGGAGAGAGGGTCAGACACCCGCCCCACACACACATGTACCCCTGGAGGAGAGGAGGGTCAGACACCCGCCCCAGGGTCAGACACCCGCCCCACACACACATGTACCCCCTGGAGAGGAGAGGAGGGTCAGACACCACTTCAGACACCGCCCCACACACATGTACCCCCTGGAGAGAGGAGGGTCAGACACCGCCCCACACACACATGTACCACCTGGAGAGGAGAGGGTCAGACACCCGCCCCACACACATGTACCCCCTGGAGAGGAGAGGAGGGTCAGACACCCGCCCCACACACACATGTACCCCCTGGAGAGGAGAGGAGGGTCAGACACCCGCCCCAGGGTCAGACACCCGCCCCACACACACATGTACCCCCTGGAGAGGAGAGGAGGGTCAGACACCCGCCCCAGGGTCAGACACCCGCCCCACACACACATGTACCCCCTGGAGAGGAGTGCAGAGGGTTATATACGCCCTGTCCCACACTCGCCCTTCACTCGCTCCGTCCCACACTCGCCCCGTCCCACACTCGCCCCGTCCCACACTCGCCCTTCACTCACCCCGTCCCACACTCGTCCCGTCCCACTCTCGTCCCGTCCCACACTCGCCCCGTCCCACACTCGCCCCGTCCCACACGTCCCACTCTCGCCCCGTCCCACACTCGCCCTTCACTCGCCCCGTCCCACACTCGCCCCGTCCCACACTCGTCCCACACTCGCCCCGTCCCACACTCGCCCGTCCACACTCGCCCTTCACACGACCCGTCCCACACTCGCTTCGCTCCCACACTCGCCCGCCCCCACACTCGCCCCGTCCCTCACTCGCCCTTCACTCGCCCCGTCCCACACTCGCCCCGTCCCACACTCGTCCCACACTCACCCCGTCCCACACTCGCCCCGTCCCACACTCGCCCCGTCCCACACTCGCCCCGTCCCACACTCTCCCCGTCCCACACTCACCCTTCACTCGCCCCGTCCCACACTCACCCCGTCCCACACTCGTCCCGTCCCACACTCGCCCCGTCCCACACTCAACCCGTCCCACACTCGCCCCGTCCCACACGTCCCACACTCGCCCCGTCCCACACTCGTCCCGTCCCACACGTCCCACACTCGCCCCGTCCCACACCCGTCCCACACTCGCCCCGTCCCACACTCACCCCGTCCCACACTCACCCTTCACTCACCCCGTCCCACACTCGTCCCACACTCACCCCGTCCCACACTTGCCCCGTCCCACACTCGTCCCGTCCCACACTCGCCCCGTCCCGTCCCACACTCACCCACACTCGCCCCACACTCGCCCCGTCCCACACTTCGGCCTCGCCCCCACTTCGCCCTGGGCTCCCCACACTCCTCGCCCCACACTCTCGCCCCTGCCCCACACTCGTCCTACACTCGCCCCGGCCCACACTCGCCCCTCCCCACACTCGCCCCGTCCCACACTCGTCCTACACTCGCCCGTCCCCACACGTCCACACTCGCCTCTGCCGTCCACACTCACCCTCCCACACTCGCCCCGTCCCACACTCATCCCGTCCCACACTCACCCCGTCCCACACTCGTCCCACACTCACCCCGTCCCACACTCGTCCCACACTCGTCCCACACTCGTCCCACACTCGCCCCGTCCCACACTCGCCCCGTCCCACACTCGCCCACGTCCCACACTCGCCCCGTCCCACACTCACCCCGTCCCGTCCCACACGTCCCACACTCACCCCGTGTGGTTTGGGCAGCACTTCATCTCCAACAGTCCGGTCTGGTCCAGAGCACAAGCGTAAATGTCCAGGATGTGACCGTTAGACGCCGCTCGACTCGCCAACGACTCATAATGCTGCAGGAACAAGACCTGGTTCAGTCCTGGTTCAGTCCTGGTCTGGTCCTGGTCCTGGTCCAGTCCTGGTCCTGGTCCTGGTCCTGGTCCTGGTCCTGGTCCCAGTCCTGGTCCTGGTCCTGGTCCAGTACCTTGGTGGCCTTCTTGAGGTACTTGGCCGAGTCCTTCTCGATGTCGTGCCAGGATCTTATCGGTGTCTTCAGTTCGTCTCCTACGACCATCCCGGGCCCCTGAGTGGCTGGGCCCCCGAGGAACGTCATGATACGGGCCCCGGTGTTTGGGAACGTGCACTAGAGGGCGACACAGAGCGTTACACACTGTACACACACTGTACACACACACACACACACTACACACACACTGTACACACACACACACACACTGTACACACACACACACACACACACTGTACACACACACACACTGTACACACACACACACACACACACACTGTACACACACACACTGTACACACACACACTGTACACACACACACACTGTACACACACACTGTACACACACACACACACACACACTGTACACACACACACTGTACACACACACACTGTACACACACACACACACACACACACACACTGTACACTGTGTGTGTGTGTGTGTGTGTGTGTCATTGTCAATCTGAGAGCTGGTCTGAGAACTCTGGCTTATGCTACTCTTGAGTGAGAGCCCCGCCCACAGGGAGGAGTCACTGATAGCCTGTGTTTGTCAGGTTAACAGTTGGCCTGCCTAGTGTCACCTGAGGCTAATCTGTGGTGAAGCCTTTGTTCTATTGTCCTGTTGATGCTGTTGCTCCTCATCACGGCTGAGGACCTGATTCACATGTGACTGGACCATTGACTTGGACCTGGGGGTCAGGAGGAGGTCATACATCTGAGAGAAGGTCAATCTTAAACCCCCGTTCCTGTTTTTACAAAAATAGCTTCCTTTACTCCTCTTTCAAACCAGTTCTTCTTCTGCTCAGACTCCTCCCCTCACCGTCTTCAAACGAGTGGTTTGTGTCTTTCAGGAGCAGATGGACTGCACTTTGTGGTCCAGCTGTGGCTGTGTGTGAACTCTATCGAAATCAATAGCAGTGAAGACAGCTGCAAAGAATGTTACGTAGGAGAGACCAAAAAGCCACTGCACCAGCACAGAAGATCTGCCACAACAGGACCACAAAGTGCAGTCCATCTGCTCCTGAAAGACACAAACCACTCGTTTGACGGTGATGAGGAGCAACAGCATCGATAGAACAATAGAACAAAGGCTTCACCACAGATTAGCCTCAGGTGACACTAGGCAGGGCCAACTATTAACCTAACAAAAACAGGCCATTATCAGGGTCAGGTGACACTAGGCAGGGCCAACTATTAACCTGACAAAAACAGGCCATTATCAGGGTCAGGTGACACTAGGCAGGGCAAACGATTAACCAAACAAAAACAGGCTATCACTGACTCCTCCTTGTGGGCGGGGCTCTCACTCCTCAGACCAGCTCTCAGATTGACAATGACTTCTGGATAGAAGTCGAAACGTCTCGATCTTCACAGCGTCCGGATGACGACCCTGTGACCTTCTCTACGACTGGAGCTGATATATCGACTCTGACACACGGATCACATGGTGCAGGCTTCTGAGCGCGTGCAGAAGGCAAACTGAGGAATCACAGGTGCATTGTGGGTAGTGCAGTCACCTCCAGCAGCCCCACAGCGATGCTCATGGCCACGCCCAAACTCCTCAGAGGCCTCTTCCCCTGAGTCACAGGCCACGGGTCGCGCTGCAGCTCCCCCAACAGGTCCGTCAGGTTCATGTCCACCTTCTGCACCGGCTGAAGGAACCTGAAGAGCAACAACAGTCAGGTCCATGTCCACCTTCTGCTCCGGCTGAAGACAAGCTCTGTCAATCTTTTGATTTTTGGAACATCTCAACAAACCCAACCAGGAGCAATCTCTTCCTTTAATGAAGGTGTGTGTATATGTCCTGCAGATGAGTGTCCTGTAGGTGGCGCTGTTACCTGTTGCACAGAGGCTGCGGTGTCTGAGGAGCTCGTCCCTGAGCTGCTGCGGGTTTAGTCAGCCCCAACATCTCCTGAAAACACCAGAGGAACATCAGAGGAACATCAGAGGAACATCAGAGCTAAAGCTAAAGGTTCTTTCACACTCTGAACTGTTCAGCCAAGTCCTGGTGGACTGGACCTCAGCTCCTCAGGACTTTCTCACCTGCAGCTGCTTGGCGCTCAGGTCCTTGGTGCCTCTGAAGACGTAGCTCTTGGAGATGCCCTCACAGCCGAGCTCGTGCACCTGGACCATGCGTCCGAAGGTGATGAGGCCCACCAGAGCAGCAGGGGGCAGCAGAGACAGCGACATCTGCAGAGACTCCTTCAGCGCCTGAAGGTCCTCGTCCTCAATGCAGGTGTCCACCACGTACAAGAAGACCAGGGGCATCGGGGGCCCCCTCTGAGGAGACACACACCATCAGCACATCAGCACCAGTAGGGGGCACCAGCACCAGGGGCACCAGCACCAGGGGGCACCAGCACCAGGGGGCACCAGGGGCACCAGCACCAGGGGGCACCAGCACCAGGGGGCACCAGCACCAGGGGCACCAGCACCAGGGGCACCAGCACCAGGGGGCACCAGCACCAGGGGCACCAGCACCAGCACCAGCACCAGGGGCCACCAGCACCAGCACCAGCACCAGGGGCACCAGCACCAGGGGCACCAGCACCAGGGGCACCAGCCCCCGGGGCACCAGCACCAGGGGTCACCAGCACCAGGGGCACCAGCACCAGGGCACCAGCACCAGGGGGCACCAGCACCAGGGGGCACCAGCACCAGGGGCACCAGGGGGCACCAGCAGGGGGCACCAGCAGGGGGCACCAGCAGGGGGCACCAGCACCAGGGGGCACCAGCACCAGGGGGCACCAGCACCAGGGGGCACCAGCACCAGGGGCACCAGCACCAGGGGGCACCAGCACCAGGGGCACCAGCACCAGGGGGCACCAGCAGGGGGCACCAGCACCAGGGGGCACCAGGGGCACCAGCACCAGCAGGGGGCACCAGCACCAGGGGCACCAGCACCAGGGGGCACCAGCACCAGGGGGCACCAGCACCAGGGGCACCAGCACCAGGGGGCACCAGCAGGGGGCACCAGCACCAGGGGCACCAGCACCAGGGGCACCAGCAGGGGGCACCGGCACCAGGGGGCACCAGCACCAGGGGGCACCGGCACCAGGGGGCAGATAACACGGAGAACAACGAGCTGCTCTGAGGTCGTGGCCTCAGTCACAAACACATCCACATTTTATATATTAAACTGTTTCACAGAAGAACATGGTGTGGTCCTCCAAGAACAAAGAAGAGACTCTACCTGGTCCTGGTCCCAGAAGAACCACACACCAGAACCTCAGGAGCCACAGGAACCACAGGGACCCGTTAGAACCACAGGGACCCGTTAGAACCACAGGGACCCGTTAGAACCACAGGGACCCGTTAGAACCACGAGGACCCGTTAGAACCACCTTTAACCAGAGCCCAGACCAGGTCTTGCCTTGTTCCATGGACTCCAGAACTGTGAGAGTCCCATTGACACCGACTGAGGCTTCAGGAGAAACCAGACTTTATAAGAACTACAACTAAACCAGGACTAAACCAGGACTAAACCAGGACTAAACCAGGACTAAACCAGGACTAAACCAGGACGAGCTCAGACTCACCTGGACGACGTATTCGATGGTGGAGAACTGTGGCAGGAGTTCTGCAGGCTGATTCACCTCTGAGATCCCGGCGTACGAAGGAGGGAACTGCAAGACAGAAAAGGAACTGACAGACCTGCTGAGGGGGAACTAAAGGTCCCGAGGGGGAACTAAAGGTCCCGAGGGGCTCACCTGGTTCCTCTGGTAGCAGAAGTTACAGGCCCAGAGTTTGGCTCTGTAGTCCACCTGACTGAAAACACAAACACAGGGACAGAATGAGCTCTGAACAATAATAACAGGTCTGAGCCGGTCTCCCTGTGGACTCACCAGAGCGGGTTGAGCACGGCCCGGCAGGTGGCCCGGCTGCACAGGACCGGTTCGTACTGGATGGGGGGCAGGTCGGGTCGCTCTTTCAGGGGCGTGAGCAGAGCGGCGATGGGGACCACCATCCGAGTGGCCTCCAGACGGGACGACGGCCACACGTTCCAGCTGAAGCGCACGCCGTCGCGCTCCTCGTTCTGACAGATGTACTCTGAGAAGGTCGCCATGGAGACTGAGAGGGGGGAGGGGGGGTGCAAGAGGGGGGAGAGAGGGGGAGGGGCAAGAGAGGGGAGAGAGGGGGGGAGAGGGGGGAGTATGAAACATCTGTGTGAGACATCTGGATTTATAAAAGTTTGTCAGACAGAAACACGGCCCTCTCCTGGACAAAAGAGGCACAGCGTGGGCCATGAATTGCTAACAATGTGGGACCGCCCCCTACAGGAGGCACCGCCCCCCACAGGCCACAGGAGGCACCGCCCCCTACAGGCCACAGGAGGCACCGCCCCCCACAGGAGGCACCGCCCCCTACAGGCCACATGAACAACAGTACTACTACAGTACTAGTACTACAACTACAGTATTAGTACTAGTACTACTGTAGTACCAGTACTACTACTACAGTACTAGTACTACAACTACAGTATTAGTACTAGTACTACTGTAGTACCAGTACTACTACTACAGTACTAGTACTACAACTACAGTATTAGTACTACTACTACAGTACCAGTACTACTACAGTACTACTACTACACTGTAGTAGTACTACTACTACACTGTAGTAGTACTACTACTACAGTACTAGTACACAGGAGTTACTGCAGGTTAAAGGCTCTGATTGAGTCTGGACCTGAGTCTGGTTTAAATCCTGTCAAAGCTGTTTCCAGGACCAGGACCAGACCTGAGGACTTCTGAGGTCCAAGGAAGTCCCAGACCCGGTCCAGACCCGGTCCAGACCCGGTCCAGACCCGGTCCAGACTCTGTTTTCTTGAACAGAGAAAGTTCGTGAGGAACAATCGCGGCTCCAGAAACAAACTCTTGACCAAAGCTTTAACCCACCGCAGACTCTGAGGTTCTGGAGGAGAAGGAGCACAGGACGGACTAAAGTTGGAGTTTGTGCCGCAGAAGAAGAAGCTCAAGTGTAAACGCTGCGTCACTCCGGTACAGAACCGGCACCGGCACCGGGACCGGACTCACCTGAGCGGGGCCGGGGTCCGAGAGCAGGGGCCGGGGTGGAGCAGGAGAGCGTGCCCGGGGGAGAAGCACCGGAGGCGGTCACAGAGACAGAGAAGAGCCGCTGATTCTGCGGAGCCCGACACAAGATGGCGGCCGTGCCACGTCAGAGCAGAGCGCGAGTGTGACCGACAGGAGGCGCCACTCGGAGCTTTAAACTCACGCGGGCACAGTGTTTACCGCGGACAACGAGCCAAGACACTTTAACGTAAAACCAGTGAAACCGACAGTACACTCGTGACGTCACAGACAGAGGTCTCACTCTGACGTAAAGAAAACCGCACGAACCAAACGTGTTGTACGGTACAATTTTAATGAAAACTGAAAATACTGAATAAATATATAAATCAATCTGAAGCATTTATGAAAAGTTAACTTACACAAATGGAAGAAAATAATATATCAATGAAAAAAATAAGGCATTTATGTGTAAAAAAATGTTTTGGTCAAAATGGAAAAATAAATATGAAAAATGACAAGTTGAGTTTAGTTTAAACTTGAATCTATCAGAGGGTGGTGGAGTCCAAGAATGTAGAGTTTGAAGAAAACAATGTCCAGAGAAATCTGTGGATTCAATGGAAGAATAAAACAGACTGGAGCAGATTGAACAGTTTTTGTTGGTTCTACAGGAGTTTATGACGAGGGCGTCTCATTGTGAGTTCTTCTTCATGTTTGACCCAGTTTCACTCAAACTGAAGCTGAACCGGTTTTTAAAAATGTCTCATTTCCATATTCATCGTTGACTTCAAAACACAAACACCTTACATTTGACACGTTTACACTTTGATTCAGATGAGATTCTTCTGGAGGCAGATTTGATCTTTAATTGACTCTGTGCATAAGGTGGCAGTTGGGTTGTTTACTTTTACATTGTGAGTGCTGCATTCATTCTGTGACTTTGACAAAGAGACTGAAGTGAAACGATGGAATACAAATGTTTATTTGTCACAAATAACATCACCATCGACCAATCAGAGCGCTCCATTCAAACAAACCTCATCTGTCGACCAATCAGAACGCTCTGTATATCAGAGCTGTACAATTAAATAAGAGTAACGTCTTCATTAAAAAAGCTGAACTCGTCCAAAACTCCGAGGTTTGTTTTTTAAAAGCATTTATTAGCTCCGCCCCCTTCCTGTGAGTGGGTGGGCCTTATAGTCCATATTTGGGCACAGAAGACAGTCCGTGTTTGGGCATGTCACATGTTGTTGAATCCCATCATGCCTTTCATGTTCCCCGCTGCCCCCTGCTGGAACTGTCGCATCATGGACTGCAGCCCCGCCATTCCTCCTGCGAGAGAAGAAACACGCTAAGAACACGCTAAGAACAGGCTAAGAACAGGCTAAGAACAGGCTACGAACACGCTACGAACACGCTAAGAACAGGCTAAGAACAGGCTACGAACACGCTAAGAACAGGCTAAGAACAGGCTAAGAACAGGCTAAGAACAGGCCACGAACAGGCTAAGAACAGGCTAAGAACACGCTAAGAACAGGCTAAGAACAGGCTAAGAACACGCTGAGAACACGCTAAGAACAGGCTAAGAACAGGCTAAGAACACGCTAAGAACACGCTACGAACAGGCTACGAACACGCTAAGAACAGGCTGAGAACACGCTAAGAACACGCTGAGAACACGCTAAGAACAGGCTAAGAACAGGCTACGAACACGCTAAGAACACGCTACGAACAGGCTACGAACACGCTAAGAACAGGCTACGAACACGCTAAGAACAGGCTACGAACACGCTAAGAACACGCTACGAACAGGCTAAGAACAGGCTACGAACAGGCTAAGAACAGGCCACGAACACGCTAAGAACAGGCTATGAACACGCTAAGAACACGCTTAGAACACGCTAAGAACAGGCTACGAACACGCTAAGAACACGCTACGAACAGGCTACGAACACGCTAAGAACAGGCTACGAACACGCTAAGAACAGGCTACGAACACGCTAAGAACAGGCTACGAACACGCTAAGAACACGCTACGAACAGGCTAAGAACACGCTAAGAACAGGCCACGAACACGCTAAGAACAGGCTACGAACACGCTAAGAACAGGCTACGAACACGCTAAGAACACGCTAAGAACACGCTGAGAACACGCTAAGAACAGGCTAAGAACAGGCTACGAACACGCTAAGAACACGCTACGAACAGGCTACGAACACGCTAAGAACAGGCTACGAACACGCTAAGAACACGCTAAGAACAGGCTACGAACACGCTAAGAACAGGCTAAGAACAGGCTACGAACACGCTACGAACAGGCTACGAACACGCTAAGAACAGGCTACGAACACGCTAAGAACAGGCTACGAACAGGCTAAGAACACGCTACGAACAGGCTAAGAACAGGCTACGAACACGCTAAGAACAGGCCACGAACACGCTAAGAACAGGCTACGAACACGCTAAGAACAGGCTAAGAACAGGCCACGAACCCGCTAAGAACAGGCTACGAACACGCTAAGAACAGGCTAAGAACAGGCCACGAACCCGCTAAGAACCCGCTAAGAACAGGCTAAGAACAGGCTAAGAACAGGCTAAGAACACGCTAAGAACAGGCTAAGAACTCGCTAAGAACAGGCTACGAACACGCTAAGAACAGGCTACGAACACGCTAAGAACAGGCTAAGAACAGGCCACGAACACGCTAAGAACCCGCTAAGAACAGGCTAAGAACACGCTAAGAACAGGCTACGAACACGCTAAGAACAGGCTACGAACACGCTAAGAACAGGCTACGAACACGCTAAGAACAGGCTACGAACACGCTAAGAACAGGCTACGAACACGCTAAGAACAGGCTAAGAACAGGCCATGAACACGCTAAGAACCCGCTAAGAACAGGCTAAGAACACGCTAAGAACAGGCTACGAACACGCTAAGAACAGGCTACGAACACGCTAAGAACAGGCTAAGAACACGCTACGAACAGGCTATGAACACGCTAAGAACAGACTACGAACACGCTAAGAACAGGCTACGAACACGCTAAGAACACGCTACGAACAGGCTAAGAACAGGCTACGAACACGCTAAGAACAGGCCACGAACACGCTAAGAACAGGCTACGAACACGCTAAGAACACGCTAAGAACAGGCTACGAACACGCTAAGAACAGGCTACGAACACGCTAAGAACAGGCTAAGAACAGGCCACGAACACGCTAAGAACCCGCTAAGAACAGGCTAAGAACAGGCTAAGAACAGGCTACGAACAGGCTACGAACACGCTAAGAACAGGCTAAGAACTCGCTAAGAACAGGCTACGAACACGCTAAGAACAGGCTACGAACACGCTAAGAACAGGCTAAGAACAGGCCACGAACCCGCTAAGAACCCGCTAAGAACAGGCTACGAACACGCTAAGAACAGGCTAAGAACAGGCCACGAACCCGCTAAGAACTCGCTAAGAACAGGCTACGAACACGCTAAGAACAGGCTAAGAACTCGCTAAGAACAGGCTAAGAACACGCTAAGAACAGGCTACGAACACGCTAAGAACAGGCTACGAACAGGCTAAGAACAGGCTACGAACACGCTAAGAACACGCTAAGAACAGGCTAAGAACACGCTAAGAGCATGCTACAAACACGCTAAGAACACGCTAAGAACAGGCTACAAACACGCTAAGAACAGGCTACGAACACGCTACGAACATGCTACAAACACGCTAAGAACACGCTAAGAACAGGCTACGAACACGCTAAGAACACACTAAGAATACGCTAAGAACAGGCCACGAACACGCTAAGAACAGGCTACGAACACGCTAAGAACACACTAAGAATACGCTAAGAACAGGCCACGAACACGCTAAGAATACACTAAGAACAGGCTACGAACACGCTAAGAACAGGCTACGAACACGCTAAGAACACACTAAGAATACGCTAAGAACAGGCCACGAACACGCTAAGAATACACTACAAACATGCAACAAACATGTAAAAAACATGCTAAGAACACGCTACGAACACGCTACGAACACTAAGAACATGCTAAGAACACACTACAAATATGCTAACACGCTACGAACATGCTAAGAACAGGCTACAAACTCGCTAAGAACATGCTACAAACATGCTATAAACACGCAACGAACACGCTAACACGTTACAAACATGCTAAGAACACGCTACAAACACGCTACAAACAAGCAACAAACACGCCAAAAACACACTACGAACACGTTTCTGGAGAATGTGGTGCAGCTAAACTCTTTCCTGTGACTGAGCAGTGAAGAAGTGACAAACACCGGGGGAAGGTTTGGTTGTGAATGTGAGGATTGGCTTCATTCGGTGAACCTTTGTTTTGACATAATTCCACGAAGCTTCGGCAACGAGCAGAAAGTGAACGTGTGAGGCCAGAGCCACGGCTCACTCGGAGCTTCACTTTAATGTGAATCTGGCTGTAATTTTAATGTAGTTCTGGTGTGGTTTGGGCCTGGTTTAGACCTGGTTTGGGTGTAGTTCGGGCGTGGTTTGGGCCTGGTTTGGGTGTAGTTCTGGTGTGGTTTGGGCCTGGTTTGGGCGTGGTTTGGGCCTGGTTTGGGTGTAGTTCTGGTGTGGTTTGGGTGTGGTTCGGGCGTGGTTTGGGCCTGGTTCGGGTGTGGTTTGGGCCTGGTTTGGGCCTGGTTTGGGTGTAGTTCGGGCGTGTCTTACCCATGTGGTGCAGAACCCTCGGGTCCATCATCTTGGCCATCTGCTGGTTGAGTTTGGCCATCTGAGATGGGTTCACGTTCTTGGACATGTCTCCTCCTGAAACACAAACGTTCTGTTATAAGGTTCTGTTTGGCCTGGGTTAGCCCTAGTGCAGCCTGCCTTTATGGTTTGGCCTGGGTTAGCCCTAGTGCAGCCTGCCTTTATAGTTTGGCCTGGGTTAGCCCTAGTGCGGCCTGCCTTTATAGTTTGGCCTGGGTTAGCCCTAGTGCGGCCTGCCTTTATGGTTTGGCCTGGGTTAGCCCTAGTGCGGCCTGCCTTTATAGTTTGGCCTGGGTTAGCCCTAGTGCAGCCTGCCTTTATAGTTTGGCCTGGGTTAGCCTCCTTTGGCCTAACTTAAGGTTATTTTAGTCCAACGTTAGCCTGGTCTAGAGCCAGCCGTAGCTTAGTTTAGCCCGTTTTGGCCCACTTTAACCTGGGTTAGGGTTAGTTTGAGCTGCTGGACTGGTAGAGTCAGTCCAGTTGGCCCGCTTGAGCCCGGGTCGGGTCAGTGTGGTACCTTTGAACAGCCCCTTGATGCCGCCCATCTTCTTGACCATTTGGGCGAACTTGGTGTACTGTGTGAGCAGCTCCTGGACGTCCCTCGTGGCCACTCCAGAGCCTCGCGCCACGCGCTGGATCCGGTTGGGCTGTTTACTGAACAGTTTGGTCCCGTCTTTACTGTGCAACTCTGAAACACAGGTTTGAGACTGAAGCGCTCTGACAGAGCTGCATTTGAAAGTGGTTCTCATGAGGTTCAGGTGAGTTTGCAGTGTACAATGTCACACCGACGCCTCGCTCTGTTCACACCTGTCCGTCTCACACACGTCTGCAGTCGTGAACCCACAAAGCACACCTTTGTCTCATTGTAAATGATAAACTACACATTTATATTAGCTCAGGAACATTTAAAAACTTTAAAAACGGCGGAGGGATCCACAGACAGACCAGTGTCACCCTCGACCTGAGTAGAGCTCCAGTTGTGTTTGTCATGTTGTTGTTCTAAAGCCTCACCCTGGTCATTCATGCTGTCCATGATGGTCATGAGCTTCTTCAGACGAGCCATCGACTCCTGTTCATTTCCTTTGGACATAAAGTCTGTGCCAAAGCCTGGAATCATCCCCTGAAACAGACCAGAGTGAAACAGACCAGAGTGAAACAGACCAGAGTGAAACAGACCAGAGTGAAACAGACCAGAGTGAAACAGACCAGAGTGAAACAGACCAGAGGGAAACAGACCAGAGGGAAACAGACCACAGACCAGAGTGAAACAGACCAGAGTGAAACAGACCAGAGTGAAACAGACCACAGACCAGAGTGAAACAGGCCAGAGTGAAACAGACCACAGACCAGAGTGAAACAGACCAGAGTGAAACAGACCAGAAGGAAACAGACCAGAGGGAAACAGACCAGAGTGAAACAGACCAGAGGGAAACAGACCACAGACCAGAGGGAAACAGACCAGAGTGAAACAGACCACAGACCAGAGTGAAACAGACCAGAGTGAAACAGACCAGAGTGAAACAGACCAGAGGGAAACAGACCAGAGGGAAACAGACCAGAGGGAAACAGACCACAGACCAGAGGGAAACAGACCAGAGGGAAACAGACCAGAGGGAAACAGACCAGAGTGAAACAGACCAGAGTGAAACAGACCAGAAGGAAACAGACCAGAGTGAAACAGACCAGAGTGAAACAGACCAGAGTGAAACAGACCAGAGTGAAACAGACCAGAGTGAAACAGACCACAGACCAGAGTGAAACAGACCAGAGGGAAACAGACCAGAGGGAAACAGACCAGAGGGAAACAGACCAGAGTGAAACAGACCAGAGGGAAACAGACCAGAGTGAAACAGACCAGAGTGAAACAGACCAGAGGGAAACAGACCAGAGTGAAACAGACCAGAGTGAAACAGACCAGAGTGAAACAGACCAGAGTGAAACAGACCAGAGTGAAACAGACCAGAGGGAAACAGACCACAGACCAGAGTTAAACAGACCAGAGGGAAACAGACCAGAGTGAAACAGACCAGAGGGAAACAGACCAGAGTGAAACAGACCAGAGTGAAACAGACCAGAGTGAAACAGACCAGAGGGAAACAGACCAGAGTGAAACAGACCAGAGGGAAACAGACCAGAGGGAAACAGACCAGAGTGAAACAGACCAGAGTGAAACAGACCAGAGTGAAACAGACCAGAGTGAAACAGACCAGAGTGAAACAGACCAGAGTGAAACAGACCAGAGTGAAACAGACCAGAGTGAAACAGACCAGAGTGAAACAGACCAGAGTGAAACAGACCAGAGTGAAACAGACCAGAGTGAAACAGACCAGAGTGACACTTTTCCCACAAATTTTCCAACAAAGAGTGTGTGTGTCTGTGTGTGTACAGTGTGTGTGTGTGTGTGTATATCTGTGTGTGTGTGTGTGTGTCTGTGTGTGTGTGTGTGTGTGTACAGTGTGTGTGTGTACAGTGTGTGTCTGTGTGTTCTGACCATGATCTGTCCAAAAGGGCCCATCTTCATGATGTTCTGGAACTGTTCGTACATGTCTCTGAGCGTGAACTGACCTGGAAATGAAACAGACAGAACTCAAGCTCTGGGGTCTGGTCCTGGTCCTGGTCCTGGTCCTGGTCTCAGAGTCGGTCCCAGTCCCAGATCTTCTCACCATGTTTGAGTTTGTCGATGAGTTCTTCGTCCGGCTTCACTCGGTCAATGAGGCCCTCGATGTCTCCCATTCCTGAAACACAAACACACAGCTCTGAACCTGCTCCTGCCACAGCCGCCCCGAGGCACAGCCGCCCCGAGGCACAGCCGCCCCGAGGCAGACTGTGGTTCCCATATCCATCAGGCCTGTTTCTTACCCAGCAGTTTGCTGATGAACGGCTGAGTTTTGAACGGCTCAAAGTCGTCGATGTGTTCTCCTGTTCCGATGAAGATGATGGGCGAGCGAGTGGCTGCCACACTACAGAGAGAGAGAGAGGGGGAGGAGTTAGGGGGAGGAGTTAGGGGGAGAGCATGTATTACATCAGGTGCTGGCTCAAAGCCCCGCCCCTCTTGTCCTGGTGCACAGTGTACATTTTTATACCTTTGAGTCTGTTTCTGGTGTTAGTGCTACATAAGTCGGACGTATTATATCACACGCTCAGAGCCCCGCCCCCTTGGCGTGTTGCACATGTTTATAATGTGTGTACAAGTTCATATGTGTAATACTCACGCGCTCAGAGCCCCGCCCCCCTTGGCGTGTCCGTCCAGTTTGGTGACGATGACCGAGGCCACGTCCACTTTGTCTTTGAAGGCTTTGGCCTGAGCCTCACAGGCCTGACCGATCGACGCGTCCATCACGTACACGATGTTGTCCGGTTGCTATGGAGACACGAAGAGAAACTCACCGCGAGGCCGTGACGCTGTTCTGTACACGCCCAGCTCCCGCACACGCGTGTTCCACTCACCACGGCGTTGGAGACCTGCAGCATCTCCTCGAACAAAGAATCTTCCTGTTTGTGGCGTCCGCTCGTGTCGACGATGATGATCTCAAAGTTTTCAGATTTAAACTTGTCCACGCCTTCGGCCGCGATCACCACGGGGTCCATCTCTGTGTAACTATGGAAACAAGCAACGACCGTCACATGAAGAGGAGCAGGAGGAGCATTCTGTTCACTTTGTACAGGGCTTTAGTTCTGCTGAAACATGAACGTGTGAAGAGCGGGGAGGACATTCAGAGCGTCAGAGTCTCACGATGGCTCGGACTCTGGCACATGTGCCGCAGCACGGACCACTGTGCCTCCAGCTCCAACAGTCCAGTTTAACTTTAACTGTTGGATCTTCTCACTCAAGGTCAGGAAGAAAGAAGGTTCTGATTTGGAGTGAGTTCTAGTGTGACCTCAGACCGAGGCCCACCGGCACCAAAGACTCAACAACATGGACCTCACGGCGCTCGTGCTGCACCTGAGGCAGAAGAGCCTCGAACAGAAACCCCCAGAGCACCTCCCTCTCAAACCAGCGGGCGGGGCTCACCTGCCGTAGAAGGGGATCCGGGCTTTGGTGGCGTTCTGTTTGAGCTGATCGAACGCTCCTGAAGAGAAACAGACCAGAGTGAAACCTACAGAAGCACCGGAGAACCTACAGAAGCACCGAAGCACAGGAGAACCTACAGAAGCACAGGAGAACCTACAGGAGAACCTACAGAAGCACAAGAGAACCTACAGGAGAACCTACCGGCTCTGAAGGTGTCGGCACAGATCAGGCACGTCTTCCAGCCTTTTCTCTGGTAATAATACGCCAACTGCAACAGGAAGAACAAACGGTCAGAGCAGGGACAGGGGCGACAGGGGTGACAGGGGTGACAGGGGCGACAGCGGTGACAGCGGTGACAGGGGCGACAGGGGCGACAGGGCGTACCTTGGAGCAGGTGGTGGTCTTGCCGCTGCCCTGGAGCCCCACAAACATGATCACGTTGTTCTTTCCTATAGTCGGAGTCCAAGCTTTAACTCCAGGATCCACCAACTGTGAACAGAACCAGAACCAGAACATCAGAACAGAACCAGAACCAGAACCAGAACATCAGAACCAGAACCTGAGCTGTTACTGGGTTCTGACCTTGACGAGCTCCTTGAACACGGCGTGTTGGATCATCCTGCGTTTGTTCAGACCAGACGCCATCTCCTCCAGGTCTATGGCCGCCCTGAGCAGAGGTCACAGAGGTCAGAGGTCACACAGGGGTCAGAGGTCACACAGAGGTCAGAGGTCACACAGAGGTCACAGGTCACACAGAGGTCACACAGGGGTCACACAGAGGTCAGAGGTCACACAGAGGTCACACAGAGGTCACAGGTCACACAGGGGTCAGAGGTCACACAGAGGTCACACAGGGGTCAGAGGTCACACAGAGGTCACACAGAGGTCACACAGAGGTCACACAGGGGTCAGAGGTCACACAGGAGTCACACAGAGGTCAGAGGTCAGACAGGGGTCACACAGAGGTCACACAGAGGTCACAGGTCACACAGAGGTCACAGGTCACAGGTCACACAGAGGTCACACAGAGGTCACAGGTCACACAGGGGTCAGAGGTCACACAGGGGTCACACAGGTCACACAGGGGTCAGAGGTCACACAGGGGTCACACAGAGGTCACAGAGGTCACAGGTCACACAGGGGTCAGAGGTCACACAGAGGTCAGACAGGGGTCACACAGGGGTCACACAGAGGTCAAACAGGGGTCAGAGGTCAGACAGAGGTCACAGTCGCCCCGGGGCAGGTCACAGGCATGGATATATTAAATGAACTGAATAAGCCCCGCCCCCTCTGGTTGATTAGTGGTCGTGTGAGGTACTGCAGCCTTTTTCTAAAATGTCACATTATAATCACAGACAGGACTGAATTATTATCAGTATTTAAATAAAATAGAAGGAAATGTTCTTTTCTACCGTTTATAAAATCACACAAATTACCGTTTTTATCTGAAGTGGGGGATTGTGGTCACATGGCCCTAAAACAAAGATGGCCGCCTCCGTATCAGGAAGTAAAACAAAGATGGCCGCCTCCGTATCAGGAAGTAAAGCAAAGATGGCCGCCTCCGTATCAGGAAGTAAAACAAAGATGGCCGCCTCCGTATCAGGAAGTAAAACAAAGATGGCCGCCTCCGTATCAGGAAGTAAAGCAAAGATGGCGCCTCCGTATCAGGAAGTAAAACAAAGATGGCCGCCTCCAGATTGTCAGGAAGTAAAACAAAGCTGGGCGCCTCCGTATCAGGAAGTAAAACAAAGATGGCCGCCTCCGTATCAGGAAGTAAAACAAAGATGGCCGCCTCAGATCAGGAAGTAAAACAAAGATGGCAGCCTCCGTGTCAGGAAGTAAAACAAAGATGGCGCCTCCGTGTCAGGAAGTAAAACAAAGATGGCCGCCTCCGTATCAGGAAGTAAAACAAAGATGGCCGCCTCCGTATCAGGAAGTAAAACAAAGATGGCCGCCTCCGTATCAGGAAGTAAAACAAAGATGGCCGCCTCCGTATCAGGAAGTAAAACAAAGATGGCCGCCTCCGTATCAGGAAGTAAAACAAAGATGGCCGCCTCCGTATCAGGAAGTAAATGCGGAAGTAAGAAACTGTTTTGGGGTCATGCACCAATGAGCTCAGTCCACAGGAGGAACAGGGCGGCCATTTTGGATTCATCTTCCAGGTTTATTATAGTTCTATGGTCACAGGTCACACAGGGGTCAGAGGTCACAGGTCGCTGGACTCACTTGACATTCTCTCTCAGCTGTTTCACCAGTTTGATGTTTACATCGGCCTCAAGGAGAGCAGCACACACCTCCTTTAACATGGCATTCAGCACCTGCAACACACAACACACACATGATACACACGTGACACACACACATGATACACACACATGATACACACACACACAACACATGATACACACATGATACACACAACACATGATACACACACACACACATGATACACACACACACACATGATACACACACACACACATGATACACACATGACACACATGTGACACACACGTGATACACACGTGACACAAACACATGACACACACATGAAACACACGTGACACACACGTGACACACACATGATACACACACGATACACACATGACACACACATGATACACACGTGATACACACGATACACACACACGTGACACACACACACGTGATACACACGATACACACACGTGACACACACACACGTGATACACACGTGATACACACATGATACACACGTGACACACACATGACACACACGTGATACACACGTGACACACGCGTGACACACACGTGACACACACATGTGACACACACACACGTGATACACACATGATACACACATGATACACACATGACACACACATGACACACACGGGCCGTGGGGGGGTGCAGTACCTCCTCGTTGATGATGGTGGCGTTGCTCAGGGACCTCAGAGCGGAGGTGATCTTTCGACCTAAATCTGCCAGAACCATGATGGGACGGGCGCAGGTCCTGAGAGGAGCACAGAGCAGAGGGTCTGAGACGGGACCGGGACTGAGACCGGGACCAGGACTGAGACCAAGACTGAGTCCAAGTCCAAGACTGAGACCAGGACTTCTTCAGAGACTCACCGCTACTTCAGAGAAAAGACGAGAGAAGAGTTTGTGGAGGACAGGCCTCCTCTGGACCTGGACTGGACCTGGACTGGACCTGGACTGGACCTGGACTGGACCTGGACCTGGACTGGACCTGGACTGGACCTGGACTGGACCTGGACTGGACCTGGACAGATGTAAAGGTTAATATTAGATCATATGATTGACAGATCAAAGGCAGCAACAAACATCAGCTCAAACTGTACTTTACATGAAACACTGTTTATGGCACTTTTCATTCACTGTCTCTGCACCAGGGGGCGCTCTGGGACAGAAGGGGGCGCTCTGGGACAGAAGGGGGCGCTCTGGGACAGAAGGGGGCGCTCTGGGACAGAAGGGGGCGCTCTGGGACAGAAGGGGGCGCTCTGGGACAGAAGGGGGCGCTCTGGGACACACAGGGGGCGCTCTGGGACACACAGGGGGCGCTCTGGGACAAAAGGGGGCGCTCTGGGACAGAGGGGGGCGCTCTGGGACAGAAGGGGCGCTCTGGGACAGAAGGGCGCTCTGGGACAGAAGGGGCGCTCTGGGACACACAGGGGGCTCTGGGACACACAGGGGCGCTCTGGGACACACAGGGGGCGCTCTGGGACAGAAGCCGGGGCTCTGTGCCACACACGGGGCGCTCTGGGACAGAAGGGGCGCTCTGGGACAGAAGGGGCTCTGGGACACACAGGGGGCGCTCTGGGACACACAGGGGGCGCTCTGGGACACACAGGGGGCGCTCTGGGACAGAAGGGGGCGCTCTGGGACACACAGGGGGCGCTCTGGGACAGAAGGGGGCGCTAAATGAACAGAATTAGCAAAAAAAAGGGTCAATCATTTCCTCCTTTAGATTTATTTAAACAAGTTACTTTTAGTGTCATTTCTTTAAAAAATCCAAAACGACAGGTTTTTAAACAGAAGAAAACGGACATTTTGTGTTTGCCAAGCTGTCGGCGCAGATGATGGTGCAGCTCTACACCTCCTCCATCACCTCCTCCATCACCTCCTCCATCACCTCCTCCATCACCTCCTCCATCACCTCCTCCAGCACCTCCTCCTCCATCTCCTCCATCACCTCCTCCATCACCTCCACCATCACCTCCACCATCACCTCCTCCTTCACCTCCTCCATCACCTCCTCCATCACCTCTTCCATCACCTCCTCCATCACCTCCTCCATCACCTCCTCCATCACCGTGTGGTGCTGGAGCCACAGCCCGGGACAAACACAGACTACAGGACATTGTGTCTCTGTGAGAAGGTGATCAGCTGAAGCCTTCAATCTGTCCAGGACCTGTGTCTGTAGGACCTGTGTCTGTAGGACCTGTGTCTGTAGGACCTGTGTCTGTAGGACCTGTGTCTGTAGGACCTGTGTCTCCAGGACTCGGAGCAGGTGGATCACATGACTCTCACCTGGACATTTAAGCCCCGCCCCTCAGGACCAGACCCTCCACAGAACAGTCCTGTCCCTCTGTTGGACTCATGGACACTTTAAGCCCCGCCCCTCAGGACCAGACCCTCCACAGAACAGTCCTGTCCCTCTGTTGGACTCATGGACACTTTAACAATAATATTATATACAAGTGTCTGCTCTGTATTTAGTCCTGGTCTGTCTTAGTCTTAATCTTCTGCCTCTTTTACACATTTTATTATATTTTATTCATTGTTTATGTTCCACGTGACGTCGATGCAACTTCCTGTTTGTGAATTTTGACTCTGACAACAGCAATAAACCGATTCTGATTCTGTTTGGAGGAAAAGTGCAGCTTCTGTGTCATGATGAAGCCCCGGGTCTCGTCCTTCGCTTCGATGTTTCATCAGAGTCTGTTTCTGACGTCATGAAGAGCATCTGCTCAGGATCTGCTTAAAGGGTTAATAATGCACCCTTTGAACAAACCAGGACCAGCGTCACGTTTAAACGGGTTAAAGTCCTACAAATGGCGCCCACAACAAGCACCAGGTCAGAACAAACCCCGCTCGGGTCCAACACGCCCGGGTCACGCGTGAGAGTGGGATTTAAACGTTAAATGTTTGTTGTTGTTGTTGGTTCGAGTCCAACATGGCGGCGCTGTTAGCATTAGCATTAGCCTGCGCAGACGTCTCTCACAAAGTGCGGCTTTAGCTCGGGTTCGCGCGGGTTTCGTGTCGTGTCACGTCACGGACGTTCAGCGCAGAGTCACGTGTTTCACAAACACTTAAACTGTGGGAAAAACACGGAACGACGCGCAGAAACTCACCTTTAAACCCGCGATCTGCTCAAACCGGAGCGAAGCAGCGCAGCGTCATCAAAGGCGGACCCGGAAGCACTCGGCTGCACTTCCGGTGGGTTATTACGTCAGCGCGACACGGACGAGTTTGTAGTTTTCACAGGATTAAGAGTTAGACTCTTTTAATATTAAATATAAAGCACTAATAACTGCCCCGGTGCGCATGCGCAGAGGAGATGGACTTCACTGAAGCGAAGCGCGAGCTCAAGAGGCTCCTGAAGCTCACGCGCCCCGAACACGTGGGCAGACTGCTGCAGTGGGTCACGAGCTCAGGTGAGGCACGCGCACGCGCACCACAGGTCTGGACCGGGACCGGGACCAGGTCTGGTCCCGGTCCCGGTCCTGGTCCTGGTCCTGGTCTGGTCCTGGTCCAGGTTCTGGTCCTGGTCCTGGCCCTGGTCCTGGTCTGGTCCTGGTCTGGTCCTGGTCCTGGTCTCTCTCTGGTCCTGGTCTCTCTCTCTGGTCGTGGTCTCTCTCTGGTCTCTCTCTGGTCTCTCTCTGGTCTCTCTCTGGTCTCTCTGGTCTCTCTCTGGTCTCTCTCTGGTCTCTCTCTCTGGTCTCTCTCTCTCTGGTCTCTCTCTCTGGTCTCTCTCTCTGGTCCTGGTCTCTCTCTCTGGTCTCTCTCTCTGGTCTCTCTCTGGTCTCTTTCTGGTCTCTCTCTCTGGTCCTGGTCTCTCTCTCTGGTCTCTCTCTCTGGTCTGTCTGGTCTCTCTCTGGTCTCTCTCTCTGGTCCTGGTCTCTCTCTCTGGTCCTGGTCTCTCTCTGGTCTCTCTCTGGTCTCTCTCTCTGGTCTCTCTCTGGTCTCTCTGGTCTCTCTCTCTGGTCTCTCTCTGGTCTCTCTCTCTGGTCTCTCTGGTCTCTCTCTGGTCTCTCTCTCTGGTCTCTCTCTGGTCTCTCTCTGGTCTCTCTCTCTCTGGTCTCTCTCTCTGGTCTCTCTCTGGTCTCTCTCTCTGGTCCTGGTCTCTCTCTCTGGTCTCTCTCTCTGGTCTCTCTCTGGTCTCTTTCTGGTCTCTCTCTGGTCTCTCTCTCTGGTCTCTCTCTGGTCTGTCTGGTCTCTCTTTGGTCTCTCTGGTCTCTCTCTCTGGTCTCTCTCTGGTCTCTCTCTTGTCTCTCTCTGGTCTCTCTCTCTGGTCTCTCTCTGGTCTCTCTCTGGTCTCTCTCTGGTCTCTCTCTTGTCTCTCTGGTCTCTCTCTGGTCTCTCTCTCTCTCTGGTCTCTCTCTGGTCTCTCTCTGGTCTCTCTCTCTGGTCTCTCTCTGGTCTCTCTCTGGTCTCTCTCTGGTCTCTCTCTGGTCTCTCTCTGGTCTCTCTCTCTCTGGTCTCTCTCTCTGGTCCTGGTCTCTCTCTCTGGTCTCTCTCTCTGGTCTCTCTCTCTGGTCTCTCTCTGGTCTCTCTCTGGTCTCTCTCTGGTCTCTCTCTCTGGTCTCTGGTCTCTCTCTCTGGTCTCTCTCTGGTCTCTCTCTGGTCTCTCTCTCTGGTCCTGGTCTCTCTCTCTGGTCTCTCTCTCTGGTCTCTCTCTCTGGTCCTGGTCTCTCTCTCTGGTCTCTCTCTCTGGTCTCTCTCTGGTCTCTCTCTGGTCTCTCTGGTCTCTCTCTCTGGTCTCTCTCTCTGGTCTCTCTCTGGTCTCTCTCTGGTCTCTCTGGTCTCTCTCTGGTCTCTCTCTGGTCTCTCTGGTCTCTCTCTCTGGTCTCTCTGGTCTCTCTCTGGTCTCTCTCTGGTCTCTCTGGTCTCTCTCTGGTCTCTCTCTGGTCTCTCTCTCTGGTCTCTCTCTCTGGTCTCTCTCTCTCTCTGGTCTCTCTCTGGTCTCTCTCTCTGGTCTCTCTCTGGTCTCTCTCTCTGGTCTCTCTCTCTGGTCTCTCTCTGGTCTCTCTCTGGTCTCTCTCTCTCTCTCTCTCTGGTCTCTCTCTGGTCTCTCTCTGGTCTCTCTCTGGTCTCTCTCTGGTCTCTCTCTGGTCCTGGTCTCTCTCTCTGGTCTCTCTCTGGTCTCTCTCTGGTCTCTCTCTCTCTCTCTCTCTGGTCTCTCTCTCTGGTCTCTCTCTCTGGTCTCTCTCCCTGGTCTCTCTCTGGTCTCTCTCTGGTCCTGGTCTCTCTCTGGTCCTGGTCTCTCTCTGGTCTCTCTGGTCTCTCTCTGGTCCTGGTCTCTCTCTCTGGTCCTGGTCTCTCTCTCTGGTCCTGGTCTCCCTCTGGACTCACCAGAGCGGGTTGAGCACGGCCCGGCAGGTGGCCCGGCTGCACAGGACCGGTTCGTACTGGATGGGGGGCAGGTCGGGTCGCTCTTTCAGGGGCGTGAGCAGAGCGGCGATGGGGACCACCATCCGAGTGGCCTCCAGACGGGACGACGGCCACACGTTCCAGCTGAAGCGCACGCCGTCGCGCTCCTCGTTCTGACAGATGTACTCTGAGAAGGTCGCCATGGAGACTGAGAGGGGGGAGGGGCAAGAGAGGGGAGAGAGGGGGGGGGGGAGAGAGGGGAGAGAGAGGGGGGGGAGTATGAAACATCTGCGTGAGACGTCTGGATTTATAAAAGTCAAACGCAAACACGGCCCTCTCCTGGACAAAAGAGGCACTGCACTCCATTAAACACAGCCATCAGTGTGGGCCGCTCTGTCAGTGTGGGCCGCTCTGTCAGTGTGGGCCGCTCCGTCCCAGTGTGGGCCGCTCTGTCAGTGTGGGCCGCTCTGTCAGTGTGGGCCGCTCTGTCAGTGTGGGCCGCTCCGTCCCAGTGTGGGCCGCTCTGTCAGTGTGGGCCGCTCTGTCAGTGTGGGCCGCTCTGTCAGTGTGGGCCGCTCTGTCAGTGTGGGCCGCTCTGTCAGTGTGGGCCGCTCTGTCAGTGTGGGCCGCTCTGTCAGTGTGGGCCGCTCCGTCCCAGTGTGGGCCGCTCCGTCCCAGTGTGGGCCGCTCTGTCAGTGTGGGCCATGAATTGCTAAGTCACAATGTTGGACCGCCCCCTACAGGCCACAGGAGGCACCGCCCCAAAAACAAAAACTCACCAACAGGAACTTTTGGCGTAAAGTACAACAAACAAGAACAAGTTATAAAATATATAAAAGACGACATGCATAAAATTAAAAATAAAATAGAATAAAACAGACTAAATACAGAAAATATACAGTACTAGTACTACTACTACTACTACTACTACTACAGGACTAGTACTACAGTACTACAGTACTAGTACTAGTACTGTAGTACTGTAGTAGTAGTACTAGTACTGTAGTAGTAGTACTACAGTACATGTACACAGGAGTTACTGCAGGTTAAAGGCTCTGATTGAGTCTGGACCTCAGTCTGGTTTAAATCCTGTCAAAGCTGTTTCCAGGACCAGGACCAGGACCAGACCTGAGGACTTCTGAGGTCCAAGGAAGTCCAGACCCGGTCCAGACCCGGTCCAGACCCGGTCCAGACCCGGTCCAGACCCGGTCCAGACTCTTGAACAGAGAAAGTTCGTGAGGAACAATCGCGGCTCCAGAAACAAACTCTTGACCAAAGCTTTAACCCACCGCAGACTCTGAGGTTCTGGAGGAGAAGGAGCACAGGACGGACTAAAGTTGGAGTTTGTGCCGCAGAAGAAGAAGAAGCTCAAGTGTAAACGCTGCGTCACTCCGGTACGGAACCGGCACCGGAACCGGCACCGGAACCGGCACCGGGACCGGCACCGGACTCACCTGAGCGGGGCCGGGGTCCGAGAGCAGGGGCCGGGGTGGAGCAGGAGAGCGTGCCCGGGGGAGAAGCACCGGAGGCGGTCACAGAGACAGAGAAGAGCCGCTGATTCTGCGGAGCCCGACACAAGATGGCGGCCGTGCCACGTCAGAGCAGAGCGCGAGTGTGACCGACAGGAGGCGCCACTCGGAGCTTTAACCTCACGCGGGCACAGTGTTTACCGCGGACAACGAGCCAAGACACTTTAACGTAAAACCAGTGAAACCCGACAGTACACTCGTGACGTCACAGACAGAGGTCTCACTCTGACGTAAAGAAAACCGCACGAACCAAACGTGTTGTACGGTACAATTTTAATGAAAACTGAAAATACTGAATAAATACATAAATCAATCTGAAGCATTTATGAAAAGTTAACTTACACAAATGGAAGAAAATAATACATCAATTAAAAAAAATAAGGCATTTATGTGTAAAAAAAAAAAATGTTTTGGCCAAAATGGAAAAATAAATATGAAAAATGACAAAGCCAAGTTTAGTTTAGTTTAAACTTGAATCAGGCTTCGTAAACAAATGGATCAGAGGCTCGTGGTCCAAGAATGTAGAGTTTGAAGAAAACGATATCCAGAGAAATCTGTGGATTTAATGGAAGAATAAAACAGACCGTTTTTGTTGGTTCTACAGGAGTTTATGACGAGGGCGTCTCATTGTGAGGAGCTCTTCATGTTTGACCCACTTTCACTCAAACTGAAGCTGAACCGGTTTTTAAAAATGTCTCATTTCCATATTCATCGTTAGAAGTGACTTCAAAACACAAATACCTTACATTTGACACATTTACACTTTGGTTCAGATGAGATTCTTTTGGAGGCAGATTTGATCTTTAATTGACTCTGTGCATAAGGTGGCAGTTGGGTTGTTTACTTTTACATTGTGAGTGCTGCATTCATTCTGTGACTTTGACAAAGAGACTGAAGTAAAACGATGGAATACAAATGTTTATTTGTCACAAATAACATCATCATTGACCAATCAGAGCGCTCCATTCAAACAAACCTCATCTGTCGACCAATCAGAACGCTCTGTATATCAGAGCTGTACAATTAAATAAAACAAACGTCTTCATTAAAAAAGCTGAACTCGTCCAAAACTCCGAGGTTTGTTTTTTAAAAGCATTTATTAGCTCCGCCCCTTCCTGTGAGTGGGTGGGCCTTATAGTCCATATTTGGGCACAGAAGACAGTCCGTGTTTGGGCAGGTCACATGTTGTTGAATCCCATCATGCCTTTCATGTTCCCCGCTGCCCCCTGCTGGAACTGTCGCATCATGGACTGCAGCCCCGCCATTCCTCCTGCGAGAGAAGAAACACGCTAAGAACACGCTACAAACACACTAAGAACAGGCTACGAACACGCTAAGAACAGGCTACGAACACGCTAAGAACAGGCTACGAACACGCTACGAACACGCTACAAACACACTAAGAACAGGCTACGAACAGGCTACGAACAGGCTAAGAACAGGCTACGAACACGCTAAGAACAGGCTACGAACAGGCTACAAACACACTAAGAACAGGCTACGAACACGCTAAGAACACGCTAAGAACAGGCTACGAACACGCTAAGAACAGGCTACGAACACGCTAAGAACAGGCTACGAACAGGCTACAAACACACTAAGAACAGGCTACGAACACGCTAAGAACACGCTAAGAACAGGCTAAGAACAGGCTAAGAACAGGCTACAAACACACTATGAACAGGCTAAGAACACGCTAAGAACAGGCTACGAACACGCTAAGAACAGGCTACGAACACGCTACAAACACGCTAAGAACAGGCTACGAACACGCTACAAACACACTAAGAACAGGCTACGAACACGCTACAAACACGCTAAGAACAGGCTACGAACACGCTACAAACACGCTACAAACACGCTACGAACACGCTACAAACACACTAAGAACAGGCTACGAACACGCTAAGAACACGCTAAGAACAGGCTACGAACACGCTAAGAACAGGCTACGAACACGCTACAAACACGCTACAAACACGCTAAGAACAGGCTACAAACACGCTAAGAACACACTACAAACACTAAGAACAGGCTACGAACACGCTACAAACACGCTACAAACACGCTAAGAACAGGCTACGAACACGCTAAGAACAGGCTACGAACACGCTACAAACACACTAAGAACAGGCTACGAACATGCTACAAACACGCTACAAAGACTAAAAACAGGCTACGAACACGCTACAAACACGCTACAAACACGCTACAAACACGCTAAGAACAGGCTACGAACACGCTACAAACACGCTACAAACACACTAAGAACAGGCTACAAACACGCTACAAACACGCTAAGAACACGCTACAAACACATTAAGAACAGGCTAAAAACATGCTACAAACACACTAAGAACACGCTACAAACACTAAAAACAGGCTACGAACACGCTACAAACACGCTAAGAACAGGCTACGAACATGCTACAAACACGCTACAAACACGCTAAGAACAGGCTACGAATAGGCTAAGAACACGCTACAAACACGCTAACAGGCTACGAACACGGTACAAACACGCTAAGAACAGGCTACGAACACGCTACAAACACGCTAAGAACAGGCTACGAACACACTACAAACACGCTAAGAACAGGCTACGAACATGCTACAAACACGCTAAGAACAGGCTACGAACATGCTACAAACACGCTACAAACACGCTAAGAACAGGCTAAGAACAGGCTACAAACACACTAAGAACAGGCTACAAACACGCTAAGAACAGGCTACGAACACGCTACAAACACGCTAAGAACAGGCTACGAACACGCTACAAACACGCTAAGAACAGGCTACAAACACGCTAAGAACAGGCTACTAACAGGCTACGAACACGCTACAAACACATTAAGAACATGCTACAAACACGCTACAAACACACTACAAACACGCTAAGAACACGCTACAAACACACTAAGAACAGGCTAAAAACACGCTACAAACACGCTAAGAACACGCTACAAACACACTAAGAACAGGCTACGAACATGCTACAAACACTAAGAACAGGCTACGAACAGGCTACGAACACGCTACAAACACGCTACAAACACGCTACGAACACGCTAAGAACAGGCTACGAAAAGGCTACGAACACGCTAAGAACACGCTACAAACACTAAGAACAGGCTACAAACACGCTACAAACACGCTAAGAACAGGCTACGAACATGCTAAGAACAGGCTACGAACACGCTACAAACACGCTAAGAACAGGCTACGAACACGCTACGAACACGCTACGAACACGCTAAGAACAGGCTACGAACACGCTACAAACACGCTACGAACACGCTAAGAACACGCTACGAACACGCTACGAACACGCTACGAACACGCTACGAACATGCTACGAACATGCTACGAACACGCTACGAACACGCTACGAACACGCTACGAACACGCTACAAACACGCTAAGAACAGGCTACGAACACGCTACAAACACGCTACAAACACGCTACAAACACACTACAAACACACTACAAACACGCTAAGAACAGGCTACGAACACGCTACAAACACGCTACAAACACGCTACAAACACGCTAAGAACAGGCTACGAACACGCTACAAACACGCTAAGAACACGCTACAAACACACTAAGAACAGGCTACAAACACGCTAACGTGCTACAAACATGCTAACACGCTATGAACACACTACAAACACGCTACGAACAAACAAGCTACGAACTCGCTAAGAACACGCTAAGAACACGCTAAGAACATACTAACATGCTACAAACATGCCAAGAACACGCTAAGAACATGCTAAAAACACACTAACATGCTACAAACAAGCAACAAACACGCCAAAAACACGCTATGGACAGGCTACGAACATGTTACAAACATGCTAAGAACAGGCTACGAACACGCTACAAACACGCTACAAACACGCTATGAACAGGCTACAAACACGCTACAAACACGCTATGAACAGGCTACAAACACGCTACAAACATGCTACAAACACGCTACGCCAGGGGAAGGTTTGGTTGTGAATGTGAGGATTGGCTTCATTCGGTGAACGTTTGTTTTGACATAATTCCATGAAGCTTCAGCAACGAGCAGAAAGTGAACGTCTGAGGCCAGAGCCACGGCTCACTCTGAGCTTCACTTTGATGTGAATCTTTAGTGTAATGCTGGTGTAGTTTGGACATAGGTGTAGTTCGGGTGTGGTTTGGGTGTGGTTTAGACCTGGTTTGGGTGTAGTTCGGGTGTGGTTTGGGTGTAGTTCGGGTGTGGTTTAGACCTGGTTTGGGTGTAGTTCGGGTGTGGTTTGGGTGTGGTTTGGGTGTAGTTCGGGCGTGGTTTGGGCCTGGTTTGGGTGTAGTTCGGGCGTGTCTTACCCATGTGGTGCAGAACCCTCGGGTCCATCATCTTGGCCATCTGCTGGTTGAGTTTGGCCATCTGAGATGGGTTCACGTTCTTGGACATGTCTCCTCCTGAAACACAAACGTTCTGTTGTAAGGTTCTGTTTGGCCTGGGTTAGCCCTAGTGCGGCCTGCCTTTATAGTTTGGCCTGGGTTAGCCCTAGTGCGGCCTGCCTTTATGGTTTGGCCCGGGTTAGCCCTAGTGCGGCCTGCCTTTATAGTTTGGCCGGGGTTGGCCCCTAGTGCAGCCTGCCTTTATGGTTTGGCCAGGGTTAGCCCTAGTGCAGCCTGCCTTTATGGTTTGGCCTGGGTTAGCCCTAGTGCGGCCTGCCTTTATAGTTTGGCCTGGGTTAGCCCTAGTGCAGTCTGCCTTTATAGTTTGGCCTGGGTTAGCCCTAGTGCGGCCTGCCTTTATAGTTTGGCCTGGGTTAGCCCTAGTCAGGCCTGCCTTTATAGTTTGGCCTGGGTTAGCCCTAGTGCAGCCTGCCTTTATAGTTTGGCCTGGGTTAGCCCTAGTGCAGTCTGCCTTTATAGTTTGGCCTGGGTTAGCCCTAGTGCGGCCTGCCTTTATAGTTTGGGGTTAGCCTAGTGCGGCGTGTCTGGTTACCTAGTGCGGTGCCATGGTTTGGCCGGTTAGCCCTAGTGCGCCTGCCATAGTTTGGCCATCTGCTGGCCTTTATGGTTTGGCCCTGGTTGATGGATAGTTTGGCCCTTGGACATGTCTCTGCCTGAAACACAAGCGTTCTGTTATAAGGTTCCGTTATGGTTTGGCCTGGGTTAGCCCTAGTGCAGCCTGCCTTTATAGTTTGGCCTGGGTTAGCCCTAGTGCGGCCTGCCTTTATAGTTTGGCCTGGGTTAGCCCTAGTGCGGCCTGCCTTTATAGTTTGGCCTGGGTTAGCCCTAGTGCGGCCTGCCTTTATGGTTTGGCCTGGGTTAGCCCTAGTGCAGCCTGCCTTTATAGTTTGGCCTGGGTTAGCCCTAGTGCAGCCTGCCTTTATAGTTTGGCCTGGGTTAGCCTCCTTTGGCCTAACTTAAGGTTATTTTAGTCCAACGTTAGCCTGGTCTAGAGCCAGCCGTAGCTTAGTTTAGCCCGTTTTGGCCCACTTTAACCTGGGTTAGGGTTAGTTTGAGCTGCTGGCCTGGTAGAGTCAGTCCAGTTGGCCCGCTTGAGCCTGGGTCGGGTCAGTGTGGTACCTTTGAACAGCCCCTTGATGCCGCCCATCTTCTTGACCATTTGGGCGAACTTGGTGTACTGTGTGAGCAGCTCCTGGACGTCCCTCGTGGCCACTCCAGAGCCTCGCGCCACGCGCTGGATCCGGTTGGGCTGTTTACTGAAGAGCTTGGCCCCGTCTTTGCTGTCCAGTTCTGAAACACAGGTTTGAGACTGAAGCGCTGGGTGTTTCTCATGAGGTTCAGGTGAGTTTGGAGTGTACAGTGTCACAGTGACACGACGCCTCGCTCTGTTCACACCTGTCCGTCTCACACACGTCCGTCTGCAGTCGTGAACCCACAATGCACACCTTTGTCTCATTGTAAATGATAAACTACACATTTATATTAGCTCAGGAACATTTAAAATCTTTAAAAACGGTGGAGGGATCCACAGACAGACCAGTGTCACCCTCATGACCTGAGTCTGAGCTCCAGTTGTGTTTGTCATGTTGTTGTTCTAAAGCCTCACCCTGGTCATTCATGCTGTCCATGATGGTCATGAGCTTCTTCAGACGAGCCATCGACTCCTGTTCATTTCCTTTGGACATAAAGTCTGTGCCAAAGCCTGGAATCATCCCCTGAAACAGACCAGAGTGAAACAGACCAGAGTGAAACAGACCAGAGTGAAACAGACCAGAGTGAAACAGACCAGAGTGAAACAGACCAGAGTGAAACAGACCAGAGTGAAACAGACCAGAGTGAAACAGACCAGAGTGAAACAGACCAGAGGGAAACAGACCAGAGTGAAACAGACCAGAGGGAAACAGACCAGAGTGAAACAGACCAGAGTGAAACAGACCAGAGGGAAACAGACCAGAGTGAAACAGACCAGAGGGAAACAGACCAGAGTGAAACAGACCAGAGTGAAACAGACCAGAGGGAAACAGACCAGAGTGAAACAGACCAGAGTGAAACAGACCAGAGTGAAACAGACCAGAGTGAAACAGACCAGAGTGAAACAGACCAGAGTGACACTTTTCCCACAAATTTTCCAACAAAGAGTGTGTGTGTGTGTGTGTGTGTCTGTGTACAGTGTGTGTGTGTGTACAGTGTGTGTGTGTGTGTGTGTGTGTGTACAGTGTGTGTGTGTGTGTTCTGACCATGATCTGTCCAAAAGGGCCCATCTTCATGATGTTCTGGAACTGTTCGTACATGTCTCTGAGCGTGAACTGACCTGGAAATGAAACAGACAGAACTCAAGCTCTGGGTCTGGTCCTGGTCCTGGTCCTGGTCTCAGTGTCGGTTCTCACCGTGTTTGAGTTTGTCGATGAGTTCTTCGTTGTCGTCCAGCTTGAGTTCATTCACTCGGTCAATGAGGCCCTCGATGTCTCCCATTCCTGAAACACAAACACACAGCTCTGAACCCGCCCCGAGGCACAGCCGCCCCGAGGCACAGCCGCCCCGAGGCACAGCCGCCCCGAGGCAGACTGTGGTTCCCATATCCATCAGGCCTGTTTCTTACCCAGCAGTTTGCTGATGAACGGCTGAGTTTTGAACGGCTCAAAGTCGTCGATGTGTTCTCCTGTTCCGATGAAGATGATGGGCGAGCGAGTGGCTGCCACACTACAGAGAGAGAGACAGAGAGAGGGGGGGGGGGGAGAGGGGGAGGAGTTAGGGGGAGAGCATGTATTACATCAGGTGCTGGCTCAAAGCCCCGCCCCTCTTGTCCTGGTGCACAGTGTACATTTTTATACCTTTGAGTCTGTTTCTGGTGTTAGTGCTACATAAGTTGGACGTATTATATCACACGCTCAGAGCCCCGCCCCCTTGGCGTGTTGCACATGTTTATAATGTGTGTACAAGTTCATATGTGTAATACTCACGCGCTCAGAGCCCCGCCCCCCTTGGCGTGTCCGTCCAGTTTGGTGACGATGACCGAGGCCACGTCCACTTTGTCTTTGAAGGCTTTGGCCTGAGCCTCACAGGCCTGACCGATCGACGCGTCCATCACGTACACGATGTTGTCCGGTTGCTATGGAGACACGAAAAGAAACTCACCGCGAGGCCGTGACGCTGTTCTGTACACGCCCAGCTCCCGCACACGCGTGTTCCACTCACCACGGCGTTGGAGACCTGCAGCATCTCCTCGAACAAAGAATCTTCCTGTTTGTGGCGTCCGCTCGTGTCGACGATGATGATCTCAAAGTTTTCAGATTTAAACTTGTCCACGCCTTCGGCCGCGATCACCACGGGGTCCATCTCTGTGTAACTATGGAAACAAACAACGACCGTCACATGAAGAGGAGCAGGAGGAGCATTCTGTTCACTTTGTACAGGGCTTTAGTTCTGCTGAAACATGAACGTTTGAAGAGCCGGGACATTTTTTAGTTTAGTTTAGTTTAGTTGAGTCTTTATTTGAAGGGACAATGTACAGAGACATTAAGCTCATATATAACAGAGATGTTCTGCACCAGATCAGAGCTAAAGAGCTGGTTTCCATCTGCAGTCCCTGATTTACAAGAATAAATAGTACAAACAACAAAAGATTAATCAGATCTGTCTCTGACTCAAGCATCACATGAACAGACGTTACCACATGTGTCTTATAGAACATACATGACCTACAGGTTTACTTTCACTATTAAATCAGTCCATGAGCCACTTGTCTCAGTCACATACAAATATATATTTACATATTATACACTTCACTGTGTGTGGAGTTTACGTCTTGAACTAGAAGCGAGAAAGTGCTACATTGGTTTTATTTGAGGAGAAGCAGAGCTCAGTCTGAGCTCCACAAACACTCTTTAAGTTCTACAGAGAACGGTGAATAGTTTGTTTGACTCTTTAGTTCATTCTTATATTGCGTTATAAGAGAAGGCTGTTTGTGCAAATGTAGTTGTACGTTTTGGTCTGGTGCACTGCCCCCTGGTGGAGGTCCCTCCTGATGTGAGCTGAACAAAGTGCTTCAGAGGTGCAGAGTTATTTAAGACTCTGATAGCAGCAGATCTTTGTATATTTTATAGTTTATCCGTCTGTATTTTTGCAGAATATGGCGATGGTGATGCTGTGGTGGTTTCCGGTCTAGGACCTTTAAGATTCAGAGCGTCAGAGTCTCACGGCGCTGATGGCACATGTGCAGCTCGGACCACTCTGCCTCCAGCTCCAACAGTCCAGTTTAACTTTAACTGTTGGATCTTCTCACTCAAGGTCAGGAAGAAAGAAGGTTCTGGTTTGGAGTGAGTTCTAGTCTAAAAGCACAAGTCAGACCCGGCGTGACCTCAGACCGAGGTCCAACGGCGCCAAAGACTCAACAACATGGACCTCACGGCACGAAGACCCTCCAACAGAAACCCAACCATGACGTGACCCAGAGCACCTCCCTCTAGAACCAGCGGGCGGGGCTCACCTGCCGTAGAAGGGGATCCGGGCTTTGGTGGCGTTCTGTTTGAGCTGATCGAACGCTCCTGAAGAGAAACAGACCAGAGTGAAACCTACAGAAGCACAAGAGAACCTACAGAAGCACAGGAGAACCTACAGAAGCACAGGAGAACCTACAGAAGCACAGGAGAACCTACAGAAGCACAGGAGAACCTACAGAAGCACAGGAGAACCTACAGAAGCACAGGAGAACCTACAGAAGCACAGGAGAACCTACAGAAGCACAGGAGAACCTACAGAAGCACAGGAGAACCTACAGAAGCACAGGAGAACCTACAGAAGCACAGGAGAACCTACAGAGGCACAGGAGAACCTACAGAAGCGCCAGAGAACCTACAGAAGCACAAGAGAACCTACAGGAGAACCTACCGGCTCTGAAGGTGTCGGCACAGATCAGACACGTCTTCCAGCCTTTTCTCTGGTAATAATACGCCAACTGCAACAGGAAGAACAAACGGTCAGAGCGGCGACAGGGCGACAGGGGTGACAGGGGCGACAGGGCCGACAGGGGCGACAGCAGGGACAGGGGTGACAGGGGCGACAGCAGGGACAGGGGCGACAGGGACAGGGGCGACAGGGCGTACCTTGGAGCAGGTGGTGGTCTTGCCGCTGCCCTGGAGCCCCACAAACATGATCACGTTGTTCTTTCCTTTAGTCGGAGTCCAGGCTTTAACTCCAGGATCCACCAACTGTGAACAGAACCAGAACCAGAACATCAGAACAGAACCAGAACATCAGAACAGAACCAGAACCTGAGCTGTTACTGGGTTCAGACCTTGACGAGCTCCTTGAACACGGCGTGTTGGATCATCCTGCGTTTGTTCAGACCAGACGCCATCTCCTCCAGGTCTATGGCCGCCCTGAGCAGAGGTCAGAGGTCACACAGAGGTCACACAGGGGTCACACAGGGGTCAGACAGAGGTCACACAGGGGTCACACAGGGGTCACACAGGGGTCACAGGTCACACAGAGGTCACACAGGGGTCACACAGGGGTCAGACAGAGGTCAGACAGAGGTCACACAGGGGTCACAGGTCACACAGAGGTCACACAGAGGTCACAGGTCACACAGAGGTCACACAGAGGTCACACAGGGGTCACACAGGGGTCACAGGTCACTGGACTCACTTGACATTCTCTCTCAGCTGTTTCACCAGTTTGATGTTTACATCGGCCTCAAGGAGAGCAGCACACACCTCCTTTAACATGGCATTCAGCACCTGCAACACACAACACACACATGATACACACGTGACACACACATGATACACACAACACATGATACACACATGATACACACAACACACACAACACATGATACACACATGATACACACAACACACATGATACACACAACACACATGATACACACATGATACACACATGATACACACACACACACACGATACACACGTGACACACACATGATACACACAACACATGATACACACATGAAACACACACACACACATGATACACACAACACACATGATACACACACACGATACTCTCTCTCTCACAGCGCCCTCTGCGGGCCGGGGGGGGTGTACAGCGCCCTCTGCGGGCCGGGGGGGTGCAGTACCTCCTCGTTGATGATGGTGGCGTTGCTCAGGGACCTCAGAGCGGAGGTGATCTTTCGACCTAAATCTGCCAGAACCATGATGGGACGGGCGCAGGTCCTGAGAGGAGCACAGAGCAGAGGGTCTGAGACGGGACCGGGACTGAGACCAAGACTGAGTCCAAGTCCAAGACTGAGACCAGGACTTCTTCAGAGACTCACCGCTACTTCAGAGAAAAGACGAGAGAAGAGTTTGTGGAGGACAGGCCTCCTCTGGACCTGGACTGGACCTGGACTGGACCTGGACTGGACCTGGACTGGACCTGGACTGGACCTGGACTGGACCTGGACTGGGACTGGACTGGGACTGGACCTGGACAGATGTAAAGGTTAATATTAGATCATATGATTGACAGATCAAAGGCAGCAACAAACATCAGCTCAAACTGTATTTTACATGAAACACTGTTTATGGCACTTTTCATTCATTCACTGTCTCTGCACCAGGGGGCGCTCTGGGACAGAAGGGGGCGCTCTGGGACAGAAGGGGGCGCTCTGGGACAGAAGGGGGCGCTCTGGGACAGAAGGGGGCGCTCTGGGACAGAAGGGGGCGCTCTGGGACACACAGGAGGCGCTCTGGGACACACAGGGGGCGCTCTGGGACAGATGGGGGCGCTCTGGGACAGAAGGGGGCGCTCTGGGACACACAGGGGGCTCTGGGACACACAGGGGGCTCTGGGACACACAGGGGGCTCTGGGACACACAGGGGGCGCTCTGGGACACACAGGGGGCGCTCTGGGACAGAAGGGGGCGCTCTGGGACACACAGGGGGCGCTCTGGGACACACAGGGGGCGCTCTGGGACAGAAGGGGGCGCTCTGGGACAGACAGGGGGCGCTCTGGGACAGAAGGGGGCGCTCTGGGACACACAGGGGGCGCTCTGGGACAGAAGGGGGCGCTCTGGGACACACAGGGGGCGCTCTGGGACACACAGGGGGCGCTCTGGGACAGAAGGGGGCGCTCTGGGACAGAAGGGGGCGCTAAATGAACAAAATGAGCAAAATAAAAAGGGTCAATTCTTTAAAAAATCCAAAACGACAGGTTTTTAAACAGAAGAAAACGGACATTTTGTGTTTGCCAAGCTGTCAGTGCAGATGATGGTGCAGCTCTACACCTCCTCCATCACCTCCTCCATCACCTCCTCCATCACCTCCTCCATCACCTCCTCCATCACCTCCTCCATCACCGTGTGGTGCTGGAGCCACAGAGGGACAAACACAGACTACAGGACATTGTGTCTCTGTGAGAAGGTGATCAGCTGAAGCCTTCAATCTGTCCAGGACCTGTGTCTGTAGGACCTGTGTCTGTAGGACCTGTGTCTGTAGGACCTGTGTCTGTAGGACCTGTGTCTGTAGGACCTGTGTCTGTAGGACCTGTGTCTCCAGGACCTGTGTCTCCAGGACCTGTGTCTGTAGGACCTGTGTCTCCAGGACCTGTGTCTCCAGGACCTGTGTCTGTAGGACCTGTGTCTCCAGGACCTGTGTCTCCAGGACCTGTGTCTGTAGGACCTGTGTCTCCAGGACCTGTGTCTCCAGGACCTGTGTCTGTAGGACCTGTGTCTCCAGGACCTGTGTCTCCAGGACCTGTGTCTCCAGGACCTGTGTCTCCAGGACCTGTGTCTGTAGGACCTGTGTCTGTAGGACCTGTGTCTCCAGGACCTGTGTCTGTAGGACCTGTGTCTCCAGGACCTGTGTCTGTAGGACTCGGAGCAGGTGGATCACATGACTCTCACCTGGACGTGGACTGTTTAAGCCCCGCCCCTCAGGACCAGAACCTCCACAGAACAGTCCTGTCCCTCTGTTGGACTCATGGACACTTTAAGCCCCGCCCCTCAGGACCAGAACCTCCACAGAACAGTCCTGTCCCTCTGTTGGACTCATGGACACTTTAAGCCCCGCCCCTCAGGACCAGACCCTCCACAGAACAGTCCTGTCCCTCTGTTGGACTCATGGACACTTTAACAATAATATTATATACAAGTGTCTGCTCTGTATTTAGTCCTAGTCTGTCTTAGTCTTAATCTTCTGCCTCTTTTATACATTTGATTAGATTTTACTCAGTGTTTTATGTTGTACGTGACGTCGAAGCAACTTCCTGTTTGTGAATTTTTTACACCGACAACAGCAATAAACCGTTTCTGATTCTGTTTGGAGGAAAAGTGCAGCTTCTGTGTCATGATGAAGGTCTCGTCCTTCGCTTCGATGTTTCATCAGAGTCTGTTTCTGACGTCATGAAGAGCATCTGCTCAGGATCTGCTTAAACAAGGGTTAATAATAATAATAATAATAATAATAATAATAATAATAATAATGCACCCTTTGAACAAACCAGGACCAGCGTCACGTTTAAACGGGTTAAAGTCCTACAAATGGCGCCCACAACAAGCACCAGGTCAGAACAAACCCCGCTCGGGTCCAACACGCCCGGGTCACGCGTGAGAGTGGGATTTAAACGTTAAATGTTTGTTGTTGTTGTTGGTTCGAGTCCAACATGGCGGCGCTGTTAGCATTAGCATTAGCCTGCGCAGACGTCTCTCACAAAGTGCGGCTTTAGCTCGGGTTCGCGCGGGTTTCGTGTCGTGTCACGTCACGGACGTTCAGCGCAGAGTCACGTGTTTCACAAACACTTAAACTGTGGGAAAAACACGGAACGACGCGCAGAAACTCACCTTTAAACCCGCGATCTGCTCAAACCGGAGCGAAGCAGCGCAGCGTCATCAAAGGCGGACCCGGAAGCACTCGGCTGCACTTCCGGTGGGTTATTACGTCAGCGCGACACGGACGAGTTTGTAGTTTTCACAGGATTCAGAGTTAGACTCTTTTAATATTAAATATAAAGCACTAATAACTGCCCCGGTGCGCATGCGCAGAGGAGATGGACTTCACTGAAGCGAAGCGCGAGCTCAAGAGGCTCCTGAAGCTCACGCGCCCCGAACACGTGGGCAGACTGCTGCAGTGGGTCACGAGCTCAGGTGAGGCACGCGCACGCGCACCACAGGTCTGGACCGGGACCAGGTTCTGGTCCTGGCTCTGGTCCTGGTCCTGGTCTGGTCCTGGTCCTGGTCCTGGTCCTGGTCCTGGTTTAGTCCTGGTCCTGGTCCTGGTCCTGGCTCTGGTCCTGGTCCTGGCCCTGGCCCTGGTCCTGGTCTCTGGTCCTGGTCCTGGTCCTGGTCCTGGTCCTGGTCTTGGTCCTGGTCCTGGTCCTGGTCCTGGTTTAGTCCTGGTTCTGGTCCTGGCCCTGGCCCTGGCCCTGGTCCTGGCTCTGGTCCAGGTTCTGGTCCTGGTCCTGGTCCTGGCTCTGGTTCTGGTCTTGGTCTTGGTCTTGGTCTTGGTCTTGGTCTTGGTCTTGGTCTTGGTCCTGGTCCTGGTCCTGGTTCTAGTCCTGGGTCTGGTCCTGGTCCTGGTCCTGGTCTCTGGTCCTGGTCCTGGTCTTGGGTCTGGTCCTGGTCCTGGCCCTGGTCCTGGTCCTGGCTCTGGTCCTGGTCCTGGCCCTGGCCCTGGCCCTGGCCCTGGTCCTGGTCCTGGCTCTGGTCCTGGTCCTGGTCCTGGCCCTGGCCCTGGCCCTGGCCCTGGCCCTGGTCCTGGCCCTGGCCCTGGCCCTGGTCCTGGCTCTGGTCCTGGTCCTGGTCCTGGCCCTGGCCCTGGCCCTGGCCCTGGCCCTGGTCCTGGTCCTGGCCCTGGCCCTGGCCCTGGTCCTGGCTCTGGTCCTGGTCCTGGCCCTGGCCCTGGCCCTGGTCCTGGTCCTGGCTCTGGTCCTGGTCCTGGTCCTGGCCCTGGTCCTGGTTCACACTGATGTTTGACTCTGACAGAAGAAGGTCAGAGGTCACTTGGCACTTTGGGCGAGGACAGCACACTCTGACCTCTGACCTGTCCCTGTGACCTCTGACCTCTGACCTGTCCCTGTGACCTCTGACCTGTCCCTGTGACCTCTGACCTGTCCCTCTGACCTCTGACCTGTCCCTGTGACCTCTGACCTCTGACCTCTGACCTGTCCCTGTGACCTCTGACCTCTGACCTGTCCCTGTGACCTCTGACCTCTGACCTCTGACCTGTCCCTCTGACCTGTCCCTGTGACCTCTGACCTGTCCCTGTGACCTCTGACCTCTGACCTGTCCTGTGTCCAGACGAGGTGCAGTCGTTGCTCACAGACAACAGGAGTGTGATCCTGGAGAACATCTCAGAGGAGCTCAGGTCCACTCTGCCCCAGGACGCCATGATGCCCTCGGAGAGCTTCACCCGCAGCAAGGTCTGACCCCTGACCTCTGACCCCTGACCTCTGACCTCTGACCCCTGCCCTCTGACCTCTGACCCCTGCCCTCTGACCCCTGCCCTCTGCCCTCTGACCCCTGACCCCTGACCCCTGCCCTCTGACCTCTGACCCCTGACCCCTGACCCCTGCCCTCTGCCCTCTGACCCCTGCCCTGGTGGTGTGTCTGTATCATGGATGTATTAAATGAACTGGATAAGCCCCGCCCCCTCTGTGTCCCAGGTTGATTAGTGGTCGTGTGAGGTACTGCAGCCTATTTCTAAAATGTCACATTATAATCACAGACAGGACTGAATTATTATCAGTATTTAAATAAAATAGAAGGAAATGTTCTTTTCTACCGTTTATAAAATCACACAAATGACCGTTTTTATCTGAAGTGACGTCACACAAACATGTGTGAGTCACGTGAACGAGCGTCGGACGATACAAACAGAAGCTCGTGGAAAAGGCTCGACTAGAGACACCTGTAAGTTGTATTTTATTTCATTTCAGACGCTTCACGTGTGTCTAACATGAAGAACACAATTACAATCACACAAGCTAACGCTAACACAAGCTAACGCTAACACAAGCTAACGCTAACACAAAGACCTGCAGCTGCTGGTCGTTCACGTCGCTCAAAGCATCATGGGGGATTGTGGTCACGTGGTGCCCTAAAGCAAAGATGGCCGCCTCCGTATCAGGAAGTAAAGCAAAGATGGCCGCCTCCGTATCAGGAAGTAAAACAAAGATGGCCGCCTCCGTATCAGGAAGTAAAACAAAGATGGCCGCCTCCGTATCAGGAAGTAAAACAAAGATGGCCGCCTCAGTATCAGGAAGTAAAGCAAAGATTTTTTTTTTTTTTTTTTTATTATTACATGCATAATATACAAGACTCTCGATGGGAGATGGATGCATTTCTGCGAAATCTGTAACCAACATTTGTACTTAAACAAATTAAATGAAGAAAAAAAAATAAAATAAAACACATATATATAAACAAATATCAAGGCCTGTCAAACTCCTTAAGCCATGAAGCTCCAAGTAAATATTACATACATAGCTATTTCAATTCACAATGATACATATTTAGAGACATCTTCACACAAGTTTGCAACGACCACACAAGAGTCTTTCAGTCGAGACAAGGAAGCAAAATAAGATTCAAGTTCACTTTTAAATACTGCCATTTACATTTGTGAATGTGGTATTTACCCATAATTAAAATTATATTGAAAATTGTGAAAAATTCATTAGACAAGTCATAATTACCAAAAAGCACTTGTTCCAATTTCAATTGTGCAATTTTGTTCATTTTAATTTTCAACCAGCTCACTATATCAAGCCAAAAGTTCTTTGTTATGCGACACGAAAAAAATCGATGTTGGATTGTTTCCTCCTCTTGAGAACAAAAAACACACGGCTCCACCTCCAAACCAAACCTCTTTAAGCCTCGTCGCAGCTGGATAATACCCATTAATTATTTTAAATTGCATTTCTTTTACTTTGGGGGGTATCGGCCATTTCATGTATTTTCTACATTTATTTGTTATTTCACCTTCACAACAAAATATTTGATTGTTTCTGTCAAAGTTATGAAATAGTTTACTTTTAAATATTTTGTTAATCGTATTATTTTTGCATTTTTTATCATTTAATGACATTTGGTTTAATTGTATTTTAGGCAGGGTTGTTTGTCTTCCAGCATAGTGTAAATAGTTCTGAATTAAATTTAATAAAGCGATGGGTATTGCTTTGCAAACTTTATTATATTCTCTAACTGAACTTTGGATATTAAATTTTATTTGGAAATCACTGAAACTAAGAATCTGGCCTTGACCGTCTAGTACGTCTGTGATAAACATTATACTTTGTTCATTCCAGCTTTGAATGAAAAGTGTTTTTCTATTTGATGTAATTACTCTGTTGTTCCACAAGGTGGAGCCAAGTGGAGAAAAGTTATGAGTAAATACCATCTTCCAGTGATGTCCGATCTGTTTGTGGTACTCTGACAACTTTACAGGCAATTTGGACACTTCATAATCACATTTTAAAAGAAATTCTAGTCCTCCCACCTGATCAAAAATACATTTGGGGATATTAAACCATATAGAGTCTGGTTCTGCTAGAAAAGTTTTAATCCAATTCACTCTAAACACACCAACCATGGACTCAAAATCCATAGTTCTTAGACCTCCTTTGTTGTGCTCTTTAACTAGTTGTGATTTTTTTATATAGTGTGTCTTATTACGCCAAATGAATTGGTAGATTATTGTGTTTGTTCTCTTAATAGTTTTTGGAGTAATATACAGCGAATAACTCGGGTACACAAGTTTGGAGATACCTTCGGCTTTTGATAACAAATTCCGGCCCAGGATGGTTAGGTCTCTTGTTAACCAAAAGTTAAGACTTTTTGAGACTTCTTCAATTTTATCCTTGAAATGTTTTGCTTCTCTTACTTTTACATCTCTGGATAAGTGAAAACACAAATATTTCATTTGTGTTTTCACAGGGATTGACTCTAGTTCAAACATACAATGGTAGTATTTCACATTTTTTTAAATTAAGGCAAAGGCCTGATGCTCTAGAGAAAACTGAGATGACTTCTAATGCTTTTCTGAGGATTGATTTGTCTTTCAGGAAAATGACTGTATCGTCAGCAAATTGACTTATTTTAAATTCAGTATCATATACTTTTATTCCTTCTAAATCAGGATTATTTACTATGAAATAGGCCATTAATTGTGTACAGAGAATAAATAATTTGGGGGAAATTGGACATCCTTGGCGAATACCACAAGAAACATTGATCCTTGGGGAGATGTAACATAACTATAGATTTGGTCACAGAACATTTTGATTATATTGCAATATTTGTCACCAAAACCAAGAAAATTAAGAGTTTGAAGTAAAAAATCATGCTCAATGGAATCAAATGCCTTGTAAAAATCTATAAATAATCTTAATCTCTCTGAATCTGTTGGGATGTGGTAATCTAACATATCCAACATGAGCCTAACATTATTCTGTATCTGTCTGCCTTTGATGAACGCTGACTGAAACTCATCTATTCATTTATGTAAGATACTTTTAATCCTATTTGCATACACAAGAGCTAACAGTTTATAGTCATTACAGAGAAGAGTTCTAGGTCTCCAGTTATCTAACCTTAAGAGGTCCTTGTTAGGTTTGGGTAGCAAAGTTATTAAACCAGTTTTCATTGTTGGGGATAATTGACCATTATTTATACAATCCAAAAAAGCGTTAAATAATAGCTGTTTCATGTCTTGCCAAAATGTTCTGTAAAACTCAATAGTTAGGCCGTCTGTACCAGGTCATTTACCATTCTTCATCTGCTTCAGCGCAACATCAATTTCTGATATATTTAAATCCTCTTCTAATAATAACTTATCTTCATTTGTTAATTTATTCATGTCTTTAATTTTATTCATAAAAGAATCACATTCATCTTTCTTATATAAGTTACTGTAGAATTGACTCACTTCTACCTTTATTTGGGCAGGATCTTGGATAATAATACCATTTTTTCTCAATTGGGTGATATTCTTTTTTGTTTGTCGTGGTTTTTCTCCCCTTGTTCAATCCATTTGGCTTTGGATCTTACGAAGGCGCCCTTTGCTTTCTCTAAGTAAAGTTCATCTCGTTGATTTTGGAGAGAATGGACTAACTCTGTGTCTTTCCCTGTTGGATTGAGCTTTTCACAGAGTGCACTTATTTTTTCCACCAAATCTTTATTCTTGCATTTACACATTTCTGCCATTCTTTTCCCTGTTTCAGTTGCTTGTTGTTTCACCCTAAATTTGAACCATTCCCATTGACTTATACTCGACATGTCCAGCTTAGTTGTTTCATTTAATATTCTTTTAACTTGGTTGCAGAATTCTTTATTTGTTAATAATGTATTATTAAATTTCCATATATTATTGGATTTGGAGGACGCTAATAACAATGACAGATTAATATTGCAGTGATCGGTAAGTGGTGATAATTGAATATCACTCTTTGCTACTAAGTTTACTGTGGTTTGTGACACCAGCCCATAGTCTTGAGCGTATGTTAGGGTCAGCAGGACTTGTCCAACTGTAACTCACTTTGTCAGGATTTAACATTCTCCAACAGTCTATCAGATGATTTGAGTCACAAAAGCTGCTTATAATATTATCATGGATTGGTTGTGTACCCTTAGGAGGCCTTTATCGAGCCAGGAGTCTGGTGCTATATTAAAATCACCTCCTGTGATTATCCTGTCTGTGCCGTATGTTATACTCCACTCTCCAATGGATTGGGTTCATTTTGTCAACATATTCCTATTGAGACATCTGTTGTTATAACCATATACATTAATTAACATAAGTTTAAGCTTTTGTATTTCTATTATAACCATTATCCAGTGGCCATCCTCGTCCCTTTTATGATCAATTATTGTCCCCTTAAACCTGTAAAATAAAATCATTACACCAGCCGAATGTGAGGTACCATGCGAAAACAAAATAGTGTCCCCCCATTGTTGGAATGTGTCTCTTGTAAAATAATAATATTGGCTTTTAACTCTTTACAAAATAAAAAAATGGCCTTGCGCTTAACAATATTCTTTAAACCTCTAACATTTAAGGAACTCAAATGAACAGACATAACACCTATCCACCAAGTGTACTCTAACAGAAGAATATTATGATGAGCAGGAATGAGCATGTTGACCTTAAACCCTCTTTTCCTTCCTTTCTTTCTTTTATGACAGCATCTTTGAAAAAAAGATTCTTTCTTTTTTTTTCTTTTTTTTTTTCAAAAAAAACCAACCAGTGGTGAAAATGTCTTAACCATAGGCTCGTGTGATGTACAAAAACAATGTCTAACGCACTAACCGTATAACCACTTCTTATATCTCAACTCTTTTGCCATCAATTAGCTCATGCCCCTCCTTCAGGGCGGCTCGTCGTCCTTTGCGGCGCTTCTTCCACTACCGGCCAAAGTTTCGCCCGGGCTTCTCGATCTTCCTTCGAAAAGTCTTCCTTGAATCTAATGTTCATTTCTTTGCACACTCTTGCCTCTCTTGACCTTCTCCAAACCTCGTCCCGCGTTGTCCTCGTGCTGAATTGGATAATGATTTGACGTGGCATCTTATTTGTGGCTGCATCATTCTTTTTTCCCAGTCTGTGAACAGTTTGTCCACTGACACAGGGATCACTCTCGTGAGGATGCCAATCACCATTTCCCGTGTATTCTCGTTTTCCTTCTCTGGCAGTCCGACAAGCTTAAGATCCCAGCGCCTCCGGTACCTGGCGCTCTCCAAGCACTTCTCTTTCAGTTCTTTGTTTTCTTTTGACAGTGACTGAACCTGCACTCTGAGTTTATCCACTTGGTCTTTATTCTCCTTTGTTGCCTTTTCGTTTGCTTTCATCCGCAGCTCGAAGGTTTCCAACTTGTTCTCAAGCACATCCAGTCTTTCATCCATCCGTTTTGACAGCGCGTTTATCGCATCAAGGACGCTCTCGATGCTGACCTGTCTAGTTTCATTTCTCCTTTTCAACTTTTTGGGATTTGGACTTTTAATCGAAGTGTGCTCCTCTAGGCTTTTAATGTGGTTGAACTCCATCTCTTCTAGGTCAGACAACTCGTCATCTCCACAAGCCTCGCGTAGCGCCGTTAAGTTGTAATCATGATCCGGGATGCTAGCAGTTTGTTGAGGATTAGCCATTTTTTCCGACTCAAATATGACGCTTTGCTTTCCTCAACGTTGTTAAATCAGTTCGAAAAACGGTTCTGTCCGCCTTAGGTTATTGTCTAGCGTTGCTGTTCTTTCAGAAATCAAGGTTTAGGACGTCCACATCACTTTTTCTGTCAGACCTGCAACTTTTCCAACTGCTCACTCCGCCATCTTTTTTCTCCCCAAGTAAAGCAAAGATGGCCGCCTCCGTATCAGGAAGTAAAACAAAGATGGCCGCCTCCGTATCAGGAAGTAAAGCAAAGATGGCCGCCTCCGTATCAGGAAGTAAATGCAGAAGTAAGACACTTTTTTGGGGTCATGCCATAGAACTCTAATTAAACCTGGAAGATGAATCCAAAATGGCCGCCCTGTTCCTCCTGTGGCCTGAGCTCATGTCTTACTTCCACATTTACTTCCTGATACGGAGGCGGCCATCTTTGCTTTAGGGCCCCATGTGACCACAATCCCCCACTTCAGATAAAAACGGTAATTTGTGTGATTTTATAAATGGTAGAAAAGAACATTTCCTTCTACAGTGACCCCTGGTTTATCGCGGGAGTTTCGTTCCAAAAATAACACGTGAAAAGTGAAATCCGTGAAGTCGTCACAGCTTTACTTTTATTATTTTACAAACAATACTGAACTATGGAATGAAACCAAAAATCAAAACCTGTTTTAAAGCCCCAAATGTGTTTAAAACAATCATTTTAATATAATAATACAAGGTTGTATTTCACAGTCTGTGCCTCTTGGTCCTGACTCCGCCCCCTGTGCCTCTTGGTCCTGACTCCGCCCACTGTAGCCTCTTGGTCCTGACTCCGCCCCCTGTAGCCTCTTGGTCCTGACTCCGCCCCCTGTGCCTCTTGGTCCTGACTCCGCCCCCTGTGCCTCTTGGTCCTGACTCCGCCCACTGTAGCCTCTTGGTCCTGACTCCGCCCCGTGTTGCCTCTTGGTCCTGACTCCGCCCCTGTGCCTCTTGGTCCTGACTCCGCCCCCTGTGCCTCTTGGTCCTGACTCCGCCCACTGTAGCCTCTTGGTCCTGACTCCGCCCCCTGTAGCCTCTTGGTCCTGACTCCGCCCCCTGTGCCTCTTGGTCCTGACTCCGCCCAGTTTGCCTCTTGGTCCTGACTCCGCCCCCTGTAGCCTCTTGGTCCTGACTCCGCCCCCTGTGCCTCTTGGTCCTGACTCCGCCCCCTGTGCCTCTTGGTCCTGACTCCGCCCCCTGTAGCCACTAGGTCCTGACTCCGCCTGTAGCCTCTTGGTCCTGACTCCGCCCCCTGTGCCTCTTGGTCCTGACTCCGCCCCCTGTGCCTCTTGGTCCTGACTCCGCACACTGTAGCCTCTTGGTCCTGACTCCGCCCCCTGTGCCTCTTGGTCCTGACTCCGCCCCCTGTGCCTCTTGGTCCTGACTCCGCCCCCTGTAGCCTCTTGGTCCTGACTCCGCCCCCTGTAGCCTCTGTTTCTACTGAAGGCGCACGAGTCTCTCTTTAGTTGTTGGCGCTCTGTCTTTTTCTGAGCAAGAAGATTTTTATAAAGATGTCACCTTCGATTATATTTGAGAACTAGACGACAGTAAAGCCCCTGAGCCAATCAGGATTCAGAGCACAATGCACTGGAAAAATAAATAAAATCTGTGAAGCAGCGAAGCCGTGAAAGATGAAACGTGATAGAGCCAGGGATCAGTGTAGTTTATTTAAATACTGATAATAATTCAGTCCTGTCTGTGATTATAATGTGACATTTGAGAAAAAGGCTGCAGTACCTCACACGACCACTAATCAATCAATGTGACAATGAGCTCAGGCCATAGGGATAAACAGGGCGGCCATTTTGGATTAATCCTCCAGGTTTTATTGTAGTTCTATGGTTTTATTCTAGTTCTATGGTTTTATTCTAGTTCTGTGGTTTTATTCTAGTTCTATGGTTTTATTGTAGTTCTATGGTTTTATTCTAGTTCTATGGTTTTATTGTAGTTCTATGGTTTTATTGTAGTTCTATGGTTTTATTGTAGTTCTATGGTTTTATTGTAGTTCTATGGTTTTGTAGTTCTATGGTTTTATTGTAGTTCTATGGTTTTATTGTAGTTCTATGGTTTTATTGTAGTTCTATGGTTTTATTGTAGTTCTATGGTTTTATTCTAGTTCTATGGTTTTATTCTAGTTCTATGGTTTTATTGTAGTTCTGTGGTTTTATTCTAGTTCTATGGTTTTATTGTAGTTCTATGGTTTTATTCTAGTTCTATGGTTTTATTCTAGTTCTATGGTTTTATTGTAGTTCTATGGTTTTATTGTAGTTCTATGGTTTTATTGTAGTTCTATGGTTTTATTCTAGTTCTATGGTTTTATTCTAGTTCTATGGTTTTATTGTAGTTCTATGGTTTTATTGTAGTTCTATGGTTTTATTGTAGTTCTATGGTTTTATTCTAGTTCTATGGTTTTATTGTAGTTCTATGGTTTTATTCTAGTTCTTGGTTTTATTCTAGTTCTATGGTTTTATTCTAGTTCTATGGTTTTATTGTAGTTCTATGGTTTTATTCTAGTTCTATGGTTTTATTCTAGTTCTATGGTTTTATTCTAGTTCTATGGTTTTATTGTAGTTCTATGGTTTTATTGTAGTTCTATGGTTTTATTCTAGTTCTATGGTTTTATTCTAGTTCTATGGTTGTTGTTTTTTTTTGTAACTTATGTTTTATTGTTTTTAACAAATTTAACAAAAATACAATTCCACACCAAACAAAAACATATATAATGTAAATGCCAAACAGAAATAAAAATAAAACAGCAACCATCAAGTATTGCTTCATGTTAGTGCTGACTATGTGCTGCCCAGTGAGTTTGTGTATGTGATCCATTTGTCGCATTTGTCCTTGAATTTGTCTTCTTTGAGTCTAAGGGTGAAGGATGAATACTTCCTGCTCGATCTCACTCCCTGTGCCGGTGGTTCAGGTGGTTCAGGGTTGATCTTCTCCTAATGGCCGTCCTTGCAGCTGTTAACAATATCTTGACCAGATATTGGTCTTTGTGGGTCACAACTTGAAAGGTCCTTCTCAGATACAGCTCTGTGGGTTCAAAGGTACAGGATGTTGCAGGATATTTAACAAATGCTTCCAGAACGGTTCAGTTTGAGAGCAGCTCCAGAAGATATGAGTATGATCTGGGTTAACTGTGTCACATTGTCTCCAACACATCTGTGGACTCGACAGTTGTTTACTTTTAATAAGCGGAGTAATAAAAAAACGGATACAATTCTTCCAATTGAACTCTCTCCATTTCAATGACGATGTAGAAGTCTGTGAGAACTGACATACTATACCATTCCTCCTCTGATATTGTAGTGGACATTTCACTTTCCCATTTTTCTTTGACATATAAAGTGGTGACCTTGTGACAGGACATCAAGCTATTGTACACTTTAGATATTATCTTGTGCGTTTTTAGTTGATAAGCACCCATAATTGTTTCTAAGGCTGCATTTTGTTCTTCGCCTCCTCCTGGTCTTACTTCTTTATAATAATATTCTCTCATCTGGAGGAATCTAAAAAAAGTCATGGTTACTCAGTCCATATGACGTCTTAAGGTCTTGAAAGGACCGTATCTCATTGTTTTTAATAACTGTTGAGAATGCTGTGACACCTTGTTAATCCAATTCTTAAATGTTGAGTCAAGTTTTGCTGGTTTAAAATCCTCATCTAAAGAGCCATTTTAATACTTTTCTTTCTTTTTTAATTTTCAAATGCCGTGCTACTTTAAACCAGGTTTCAATTGTGAATATTGTAACTGGATTGAGTAAAGTTCTAATATTACTGGGCAGATTGTCCTCCCCTAAGACAGTCTGAATATGATACCCAGGCATACATGTCTCAATCTCCTTCCATTTGGCATAATAACCAGGATCACACCAACAACACAAATATCGCAACTGGGCAGAATAAAAACACATCCTCAGATGGGGGAGGGCCATACCCCCTGGGCTTTTGGCAATTGTAATGTTGAGTATCTAATCCTCGCCCTCTTTCCCTCCCAAATAAATCTAGATATCATTCGATCCCATTCTGTGAATTGATTAAGTGATATGTCAACAGGAAGTGACTGAAACAAGTAAAGCTATCTTGGCAGGATATTCATCTTTATTACATTTATTCTGTTCGTAAAATCCAAAGGATAAGTGGACCATTTCTGAATATCTGCTCTGATATTTAGTTTAACTGGGTTATAGTTATCGTCATGTAGAAGAGACGGGTTCTTAGACAGAAATACTCCAAGGTACTTCATTTTTTTATTGTCCCACCTGATGTTGTATTTATTTACCAGCTCCTTCGAGGGTTTATGATTGAATAGAATTATTTGGGTTTTGGAAATGTTCAATTTGTATCCAGCATATGAATTACATTTTTGTAAAAGCTCCATTAACTTTGGTAGAGAAGTGTTAATATCTTCTAAGTATAACAGTACGTCATCTGCAAACAATCCAATCTTTTGTTCCCTGTCGTTGATCTTGATGCCCTTCAAGTCCTCACTCTGTCGAACGGCCTGAGCCAGTGGCTCAATATAAAGAGCAAAAAGAGTAGGGCTACTCACACATCCCTGCCTTGAGCCTCTTTTTAGTTCAAATCGATTTGTTAAAGAACCATTTACTTTTATTCTTGCTGTAGGCTTGTCATAAATTGCTCTTATACATTTGATTGAGTCTTGAGTTAAGCCAAATTTTTCTAATGTTAGGTACAAGAAATCCCAATTTACTCGGTCGAAAGTAGTGATGGGCAATGTGAAGCCTCATGAAACAACAAAGCATTTGAACCAAACGGTTCGAGGCTTCGAAACACAGTTCGAAACCCTTTCTCCAGAGTGACATCTAGTGGTTTGTTTTAATACCACAACATCCACAGTGATTCAAACCACATCCAATGTGCTATGGGCCAATAAAATAACTTCATATGTTATGTGTGTGTGTATTATTGATGCATTTTTATTTCTACAATAATATGAATATAAAAGACAAAAGATTAAATGAAAGCGAGGAAATGTTTTATAATTTTTGTTTTATTCAAAAATTGGCCCACAATTTCTTCCTGTGGAGGGATGCAGTCTACTGTATTGTTTCATTTGTTCTTACTTCTGAAAAGCTGTAAAACACCAAAATCACAGTGCGCTTCTGGGTGGGTCCCGAACTCAGCATTTCATGTCTGTCAGTGCAGCGCGCTAACCGCTGCACTCTAACCACTGAGACGTTGTCACGCAGGCTTACTATCTTGTGTTGTAGACGGAGGGCGCTGCATGAAAGTTTCACACATTCGGTCCATAAATTATTATTTATCTCACTTTTCATGAAGCCTCAACATGAGCCCGACGCGCAAACACATTTTTCAAATGTTGTGGGAGCAGGTTGAGACTTTATGGAGTCGTGGGTTTGAGACAGATCGCTGTTGTGTGGTTCGTTTGAAGCCCTGTCAATGAACTTAGGCTCAAAACGTAAGCCCCCCCTAGTGAAACACCTGTGAAACAACAGCGGTTCATGAACCGTCTGAGTCACGTGAGAGCTTCATGAACCATCTAGGTCACATGACAAGCGCTCTGAATCGTGTTTCGGAGCAGTGTTTCGAAGCGCATGCGCTTCGGGGCTTCAAAACTGTGTTGGAAAACCCGTTTCAATTTGCCCGTCACTAGTCGAAAGCCTTTTCGGCGTCAAGGCTGATCAGAGCTGCTTTTAATTTGCTTTTGTTTATCGTGTGCATTATGTGCAGGCTTCTCCTGATATTGTCCTGCGTTTGTCTTCCCACCACAAAGCCGGTCTGGTCTTCGTCAATTAGTTCAGAAATAAAAGTTTCAAATCTTTTAGTTAAAATTGATGTGTATAGTTTGTAATCCACATTTAACATTGATATCGGCCTGTAGTTGGCACAAATTTCTCTATCTTTGTTTTCTTTGGGGATTAAAGTAATGATCGCTTCTTTCCAAGAAGGAGGGGTCTTGCCTTCTTTGTGGATAAAGTTAAGGGCCCTTAAAAGAAGACAGTTCATCCTTAAACTTTCGGTACCATTCTGTAGGGAAACCATCGCTACCCGGAGTCTTGCTGGTCTTAAGTCTGCTTATGGCCTTCACAACCTCTTTTTGAGTTATTTCAGATGTGATGGTTTTATTTTGAATCTCTCCTGTACAAGGAAGGTCCAATGTGTCCACAAAAGCTTTGATTGACTCCTGTCAGGGACGCACTCTTGTGAGTACAAGTTGTTATAGTATTGATAAAAAGTACCTTCTATTTTTTGGGATCTGTATGCATTTCCTGAGAAGTTGGATCTCTAATTTTTGGAATTGTTGAATCCACCTGCAGCTTACGCAATTTTCGGGCGAGCAATTTGGCGGACTTTGGACCGAGCTCATAATATGCCTGTTTGGTGTATCTCGCTTTTATTTCTATGTCATGATCTAGAAGTCTTTCAATTTGCAACTTCAATTTTTTTATTTCCTTTTGAGACTCTTGATCCTTGTTGAGTTTAAATTTCTGTTCTTGGCCCTTCAAATCTTCAATTAATTGGTTATATGTTTCCATTCTTTTTTTCTTTAAGTATGCCCCCTTAGCTATTCATTTTCCTCTTAAGACTGCTTTTAACGAGTCCCACAATATTGATGGATCAACTAGACCATTATCATTTTCATCAATAAATGTCTTAAAATCCTGTTTAATATCATCAACTATAGACTGATTATTTAGAAGACTCACATTTAATCTCCATACTGTGTTTTTTGGCCAGTTTTGGAGGTTTACAGTTAAATAAATTGAATTATGGTCTGAAATATCCGCAACTCCGATTCTACATTCAGTTACCTTGTATACATTTTCTTGACCAATAAAAAAGTAATCTATTCTCGAATGTACCGAGTGAGGTACAGAGTAGTGTGTATATTCCCTTTCTGTAGGATGTAGCTTTCTCCATACATCTACCGATTTCCCCAAGAGTGGTACGAAGTATTTTAGTCATTTTTTTTCCCCTATTTGCACTTGTGGTATCAAGTTTTAAATCAAGAATTGCATTAAAATCGCCTCCACATATACAAATGCCTTCTGCCTCTTTTATTACAATGTCCATAGTTGATTTATAGAACTCTCCTTCACTTTCAGGAGGAGCGTAAATGTAAATGTCATGAGATTGTTTTCAATAATGCCCTTAACAATAACATGTCGCCCATCTTTATCTTTTATTTCTGAACATCTTTTGAATTGTCGTGTTTTGGATACCAGTGTTGCCACTCCCCTTCTATGACTTTGTGAGAATGAGCTGTACAAAATGTTTCTGTAGCCAAATGTATTGAGTTTCTCATGCTCTTGATCAGTCAAGTGTGTTTCCTGCAGCAAAATAATATGCACATTGTCTTTTTTAAGCTTACTCATGACCCTCGCCCTCTTGACAGGATTACCTAACCCATTGACATTTAGCGACATCATCTTTAGTTTTTTGCTCTGCATTGAGTTTGAGAAAGATTTACTATTATTTGGTTGCTTAACATCCTAAACATAAAACAACATGAACTCCGAACAAAGAACAAGAACAATTGAAGAAAGAATACCAATTGTGACATCCTAAAAAAAAATAACAATAAAAGAAATTGGCTCCCAAGGAAGGGTATCTTAAGTTCCCTTTCTTAAACCCCTTTTCAGGGGGAGAGCCTCCCTGAGGAAAAGGGCCCCCTTTCAGAATCAGTGGATATCCTTTAAAGTGCTACCACTCATTCTGCCTCTGGTCAGCTCCTTTTAGACAGGTTGATTAATACCTAAATGGATGATTAGACTTAAATATAACAATCGTTGACTTTCGACACTTTAACAATGATTGACATTTTAGATCAGAGTTCGTACCGTCTCTTTTTTTGGAGTCAGCATCCTCCTGAGTAAAATGTTTCTGTCAGGGTCTTGGCTCGCGCTGAAAGTCCTGTAGACGTTCTCGTGCTCGTTTAGCGGCTTCCCTCTCTCCTTGTCGGGGGACGCGTCTCCATGGTGACGCCTGTTCGAGCTGAAGTAGCGAGGAGCCTCCCTGTTCGCCCCCCTCTGTTGGGCTCACTGGGAGCCCTCTCCGACGTAAGTCCCGTCCCGCTTCTCCCACGTCGTTGTACATCTGTGGTCCGCTGTCCCAGTGTCCCGGCGTCTGGAAGCGCACACCTTTGTCTTTTAGAACGGCTTTGACGGCTTTGTATTCCCTTCGTTTCTGTATCACATCTGACGTGTAATCATAGTCAAACGATAGAGTCTTGTCACCAATCTGGATTTTCTTCTTCCATGCGTTCCTAATGATAGTTTCTTTCATTCTGTATTGAAGGAAGTTGACAACTATAGATCTTGGGGGTGCGCTGGGGTGAGCGGTGTGCTCGCTGTATTTGTGCATCACCAGCAACTTCTCCACAAACAAAATCACCGAAGTCCCTTGAGATCCCTCGGGCGCCCCGTAAATCCTCATGTTGGTCCTTCTCTTGATTCTAAACCGTTGAGTTTGTCCTGTTTGTTTGCTGCCGCAGACCTCGTCTCCTGTCCGTCGATGCGCGCGGCGGCCTCTTCCAGTTTCTGCTCGTGTTCTTGTAGATGTGGAAGCTAACTGTTCGATCTGCAACTTGAAATGAGCGAAATCCTCTCTCATTTCTTTCCTAAAATCCTCTTTGAACATGATCCAGTTGCCAGTTAACTCCGTGTTGAAGCGGCTGATTTGTTCACTTATCTCTCTCAAACTCGGCTGGACAGTTTCCATGCCATGTTCACTTCTAGCGGCGTTAGCATCACCGACATCGCCTTCACTTGTCGGTGCTTCTGTGTCGGTGATCTCAGTCATCCTTCTTCCTTTAGATGTGGTGCCCCCAGTTCATATTTCGCGTTTTCAGCCCAAATTGATTAAATTTTAATGAATTAGAGGGGTTTCAACTCCCTGTCTATACGGAGCAATTAATTCACGTGTGCATGCTGCTGCGTCGTACCCCCTAGTTCTATGGTTTTATTCTAGTTCTATGGTTTTATTCTAGTTCTATGGTTTTATTGTAGTTCTATGGTTTTATTGTAGTTCTATGGTTTTATTCTAGTTCTATGGTTTTATTCTAGTTCTATGGTTTTATTGTAGTTCTATGGTTTTATTGTAGTTCTATGGTTTTATTATAGTTCTATGGTTTTATTGTAGTTCTATGGTTTTATTCTAGTTCTATGGTTTTATTGTAGTTCTATGGTTTTATTGTAGTTCTATGGTTTTATTGTAGTTCTATGGTTTTATTGTAGTTCTATGGTTTTATTGTAGTTCTATGGTTTTATTGTAGTTCTATGGTTTTATTCTAGTTCTATGGTTTTATTCTAGTTCTATGGTTTTATTGTAGTTCTATGGTTTTATTCTAGTTCTATGGTTTTATTCTAGTTCTATGGTTTTATTCTAGTTCTATGGTTTTATTGTAGTTCTATGGTTTTATTGTAGTTCTATGGTTTTATTCTAGTTCTATGGTTTTATTGTAGTTCTATGGTTTTATTGTAGTTCTATGGTTTTATTCTAGTTCTATGGTTTTATTGTAGTTCTATGGTTTTATTGTAGTTCTATGGTTTTATTCTAGTTCTATGGTTTTATTGTAGTTCTATGGTTTTATTCTAGTTCTATGGTTTTATTCTAGTTCTATGGTTTTATTGTAGTTCTATGGTTTTATTGTAGTTCTATGGTTTTATTCTAGTTCTATGGTTTTATTGTAGTTCTATGGTTTTATTGTAGTTCTATGGTTTTATTCTAGTTCTATGGTTTTATTGTAGTTCTATGGTTTTATTCTAGTTCTATGGTTTTATTCTAGTTCTATGGTTTTATTCTAGTTCTATGGTTTTATTCTAGTTCTATGGTTTTATTGTAGTTCTATGGTTTTATTCTAGTTCTATGGTTTTATTGTAGTTCTATGGTTTTATTCTAGTTCTATGGTTTTATTGTAGTTCTATGGTTTTATTGTAGTTCTATGGTTTTATTGTAGTTCTATGGTTTTATTCTAGTTCTATGGTTTTATTCTAGTTCTATGGTTTTATTGTAGTTCTATGGTTTTATTGTAGTTCTATGGTTTTATTCTAGTTCTATGGTTTTATTGTAGTTCTATGGTTTTATTCTAGTTCTATGGTTTTATTCTAGTTCTATGGTTTTATTGTAGTTCTATGGTTTTATTGTAGTTCTATGGTTTTATTGTAGTTCTATGGTTTTATTGTAGTTCTATGGTTTTATTCTAGTTCTATGGTTTTATTCTAGTTCTATGGTTTTATTCTAGTTCTATGGTTTTATTGTAGTTCTATGGTTTTATTGTAGTTCTATGGTTTTATTCTAGTTCTATGGTTTTATTGTAGTTCTATGGTTTTATTGTAGTTCTATGGTTTTATTGTAGTTCTATGGTTTTATTGTAGTTCTATGGTTTTATTCTAGTTCTATGGTTTTATTCTAGTTCTATGGTTTTATTCTAGTTCTATGGTTTTATTGTAGTTCTATGGTTTTATTGTAGTTCTATGGTTTTATTGTAGTTCTATGGTTTTATTGTAGTTCTATGGTTTTATTCTAGTTCTATGGTTTTATTCTAGTTCTATGGTTTTATTCTAGTTCTATGGTTTTATTCTAGTTCTATGGTTTTATTGTAGTTCTATGGTGTTATTCTAGTTCTATGGTTTTATTATAGTTCCGTGTAGTTCTATGGTTTTATTCTAGTTCTATGGTTTTATTCTAGTTCTATGGTTTTATTGTAGTTCTATGGTTTTATTCTAGTTCTATGGTTTTATTGTAGTTCTATGGTTTTATTCTAGTTCTATGGTTTTATTCTAGTTCTATGGTTTTATTGTAGTTCTATGGTTTTATTCTAGTTCTATGGTTTTATTGTAGTTCTATGGTTTTATTCTAGTTCTATGGTTTTATTCTAGTTCTATGGTTTTATTGTAGTTCTATGGTTTTATTGTAGTTCTATGGTTTTATTCTAGTTCTATGGTTTTATTGTAGTTCTATGGTTTTATTCTAGTTCTATGGTTTTATTGTAGTTCTATGGTTTTATTCTAGTTCTATGGTTTTATTCTAGTTCTATGGTTTTATTCTAGTTCTATGGTTTTACTCTAGTTCTATGGTTTTATTGTAGTTCTATGGTTTTATTCTAGTTCTATGGTTTTATTGTAGTTCTATGGTTTTATTCTAGTTCTATGGTTTTATTGTAGTTCTATGGTTTTATTGTAGTTCTATGGTTTTATTGTAGTTCTATGGTTTTTATTCTAGTTCTATGGTTTTATTCTAGTTCTATGGTTTTATTGTAGTTCTATGGTTTTATTGTAGTTCTATGGTTTTATTCTAGTTCTATGGTTTTATTCTAGTTCTATGGTTTTATTCTAGTTCTATGGTTTTATTCTAGTTCTATGGTTTTATTCTAGTTCTATGGTTTTATTGTAGTTCTATGGTTTTATTGTAGTTCTATGGTTTTATTCTAGTTCTATGGTTTTATTCTAGTTCTATGGTTTTATTCTAGTTCTATGGTTTTATTCTAGTTCTATGGTTTTATTGTAGTTCTATGGTTTTATTCTAGTTCTATGGTTTTATTGTAGTTCTATGGTTTTATTCTAGTTCTATGGTTTTATTGTAGTTCTATGGTTTTATTCTAGTTCAGTGGTTTTATTCTAGTTCTATGGTTTTATTGTAGTTCTATGGTTTTATTCTAGTTCTATGGTTTTATTCTAGTTCTATGGTTTTATTGTAGTTCTGTGGTTTTATTGTAGTTCTATGGTCTGTTGTAGTTCTATGGTCTGTTGTAGTTCTATGGTTTTATTCTAGTTCTATGGTTTTATTCTAGTTCTATGGTTTTATTCTAGTTCTATGGTTTTATTGTAGTTCTATGGTTTTATTGTAGTTCTATGGTTTTATTGTAGTTCTATGGTTTTATTCTAGTTCTATGGTTTTATTCTAGTTCTATGGTTTTATTCTAGTTCTATGGTTTTATTCTAGTTCTATGGTACTATTGTAGTTCTATGGTTTTATTCTAGTTCTATGGTTTTATTCTAGTTCTATGGTTTTATTCTAGTTCTATGGTACTATTGTAGTTCTATGGTTTTATTCTAGTTCTATGGTTTTATTGTAGTTCTATGGTACTATTCTAGTTCTATGGTACTATTCTAGTTCTATGGTCTATTGTAGTTCTATGGTACTATTCTAGTTCTATGGTACTATTGTAGTTCTATGGTCTGTAGTACCAGCGCTGCCCCTCGTGTCCTGCAGGTGGCGTCGTGCTCTCGAAGGACCGCCCACGTGGACAGCTTCCTGTTTGATGAGAACCTTCTGGACTCAATGTGTGAAGACGGGACCTTCAGCCGAACGTTCTGTCTCCAGTGTGGGTCCACCAGAACCAGAGAACTGGGTCAGAACCAGGACTGGACCGGGACTGGACTGGACCGGGACTGGACCAGGACTGGACCAGGACTGGACCAGAACCAGAGAACTGGGTCAGAACCAGGACTGGACCGGGACTGGACCAGAACCAGAGAACTGGGTCAGAACCAGGACTGGACCGGGACTGGACCAGAACCAGAGAACTGGGTCAGAACCAGGACTGGACCGGGACTGGACCAGAACCAGAGAACTGGGTCAGAACCAGGACTGGACCGGGACTGGACCAGGACTGGACCAGAACCAGAGAACTGGGTCAGAACCAGGACTGGACCGGGACTGGACCAGAACCAGAGAACTGGGTCAGAACCAGGACTGGACCGGGACTGGACCAGAACCAGAGAACTGGGTCAGAACCAGGACTGGACCGGGACTGGACTGGACCGGGACTGGACCGGGACTGGACTGGGACTGGACCAGGACTGGACCAGAACCAGAGAACTGGGTCAGAACCAGGACTGGACCGGGACTGGGTCTGGACCGGGACTGGACCGGGTCTGGACCAGGACTGGACCAGAACCAGAGAACTGGGTCAGAACCAGGACTGGACCGGGACTGGGTCTGGACCGGGACTGGACCGGGTCTGGACCAGGACTGGACCAGAACCAGAGAACTGGGTCAGAACCAGGACTGGACCGGGACTGGACCAGGACTGGACCAGAACCAGAGAACTGGGTCAGAACCAGGACTGGACCGGGACTGGACCGGGACTGGACCAGGACTGGACCAGAACCAGAGAACTGGGTCAGAACCAGGACCGGGACTGGACTGGACCGGGACTGGACCAGAACCAGAGAACTGGGTCAGAACCAGGACTGGACCGGGACTGGACTGGGTCTGGACCGGGACTGGACCAGGACTGGACCGGGACTGGACCGGGACTGGACTGGGTCTGGACCGGGACTAAACCTGGACCGGACCGGGACCGGACCGGGACTGGACCAGGACTGGACAGAGACTGGACCGGGACTAAACCGGGACTGGACCGGGTCTGGACCAGGACTGGACCGGGACTGGACCGGGACTGGACTGGGTCTGGACCGGGACTAAACCTGGACCGGACCGGGACCGGACCGGGACTGGACCAGGACTGGACAGAGACTGGACCGGGACTAAACCGGGACTGGACCGGGTCTGATCCGGGTCTGATCCGGGTCTAATCCAGGTCTAATCCAGGTCTGATCCAAGTCTGATCCAGGTCTAATCCAGGTCTCCTCCGGGTCTAATCCAGGTCTAATCCAGGTCTGATCCAAGTCTGATCCAAGTCTGATCCGGGTCTAATCCAGGTCTAATCCAGGTCTGATCCAGGTCTAATCCAGGTCTGATCCAGGTCTAATCCAGGTCTCCTCCGGGTCTAATCCAGGTCTGATCCGGGTCTGATCCGGGTCTAATCCAGGTCTAATCCAGGTCTGATCCAAGTCTGATCCGGGTCTAATCCAGGTCTCCTCCGGGTCTAATCCAGGTCTAATCCAGGTCTGATCCAAGTCTGATCCAGGTCTAATCCAGGTCTAATCCAGGTCTAATCCAGGTCTCCTCCGGGTCTCGTTGCAGAGTTCGTGTCTCACTCGTTCTCGGTTCCTGAGCTCAGGTTCTTGTTCCTGAATGTTCTTCCAGACCTGAGCGGACGAGTCCTGGTGGACGTGGGGTCCAGACTCGGAGCAGTACTTTATGGGGTCAGTACCAGACCAGAACCGGGACCAGGACCAGGACCAGGACCAGGACCAGGACCAGGACCAGGGCCAGGACCAGGACCAGAGCCAGGACCAGAGCCAGGACCAGAGCCAGGACCAGGACCAGAGCCAGGACCAGACCAGGACCAGGACCAGAGCCAGAGCCAGACTGGGACCGGGACCAGAACCAGAACCGGACCAGGACCCCAGGACCAGGACCAGGACCAGGACCAGACCAGACCAGACCAGACCAGACCAGACCAGACCAGACCAGACCAGACCAGACCAGAGCCAGGACCAGGACCAGGACCAGGACCAGGACCAGGACCAGAGCCAGGACCAGGACCAGGACCAGACCAGACCAGACCAGACCAGACCAGACCAGACCAGACCAGACCCAGGACCAGGACCAGGACCAGGACCAGGACCAGGACCAGGACCAGGACCAGGACCAGGACCAGGACCAGGACCAGGACAGACCAGACCAGAGCCAGGACCAGGACCAGGACCAGGACCAGAGCCAGAGCCAGAGCCAGGACCAGCCTTAGACCCTGAGCCGGGTCCTGGTCCAGACCCCGGTCCTGGTCCAGACCCTGGTCCTGGTCCAGACCCCGGTCCCGGTCCTGGTCCTGGTCCAGACCCCGGCCCTGGTCCAGACCCCGGTCCTGGTCCAGACCCTGGTCCTGGTCCAGACCCCGGTCCTGGTCCAGACCCCGGTCCCGGTCCTGGTCCTGGTCCAGACCCTGGTCCTGGTCCAGACCCCGGTCCTGGTCCTGGTCCAGACCCCGGCCCTGGTCCTGGTCCAGACCCCGGTCCTGGTCCAGACCCTGGTCCTGGTCCTGGTCCTGGTCCAGACCCTGGTCCTGGTCCAGACCCTGGTCCTGGTCCAGACCCCGGTCCTGGTCCAGACCCCGGTCCTGGTCCTGATCCTTGTCTTTCAGGGTCACTTGTTCAGTTCAGCGTCGCGTCTCGTTGGAGTCGAACTCAACCAGGACTTTGTGAAGCTCCAGAACCAAGTGATCCACAAGTACAAGTTTGAAGACCGAGTTCAGGTCTGAACCCGGACTGAACCAGAACTGAACCAGGTCTGAACCCGGACTAATCCAGGACTAACTTAGGTCTGTGTGTTGCAGGTCCTTCACTCAGATGTTTGTTCTCAGGAGGTTTTGGTTCAAAACGCTGACGTTCTCGTCTTGAACAACGTCTTTGAGTTTTTCCTCGAGCTTCAGGAGCAGATCAGGTCAGAGTCCAGTCCAAGACTAAGACCAGGTCCAGACCCAGACCTTGTTCTGCTCTGAGATGTTCCTCACAAACATTAGAACCGTTCTGTTGTGTTCATCTGGTTCTGCTCCTTTCAGATGTTGGAGGTTCCTGGTCCAGAACTTCCGTAGAAAAGGTTCTCTGTTGGTGACAGTTCCCAGTTTAGAGACGAGCTTCAGTCAGATCCAGGTTTGTCCCCCCCCCCCCCCTCCCTCCCCCTCTGTGTCTGCGGGGCATCTGGGCCAAACACTCTGTGTCTCTGACGGTTCAGACACATCAGGGACACAAACCCCTTCTGTTTCCTTTTGTCCTGTTTTTGCCTTTTTTGACTTTGCCCCCCCCCCCTCTCTCTCCCCTCTCCCTCTCTCCCCCACCCTCCTCCCTCCCTCTCTCTCTCTCCTCCTCCCTCCCTCTCTCTCTCTCCCCCTCTCTCTCTCTCTCTCTCTCTCCCCCTCCCTCTCTCTCTCCTCCTCCTCCCTCCCCCCCTCCCTCTCTCCCCTCCCTCTCTCTCCCTCCTCCCTCCCTCTCCCCCCCTCCCTCTCTCCTCCCTCTCTCCCCCTCTCTCTGTCCTCCTCCTCCCCCCCCTCTCCCTCCCACCTTCTCTCTCCTCCTCTCTCTTTCTACTCCCTCCCCTCCTCCCTCCCTCCCTCTCTCTCTCCCCTCTCCCTCCCTCCTCCTCTCTCGCCCCTACTCTCCCCCCTCTCTCTGTCCTCCTCCTCTCTCCCCCCTCTCTCTCTCGCTCCCCCCTCTCCCTCCCACCTTCTCTCTCCTCCTCCCTTTCTCCCCCCCCCTCCCCCACTCTCTCTCTCCCCCCTCCTCTCTCTCTCTCCCTCCAGGAGACGCTGCCCTGTGATTGGCTGGAGGAGCTTCCTGTGAACTATGACCTTTTCCTGACGAGCGACGCTGAACAGAACGAGGCGTTTCATCAGATCCACCTTTACAGAGTCATGTGACCGAGTCATGTGACCGAGTCATGTGACCGCGTCATGTGACCACAGACCGAGCCACGTGACTGTCATGAAATAAAAGAACGTTTGTGTTAGATCTGAGATGACTCCGCCCACCTCAGTGTGGCATATCAGGATGCTGATTAGACAGGCCACGCCCTCAGGTCTAAGCCCCGCCCACAGGACAACAGGCCCTTTGTTGAACATGGCTTTATTATTTACAGAAAAGTGACATAAAAAACAGACAAAGTTCATTTGATAAAACAAGTACAAACTTTTTAAAAAATATTATAAATCATTCTTTACAGAGAGTCCTGTGGTTCCATAGCTCTGTACAAACTGCAGGGGGCGCCGTCCTCCTCTAAAACAGCCGGGGTCAAGGGTCAAAGGTCAAAGGTCACTTCACCACAAACGGAAAACACTTTTAAATAAAGTTATTTTTTAAACAAATGTCGTCTTTTTATGAACAAAAACATAAACATAATGGAGTGTTTTAGGTCCAAACCAGGACTAAACCAGGACTAAACCAGGACTGAACCAGGTCCAAACCAGGACTAAACCAGGACTAAACCAGGACTGAACCAGGTCCAAACCAGGACTAAACCAGGACTAATTTAAGTGTTTATTTTCCAGTTTGTTGTGAAGGAAAAAGAGACTTTTCCTCAAACAGAAACTATTTAAACCCACTTCTGAGCTGCTTCTGTAACATTTAAAAAAGAAATAAATAAAATCCACTGAAACAAAACAAAGGATCGTTTAAAAAATGGAAGCGACGGAAATTAAAACTGTAAAAGACCTGTAAAAACAACATTGTTCTTCATTTCTAACGACTCTAGGACAGTGGGACGTCCCACTGTAGGACGTCCTCCAACAGTGGGACGTCCTGCAGCGGGACGTCCTCCTACAGTGGGACGTCCTCCTACAGAGGGACGTCCTCCTGCGGCGGGACGTCCTCCTGCGGCGGGACGTCCTCCTGCGGCGGGACGTCCTCCTACAGTGGGACGTCCTCCGACAGTGGGACGTCCTCCTACAGTGGGACGTCCCTCCGCAGGACGTCCCTCCGCAGGACGTCCCACTGTAGGAAGGGCGTCCCTCCGCCGCACGTCCCTCCGCAGGGACGTCCTGCGGAGGGACGTCCTGCGGAGGGACGTCCGCTGCAGGACGTCCGCTGCAGGGCGTCCCTCTGTAGGAGGGCGTCCTGCGGAGGGACGTCCCACTGTAGGAGGACGTCCCACTGTAGGAGGACGTCCCACTGTAGGAGGACGTCCCACTGTAGGAGGACGTCCCACTGTAGGAGGACGTCCCACTGTAGGAGGACGTCCCACTGTAGGAGGACGTCCCACTGTAGGAGGACGTCCCACTGTAGGAGGACGTCCCTCTGCAGGACGTCCCGCCCGTTCAGTTTGTGTTTGAGGAAAGTCCCGTTGAGTCCAGTGTTTTCTGCCGCTCGTTGCACTTTTTAGGTTTTTGTGGTTTTTACTAAAATAAAATCTGATTCATAAAAAAGACAAAGGCGGCAGAAGCTCGAGGTCGTCCGGGGTCGTTCCAGAGGAGGCGGGGCCAGAGAGCAGGGGGCGGGGCCGAGCATCACCTGACCTCCACAGCCAATGAGCTCTGCTGAGACGGCGAGGAGGAGGAGGGGCTCATGGCGGCGTCCGACGAAGAGGAGGCCGAGGCCGTGTTGGACACTGGAGAGAGAGGTCAGAGGTCAGAGAGAGGTCACACAGGGGTCAGAGAGAGGTCAGAGGTCAGAGAGAGGTCAGAGGTCACACAGGGGTCAGAGAGAGGTCAGAGGTCAGAGAGAGGTCAGAGAGAGGTCAGAGAGGGGTCAGAGGTCAGAGAGAGGTCAGAGGTCAGAGAGAGGTCAGAGGTCAGAGAGAGGTCAGAGGTCAGAGAGAGGTCAGAGGTCACACAGGGGTCAGAGAGAGGTCAGAGGTCAGAGAGGTCAGAGAGAGGTCAGAGGTCAGAGAGAGGTCAGAGAGAGGTCAGAGAGGGGTCAGAGGTCAGAGAGAGGTCAGAGAGAGGTCAGAGGTCAGAGAGAGGTCAGAGAGGGGTCAGAGGTCAGAGAGAGGTCAGAGGTCAGAGAGAGGTCAGAGAGGGGTCAGAGGTCAGAGAGAGGTCAGAGAGGGTCAGACAGGGGTCAGAGGTCAGACAGGGGTCAGAGAGGGGTCAGACAGAGGTCAGAGGTCACAGAGGTCAGACAGGGGTCAGAGGTCACAGATGTCAGACACAGAGGTCAGAGGTCAGGTTAACCCCTCGCTCGCCTGGTTCCAGTGGCTCTGACTCTGATCGTCGGGAGGCGTTTGTCGCCTTTGGATTCTGAACAAATCGAGCAAAAGAACAACCTCAGTCCAACTGAACCTTCAACCAGAACCTCCTGCTGAAGGAGCCTGAGCAGAACCTCCTGAAGGAGCCTGAGCAGAACCTCCTGAAGGAGCCTGAGCAGAACCTCCTGAAGGAGCCTGAGCAGAACCTCCTGCTGAAGGAGCCTGAGCAGAACCTCCTGAAGGAGCCTGAGCAGAACCTCCTGCTGAAGGAGCCTGAGCAGAACCTCCTGAAGGAGCCTGAGCAGAACCTCCTGCTGAAGGAGCCTGAGCAGAACCTCCTGAAGGAGCCTGAGCAGAACCTCCTGCTGAAGGAGCCTGAGCAGAACCTCCTACTGAAGGAGCCGAGCAGAACCTCCTACTGAAGGAGCCGAGCAGAACCTCCTGAAGGAGCCTGAGCAGAACCTCCTGAAGGAGCCTGAGCAGAACCTCCTGAAGGAGCCTGAGCAGAACCTCCTGAAGGAGCCTGAGCAGAACCTCCTGAAGGAGCCTGAGCAGAACCTTCTACTGAAGGAGCCTGAGCAGAACCTCCTGAAGGAGCCTGAGCAGAACCTCCTACTGAAGGAGCCTGAGCAGAACCTTCTGAAGGAGCCGAGCAGAACCTCCTGAAGGAGCCTGAGCAGAACCTCCTGAAGGAGCCTGAGCAGAACCTCCTGAAGGAGCCTGAGCAGAACCTCCTGCTGAAGGAGCCTGAGCAGAACCTCCTGAAGGAGCCTGAGCAGAACCTCCTGCTGAAGGAGCCTGAGCAGAACCTCCTGAAGGAGCCTGAGCAGAACCTCCTACTGAAGGAGCCGAGCAGAACCTCCTGAAGGAGCCTGAGCAGAACCTCCTGAAGGAGCCTGAGCAGAACCTCCTGAAGGAGCCTGAGCAGAACCTCCTGAAGGAGCCTGAGCAGAACCTCCTGCTGAAGGAGCCTGAGCAGAACCTCCTGAAGGAGCCTGAGCAGAACCTCCTGCTGAAGGAGCCTGAGCAGAACCTCCTACTGAAGGAGCCGAGCAGAACCTCCTACTGAAGGAGCCGAGCAGAACCTCCTGAAGGAGCCTGAGCAGAACCTCCTGAAGGAGCCTGAGCAGAACCTCCTGAAGGAGCCTGAGCAGAACCTCCTGAAGGAGCCTGAGCAGAACCTCCTGAAGGAGCCTGAGCAGAACCTACTACTGAAGGAGCCTGAGCAGAACCTTCTACTGAAGGAGCCTGAGCAGAACCTCCTGAAGGAGCCTGAGCAGAACCTCCTGCTGAAGCCTGAGCAGAACCTCCTGCTGAAGGAGCCTGAGCAGAACCTCCTACTGAAGGAGCCTGAGCAGAACCTCCTACTGAAGGAGCCTGAGCAGAACCTCCTACTGAAGGAGCCTGAGCAGAACCTTCTACTGAAGGAGCCTGAGCAGAACCTCCTGAAGGAGCCTGAGCAGAACCTCCTGCTGAAGGAGCCTGAGCAGAACCTTCTACTGAAGGAGCCTGAGCAGAACCTCCTGAAGGAGCCTGAGCAGAACCTTCTACTGAAGGAGCCTGAGCAGAACCTCCTACTGAAGGAGCCTGAGCAGAACCTTCTACTGAAGGAGCCTGAGCAGAACCTTCTACTGAAGGAGCCTGAGCAGAACCTTCTACTGAAGGAGCCTGAGCAGAACCTCCTGAAGGAGCCTGAGCAGAACCTCCTGAAGGAGCCTGAGCAGAACCTCCTGAAGGAGCCTGAGCAGAACCTTCTACTGAAGGAGCCTGAGCAGAACCTACTACTGAAGGAGCCTGAGCAGAACCTTCTACTGAAGGAGCCTGAGCAGAACCTTCTACTGAAGGAGCCTGAGCAGAACCTTCTACTGAAGGAGCCTGAGCAGAACCTCCTGAGCAGAACCTTCTACTGAAGGAGCCTGAGCAGAACCTTCTGAAGGAGCCTGAGCAGAACCTCCTGCTGAAGGAGCCTGAGCAGAACCTCCTACTGAAGGAGCCTGAGCAGAACCTCCTGCTGAAGGAGCCTGAGCAGAACCTCCTACTGAAGGAGCCTGAGCAGAACCTTCTGAAGGAGCCTGAGCAGAACCTCCTACTGAAGGAGCCTGAGCAGAACCTCCTGAAGGAGCCTGAGCAGAACCTCCTACTGAAGGAGCCTGAGCAGAACCTCCTGAAGGAGCCTGAGCAGAACCTCCTGAAGGAGCCTGAGCAGAACCTCCTACTGAAGGAGCCTGAGCAGAACCTCCTGCTGAAGGAGCCTGAGCAGAACCTCCTGAAGGAGCCTGAGCAGAACCTTCTACTGAAGGAGCCTGAGCAGAACCTTCTACTGAAGGAGCCTGAGCAGAACCTTCTACTGAAGCAGCCTGAGCAGAACCTACTGAAGGAGCCTGAGCAGAACCTACTGAAGGAGCCTGAGCAGAACCTCCTGAAGGAGCCTGAGCAGAACCTCCTGAAGGAGCCTGAGCAGAACCTCCTGAAGGAGCCTGAGCAGAACCTCCTGCTGAAGGAGCCTGAGCAGAACCTTCTACTGAAGGAGCCTGAGCAGAACCTTCTACTGAAGGAGCCTGAGCAGAACCTACTGAAGGAGCCTGAGCAGAACCTTCTACTGAAGGAGCCTGAGCAGAACCTTCTACTGAAGGAGCCTGAGCAGAACCTTCTACTGAAGGAGCCTGAGCAGAACCTTCTACTGAAGGAGCCTGAGCAGAACCTACTGATGGAGCCTGAGCAGAACCTTCTACTGAAGGAGCCTGAGCAGAACCTCCTACTGAAGGAGCCTGAGCAGAACCTTCTACTGAAGCAGCCTGAGCAGAACCTACTGAAGGAGCCTGAGCAGAACCTACTGAAGGAGCCTGAGCAGAACCTCCTGAAGGAGCCTGAGCAGAACCTCCTGAAGGAGCCTGAGCAGAACCTCCTGAAGGAGCCTGAGCAGAACCTTCTACTGAAGGAGCCTGAGCAGAACCTTCTACTGAAGGAGCCTGAGCAGAACCTACTGAAGGAGCCTGAGCAGAACCTTCTACTGAAGGAGCCTGAGCAGAACCTCCTGAGCAGAACCTACTGAAGGAGCCTGAGCAGAACCTTCTACTGAAGGAGCCTGAGCAGAACCTCCTACTGAAGGAGCCTGAGCAGAACCTTCTACTGAAGGAGCCTGAGCAGAACCTTCTACTGAAGGAGCCTGAGCAGAACCTCCTGAGCAGAACCTTCTACTGAAGGAGCCTGAGCAGAACCTTCTACTGAAGGAGCCTGAGCAGAACCTCCTGAGCAGAACCTAATGAAGGAGCCTGAGCAGAACCTTCTACTGAAGGAGCCTGAGCAGAACCTACTGAAGGAGCCTGAGCAGAACCTACTGAAGGAGCCTGAGCAGAACCTCCTGAGCAGAACCTTCTACTGAAGGAGCCTGAGCAGAACCTTCTACTGAAGGAGCCTGAGCAGAACCTTCTACTGAAGGAGCCTGAGCAGAACCTTCTACTGAAGGAGCCTGAGCAGAACCTTCTACTGAAGGAGCCTGAGCAGAACCTTCTACTGAAGGAGCCTGAGCAGAACCTTCTGAAGGAGCCTGAGCAGAACCTTCTACTGAAGGAGCCTGAGCAGAACCTCCTGAAGGAGCCTGAGCAGAACCTTCTGAAGGAGCCTGAGCAGAACCTCCTGCTGAAGGAGCCTGAGCAGAACCTTCTACTGAAGGAGCCTGAGCAGAACCTTCTACTGAAGGAGCCTGAGCAGAACCTTCTACTGAAGGAGCCTGAGCAGAACCTTCTACTGAAGGAGCCTGAGCAGAACCTTCTGAAGGAGCCTGAGCAGAACCTTCTACTGAAGGAGCCTGAGCAGAACCTCCTGAAGGAGCCTGAGCAGAACCTTCTGAAGGAGCCTGAGCAGAACCTTCAGCTGAAGGAGCCTGAGCAGAACCTCCTGAAGGAGCCTGAGCAGAACCTTCAGCTGAAGGAGCCTGAGCAGAACCTCCTGAAGGAGCCTGAGCAGAACCTCCTGAAGGAGCCTGAGCAGAACCTCCTGAAGGAGCCTGAGCAGAACCTTCTGATTGTGTCGTTTCATGTTTGACACAAAATGAGCTCCAGTTAAAGTTTGACAAAATGTTCTGGAGGTTACTTTGGATTCTGTTTTAGAACTAAGTCCTATGTCCCATGTTTCCCTCAAACAACACAACGTCCAGAACCTCCAGAAGCAGAACCTCCAGAGCCCCAGAGCCAGTGTGACCTCTGACCTTCGCGCTCCTTCTTCTTCAGCCTCTTGCGCCGGCGGTCGATGGAGGCCACCTCAGACTTCAGACTCAGGTAATACTTTCTGATCTCCTGCAGTTTGTCCTGAAGGAACGAGATCCGCTCTGAAGGAGACATCTTCTCCAGGTCATCTGTGAGGTCAGAGGTCAGAGGAGCAGAGGGTCAGAGGTCAGAGGAGCAGAGGGTCAGAGGTCAGAGGGTCAGAGGAGCAGAGGGTCAGAGGGTCAGAGGAGCAGAGGGTCAGAGGTCAGAGGAGCAGAGGGTCAGAGGTCAGAGGGTCAGAGGAGCAGAGGGTCAGAGGAGGAGAGGGTCAGAGGAGGAGAGGGTCAGAGGAGCAGAAGGTCAGAGGAGCAGAAGGTCAGAGGGTCAGAGGAGCAGAGGTCAGAGGAGCAGAGGAGCAGAGGGTCAGAGGAGCAGAGGAGCAGAGGGTCAGAGGAGCAGAGGAGCAGAGGGTCAGAGGAGCAGAGGAGCAGAGGGTCAGAGGGTCAGAGGAGGAGAGGGTCAGAGGAGCAGAGGAGCAGAGGGTCAGAGGAGCAGAGGAGCAGAGGGTTAGAGGAGCAGAGGAGCAGAGGTCAGAGGAGCAGAGGGTTAGAGGAGCAGAGGAGCAGAGGTCAGAGGAGCAGAGGGGCAGAGGAGCAGAGGGTCAGAGGTCAGGGTCAGAGGGTCAGAGGGTCAGAGGAGCAGAGGGTCAGAGGAGCAGAGGGTCAGAGGAGCAGAGGGTCAGAGGAGCAGAGGGTCAGAGGAGCAGAGGAGCAGAGGTCAGAGGAGCAGAGGGTCAGAGGAGCAGAGGTCAGAGGAGCAGAGGTCAGAGGAGCAGAGGGTCAGAGGAGCAGAGGGTCAGAGGAGCAGAGGGTCAGAGGAGCAGAGGGTCAGAGGAGCAGAGGTCAGAGGGTCAGAGGAGCAGAGGGTCAGAGGAGCAGAGGGTCAGAGGAGCAGAGGGTCAGAGGAGCAGAGGGTCAGAGGTCAGAGGAGCAGAGGGTCAGAGGAGCAGAGGTCAGAGGAGCAGAGGGTCAGAGGAGCAGAGGGTCAGAGGAGCAGAGGGTCAGAGGGTCAGAGGAGCAGAGGGTCAGAGGAGCAGAGGGTCAGAGGAGCAGAGGTCAGAGGGTCAGAGGAGCAGAGGGTCAGAGGAGCAGAGGGTCAGAGGAGCAGAGGTCAGAGGGTCAGAGGAGCAGAGGGTCAGAGGTCAGAGGAGCAGAGGGTCAGAGGAGCAGAGGAGCAGAGGGTCAGAGGAGCAGAGGGTCAGAGGAGCAGAGGGTCAGAGGAGCAGAGGAGCAGAGGGTCAGAGGAGCAGAGGGTCAGAGGAGCAGAGGGTCAGAGGTCAGAGGTCAGAGGTCAGGCCTCACCGATGTGCAGGGTCCACTTGTGCCCTCTGGTGGTGGGAGAAGGACAGTGTTTGTGGGTCTTCACTGAGACTCTGCTCTGGTCCTCACTGTCAGAGCTGTGACCTGAAGACAAGAACCAGGACTGAACCAGGACTGGACCAGGACCAGCACTGGACCAGGACCAGGACCGGACCAGGACTGGACCAGGAATGAACCAGGACTGGACCAGGACTGGACCAGGACTGGACCAGGACTGGACCAGGACTGAACCAGGACTGGACCAGGACCAGGACCGGACCAGGACCAGACCTGGACGCAGCGTCAGCCCAGATGCCCTCCCCTCCTCCCTGATCGCCCCTGATGCCCTCCCCTCCTCCCCTCCTCCCTCCCCTCCTCCCTGATGCCCTCCCCTCCTCCCTGCCTCCCTCCCCTCCTCCCTGCCTCCCTCCCCTCCTCCCCTCCTCCCAGATGCCCTCCCCTCCTCCCCTCCTCCCTTCCCTCCTCCCTGATGCCCTCCCCTCCTCCCTGTTCGCCCCAGATGCCCTCCCCTCCTCCCTGATGCCCTCCCCTCCTCCCTGATGCCCTCCCCTCCTCCCTGCCTCCCTCCCCTCCTCCCAGATGCCCTCCCCTCCTCCCCTCCTCCCTGCCTCCCTCCCCTCCTCCCCTCCTCCCCCTCCTCCCAGATGCCCTCCCCTCCTCCCTCCCCTCCTCCCTGCCTCCCTCCCCTCCTCCCAGATGCCCTCCCCTCCTCCCTGCCTCCCTCCCCTCCTCCCTGCCTCCCTCCCCTCCTCCCCTCCTCCCTGATGCCCTCCTCCTCCTCCCTCCCCTCCTCCCAGGTGCCCTCCCCTCCTCCCTGCCTCCCTGCACTCCTCCCTCCCTACGCTCATCGCCTCCCCTCCTCCCTGATGCCCTCCCCTCCTCCCTCCCCTCCTCCCCTCCTCCCTGATGCCCTCCCCTCCTCCCAGATGCCCTCCCCTCCTCCCTGCCTCCCTCCCCTCCTCCCCTCCTCCCTGCCTCCCTCCCCTCCTCCCTCCCCTCCTCCCAGATGCCCTCCCCTCCTCCCCTCCTCCCTGCCTCCCTCCCCTCCTCCCTGCCTCCCTCCCCTCCTCCCCTCCTCCCCTCCTCCCCTCCTCCCTCCCCTCCTCCCCTCCTCCCAGATGCCCTCCCCTCCTCCCTGCCTCCCTCCCCTCCTCCCCTCCTCCCCTCCTCCCGTGTTACCGGCTCCGTTCTTGTCGTGCTTCTGGGGCGTGGGCCTCTTGTGGCTGTGGCGCTTGTGCTTCTTCACTGTGGGGCTGTGGAGCTCCTGCAGCACACGCTTCTGACCTGCAGGGGGCGCACACACACAGGTCAAACAAACACCGCTCATGGACCCCTGCAGGACGGACCGAGTACTACACCCAGATCATGTTTAACCCTGTGCGGCCCAGTATTGTCTCACTGCTGTGGCCCACATTTGAAGGCAAAGTTTGGTCACTTCTGGTAAGATGTTTGTCACGTCAAGAAGTGTCTACAGTCAGGATTGTGTCACCTTTAGTTGTGTTTGTTGCATTTGAGTCACTTTTAGAACGATTTTTTGTCACTAGAAGCAGCTCATTTTTACTTAAAGTCACACTTTTGTGGCCTTTGTGTTGTAGTCAACTGAAGGAGCTTTTTTTTCTTCTAGTTTTAGTTTCGTACTTTGTCACTTGAAGTAACATTTTGGTCTGAAGTCATGTGTCTCTTTCAGTTGTGTTTTAGTCACTTGTAACATGTTTGTCACTTCTTTTTGCCTCACAGCTTTTATCACCAGAAGTCCTGCTTTGTCACTTTTAGTCGAGTTTTTGACGCCTCTAGTTGCCTTTTAGTCACGTTTTAGTCCCGTTTTTGTCACTTTCAGTAACACTTTTTTATTTCAGTCATGTTCTTGTTCTTGTGGCTTGTTCTAACAGATCTCCACAGGTTTGTGTTTCCTGCAGGGGGCGCTCACCTCGCTCACAGTGGGACGAGTTGGACGTAGGACTCGAGCTGGTCTCCTCGTTTCCTCCGGCGCCTCCTCGCTCGGGCCTCGTCTCGCCGCAGCTCTGCTCTGGGACTTTGGTGGGTGTGGGCGGGGCTTTGTGCTGCGTGGGCGGGGCCAGTTTCAGGTGCGACTCCCTCATCATCAGCAGCAGTTGTTCTGACGCGCTCACGGCCTTCTCGCGCTCGGCCTTCTCGCGCTCGGCCTTCTCGCGCTCGGCCTCCTCCTGCTCGGCCACCTCCTGCTCGGCCACCTCCTGCTCGGCCTCCTCCTTCTCGGTCTCCTCCTGCTGCTCGTCAGACTCCTCCCGCTCGACGTCCTTCTCCCGCTCGTCGGGTTCATCCAGATCGACCTCGTGACACACCAGAGCGTCGGGTCCCATCTCCGGCACAGCCTGCTCTGGCTGCTCCTCCTTCTCGTCCTCCTCTTTGGATCCACAGACCTCCTCCTTCACCTCCTCGTCTCGTGTCGCACTCATCTGTTGCTCCACGACGGCCGCCGTTGTCATTTTGGGAGACGTTTCTGCTTCTGTTTTGAGTTTCTTCTCAGGACTTTTCTGCACCGGAGCTTTACGTTTCAGTGGCGTTTTCTCTCCTTCGTTCTTCATTTTCTCCACTTTCTGCTCCTCGTGTTCGTCCTGTTTCAGAGGATTTTCAGGTTGGTCTCTGTCCTGTTTAGGGGAGTTTTCAGGTTGGTTTCTGTCTTTTTTCAGAGGATTTTCAGGAAGATTTTTGTCCTGTTTTGGAGAGTTTTGAGGCTGTGGTTTGACTTGTTTCTCCGGCGTTCTGTCCCGTTCGTTCTGCTCCTTGTTTGGAGACTTTCTGCCTTCGTGAGGCTCTTGTGCTGAACACTTTTCGTCCTGGACGTTCTCAGGTCGGAGCGGTGGGTCTGCTTTTTCTCCCTGGACTTTCTCAGGTCGGAGCGGAGACCTCTCTGGTTTGAGGCTCTTGTCCGTGGTTCTTTCTCTGGCTGGAGATCGGACCGCTCCCTCAGCCTGCTCCTGTTTGACGTTCTTGTCAGTCGTGCTCCGGTCTCTTGCTGGAGATCGGACGCCGGCTGCGAGCGGAGACTTGGCGGCTTCAGTCTGCTCCGGTTTGACGCTGGTGTTTCTGTCTCTGGCTGGAGATCGGACCACAGCCCTGAGCGGAGACCTGTCCCCCTTCTGTGGACTCCTGCTGTTCAGGTTCCGGTCCCTCAGAGGAGATTTGTTGTTCACGAATTTGTCAAGACTCCGGGCCTCCTCTTCTTTCTCAGCCTTCTTCTCTTCCTTGTCGTCTTCTCTCCTCTCCTGCTTCGTCTCCTTCATCTCCGCTCTCCTCCCTCGTCTCTCGTCCTCCTTCTCGCTGTCCGTCTCCGCTCTCCTCCCTGGCCTCTCGTCCTCCTCGCTGTCTGTCTCCGAGGCCGAGTCGGTGTCGGAGTCTGGGGGCAGACAGTGGTGCAGGATGACCATGGGCTCAGAGCGAGGCGGCAGGGACAGGAGCGGGACGGAGGAGAGCAGTTTGAGTCTGGGAGAGGAGTCCAGGAGCAGAGGAGCCGGAGCCTTCTGAAACAGACACCACGGGGTTAATGACCCAACCCTTCTCCTGTTCTTAAATCTAACAGTTCTACGACTTCCTCCTGACCAGCAGAGGGCGCTGCTGGTAGCACTGTATTAGTTTCAGACGACAGACTCAGAGCACAGGACTCACACAAACAAACAGACTGTACTTGAGGCCCACTGTGGGGTGAAGAGGAGCCACGGCACAGCGTTTACACCTAAAACACGACCAAATCAGTTCATAAAGTTTAGCTAAATTGGTTTTGCATGGCATTGGTGCAGAAGTTGCTCAGGACACTCTAAAAGGTAAATGAGTCACATCTGCGTCGAGTCCGACGGTTAAACGCACGGAGCAGCGACACACGGGGAACAAGGCCAGGCATTAAAGGTCCATATCCTGCTCTTGTCCCTTCACACAGTCTGTCCTCAGGGCGTCGTGTAATATCCATAACATAACAGTTTGGACTGGCCCCTCTCCTCACTCTGAGATCTGACCCCCGAACAGAGAGCAGGCTGCCTCCCCCGCCCAACCCGTGCCTCCCCTGTAGTGGAGATGGTGCATGCGCCGTGTGCTCCGGTAAACAGCGATACACAAACACTGAATAAACCTTTTCTGGTCCTGACGGTGCGTCGTGCTGAGTCCTACGTCCTGGATCTGACCTGGAGTTTGACGTGCTCCAGGGCCTCAACCACGGACGTGCCGTTTGGTAAATAACAAGCTAACTCTTCTATCTGTCGTATCCATCGTGTAATTACTGTGTAGCATTAGCATTAGCTGTTTTTATTCTTCCTGGAGGCGTGGCTTAAACACCGCGTCATCTTAGTGAGGAGCCCCCGTCTGCTGCTCAGAGGGGGACGGAAAAGACAGTTCTCTAGAGAAAACATGAGGGAATCAATCAAAAAACCACTTTGGGCACAACATACGAGGCCCAGAGAGCCCTGGAGGAAGGTTAGAACCTCTGAAGAGTCCAGTCTGCAGGATATGGGACCTTTAAACTCATGATTAGTGCTGCTGTCCCATGGAAATCCTTATTTCAATCAATTCAAAGTCCACTATAACTTTTAGTCGACTACGTTTATGACACGTCGCTGTCGATTACTGCCCTAACTCTATCCAATAATATTCAGTGAAAGATGAAGGTCACTACAATCAGTCCATTTGAGAGGTTTGATCGTTTCCCGGACAGTTTGGACGGCTCTTGTCACATGATCCACACTGGCTCCGTCTTCACCGTTAGAGGCAGGACAGCGCCACCTGCAGGACAGTGTCCCAGTGTGCAAAGACCTCCTCGTCCTGGTTTACGTGGCGTTTCTCTGTTTACAGTGACCAGACGTGGCCCGTTTGAGTCGTCCGGGTTTGTGTTTTCTCTCCTGCAGGTGGCGCTGTCCTGCCTCTGATGACAGACATCTGACAAACACAAGAGCCGCCCAGACTGTCAGACAAATGAACAAACTCTGAAAGAAGAGTCGATGGATCTGACCAAATGAAGCTCACTGTGACGTTGTTAAAACTCAGATTCCAAAGTTCCAAACTGTGATAAAGCTGCGTTCCAGTCGTGACTCACAGAGAGACGTTTGTGTTTTCTGCGTCAAGTCGGTAAAAGTATGAGCAGAACATTGTAAACACGTAATGAACGAGTCAAAAGAACCAACATATGGAGCCTGTGACCCCAGACAGTGTCATTACACCTGTGTACATCAATGTTTGAATGAATTTGTGCTTTTCTTGTCATTAGCTCTGTGTAGCCGTTAGCGACATTAGCATTTGTAACTGCAGAAGGCCCACAGCAGCTCCACTACAGCAGGGGGCAGCAGAGACACTACAGAGCACTGGAGTCACACTGGACTGTGACATACCCTGGAGCAGGACTTCACTTGCTCCGGACACAAACCTTCTCTGCTGTGACAGGCGGCTGCTCTGGCCCCGCCCCCTGCTCTGATTGGCTGTGGGCGGGGTCCTGGTGCGCGCCGGGAGTCTCTCTGGTTTCGAGGGCGGAGTCTGGCGCGTTCTTGCTCGGCTCCTCCTCTTCCCGTTTCGGACACGGCTCAGCTTCCTGCTTGGGCCCCGCCTCCTGCCGTCGCCACGGGAAACGCTTCTTCTCCGTGGAGTCCTCCGATTCGCTGTCGTCCGACGAGTTCCCAGAATCCTCTGCACAGACACAGGTGTGATTAGAGGAGGGTTTGGACTTTTCCAAAGCCGAGCCGCAGACTGACCGTTGGAGGCTCTGTCCGAGTCGAACATCCCTGAGGTTCTCCTGGTTCTTCTGCGAGGAGTGTCTGAGGAAACAGAAGAGCAGCTTTAGTCAGACGTCCTTCAGTGTGTCCAGGACGGCTCAGAGCTTTAACGTGAGAGAGAACAATCTACAGTCAGTATAAGTAGATACGTCTCCAGGTCACATGTGTAATATATTTGTTGATAATGGTTTTCACAGATGCTTTTGCTCAAACGTCCTGATCCTAAACCTTTAACTGGATCCATTACATTTAAACATTAATAAAAGTACATTATTGACTATTGAGTCTCACTCCTCCTCTGATGTGCTCCTGAACATGTCCAGCCAGTGCTCGTCTGGAGCTGATGAGACGTGTTCAGGAGCACGGATCCTTCAAGAGGAACTCGTCGTACGAATGAGATCCGAGCCTGAGGTCAGAAGGTCCTTACTGTCTCCGTTAGACATGTTGGGTCCAGACTCTGATCTCCTCTCTGGAGCTCGGCCGTTGGTCTTGTTCTTGCTGCCCAAAGGTCGACCTCTGCGACCTCCAGAACCCTTCATCTGAGGAGGCCTCTCCTCCTCCGGGGGCCCGTCCTCTTTATTCTGAGCAGAGACAAAGACAAGGGTCAGCGAGAAGGTCCAAGACAGAGAAGGTCCAAGACAGAGAAGGTCCAGGACAGAGAAGGTCCAGGACAGAGGAGGTCCAGGACAGAGGTAGGAGGTCCAGACCTTAAGTTTTCCTCTCCTCTTCTTCTTGGAGCCCTTCTCTGAGGGCCAGATGATGCGGTCGGCCTTCACCCACTCGTCGTACCTGAGGAACACATGAACACTGAACAGATCTGGGTCCCGCTGCTGTCGGACCATGAGTCCATCAGGTCATGTTGGTCTCTTCACTCTGGATCCTTCAGGTTTAAGGGTGAAGGACAGGTGTGTGAGGTTTACCTGAAGCTCGTGGTGTGTTCTTCTGCTCGGAGCTTTGAGGCTCAGGTGTGTAAAAGGTTAAAGGTGTTACCTGACGTTCCAGCCGTAGTAATGCACCAGGTAGAACTTCTCTCCGTTGTCCACGTCGGTCTTTTTGATGTGAGCCTCGTAAATCTTCTGCGTTTTGCCTCGACCGTACTTCACTCTCACTCTGGTCCCAGTGACTCCATCAGGATCCTCCTCCGACCTGAACCAGAACAAGACCTGGATCAGAACCGGATCAGAACCGGCTCCTCGGCCCGACTCCTTTACCTTTGGAGTCCAAACCAGAGGTGACGAGAGAAGTCACCAAACCCCTGTTTGACCCTCTCCATGTGACCCCCCCCCCCCGAGCCACCAAAGAGTCAAAACAAAGAGTCACAACCAATCACCAAACTGCACCGCCCTCCATGAAGAACCACAGGACGCTCCTCCTCTTCCTCACTCTGTGCTGTTCTAACTCCTCTTCCTCACTCTGTGCTGTTCTAAACTCCTCTTCCTCACTCTGTGCTGTTCTAAACTCCTCTTCCTCACTCTGTGCTGTTCTAAACTCCTCTTCCTCACTCTGTGCTGTTCTAAACTCCTCTTCCTCACTCTGTGCTGTTCTAAACTCCTCTTCCTCACTCAGACCACTGTTCTAAACTCCTCTTCCTCACTCTGTGCTGTTCTAAACTCCTCTTCCTCACTCGGACCACTGTTCTAAACTCCTCTTCCTCACTCTGTGCTGTTCTAAACTCCTCTTCTTCACTCTGTGCTGTTCTAAACTCCTCTTCCTCACTCAGACCACTGTTCTAGACTCCTCTTCCTCACTCTGTGCTGTTCTAAACTCCTCTTCCTCACCTCTCCGTGGGCTGATGTGGCGGTTCGTCCTCTTCTTCCTCGTCTTCTTCGTCCTCGTCGTCTGAGCCTCTCTCGGATTGGTCGCTGAGCCTCCCCCCGCTCTCTGATTGGTCGGTGAGCATGGGCGTGCGCTCTGATTGGTCGGAGAGCCTGGGCGTGCGCTCTGATTGGTCGGAGAGCCTGGGCGTGCGCTCTGATTGGTCGGAGAGCCTGGGCGTGCGCTTGCGAGGTTCGTCTGAGTCAGTTCCTCGTTTGTCCTTTAGGGGGAGCACACAGCTGCGTCGGCCCTGAGCACAAACACAAACATCACGTCACGTCATGAAGGCTGCAGAACGTCGTCCGCTCAGAACCAACGCCCTGCGGCTGTCGGGGCGCAGAGGCAGAACTACAGAACGAACAATTAAAAAGAGAAAAGGCTAAAACATAAAACATCACAGAGACATCACAGACATTTCACAAAGACATATTTTACTTATTTGAACAATTCATTTCTTTAATGGGTTTTTATGAGCTGCATCAATTACTTGACTGATCCTGACGAGACATTATTAAATCAAAATGTCCAAAAAGATGATCAATAATACATTTTGTTCATAAATATTCTCTCTAGAAGCTTCAGTCCAAGATTTCAACTTTTATTTTGTTAAAAATGTGTTTGAAAAGTCTGTTCAATAGAAATAATGGTTTGACATCGACTAAAATAAGCTGAGTGTTCTGATTGGTCACTCACTCTGGGGGAGGCGTGTCTTTGTTCTGATTGGTCACTCACTCTGGGGGAGGCGTGTCCTTGTTCTAATTGGTCACTCACTCTGGGGGAGGCGTGTCCTTGTTCTGATTGGTCACTCACTCTGGGGGAGGCGTGTGTTTGTTCTGATTGGTCACTCACTCTGGGGGAGGCGTGTCTTTGTTCTGATTGGTCACTCACTCTGGGGGAGGCGTGTCTTTGTTCTGATTGGTCACTCACTCTGGGGGAGGCGTGTCTTTGTTCTAATTGGTCACTCACTCTGGGGGAGGCGTGTCTTTGTTCTGATTGGTCACTCACTCTGGGGGAGGCGTGTCTTTGTTCTGATTGGTCACTCACTCTGGGGGAGGCGTGTCTTTGGTCACTCACTCTGGGGGAGGCGTGTCTTTGTTCTGATTGGTCACTCACTCTGGGGGAGGCGTGTCTTTGTTCTGATTGGTCACTCACTCTGGGGGAGGCGTGTCTTTGTTCTGATTGGTCACTCACTCTGGGGGAGGCGTGTCTTTGTTCTGATTGGTCACTCACTCTGGGGGAGGCGTGTCTTTGTTCTGATTGGTCACTCACTCTGGGGGAGGCGTGTCTTTGTTCTGATTGGTCACTCACTCTGGGGGAGGCGTGTCCTTGTTCTAATTGGTCACTCACTCTGGGGGAGGCGTGTCTTTGTTCTGATTGGTCACTCACTCTGGGGGAGGCGTGTCCTTGTTCTGATTGGTCACTCACTCTGGGGGAGGCGTGTCTTTGTTCTGATTGGTCACTCACTCTGGGGGAGGCGTGTCCTTGTTCTAATTGGTCACTCACTCTGGGGGAGGCGTGTCTTTGTTCTGATTGGTCACTCACTCTGGGGGAGGCGTGTCCTTGTTCTGATTGGTCACTCACTCTGGGGGAGGTGTGTCTTTGTTCTGATTGGTCACTCACTCTGGGGGAGGCGTGTCTTTGTTCTGATTGGTCACTCACTCTGGGGGAGGCGTGTCTTTGTTCTAATTGGTCACTCACTCTGGGGGAGGCGTGTCTTTCCTCGCGGTCGCTCTCGCTCTCCGATTCAGTCTCGGTTTTCACGGCGTCTTTGAGCTCCGCCCCTGCTGCTCCCTGATTGGACGTGGGGCTGCTCTTTGGCTCAGGCGCTCTGTGATTGGCCGGGCTGGTCTTGGTGTCTGAGGCCGCTCTCTGATTGGCTGGAGAGGCCGGGGGGCGGGGGTTGTTGTGGTGGATGGTTCTGAAGGTGATGAGCGCCGAGCGACAGAACTCCTCGAACCCAAACAGGTACCTGAGTCAACAAACAAACAAACAAACAAACAAACAAACAAAGAGTGAGGCCGAGGGTCTGAACAAACAAAACCAAAGCTAGCAAAGCACGTTAGCATCAGCCGTTTCCGGTTTCTCTGTTTCCAGGTCATAATCATCACACGATCCAAACGTGACATAAAGAGGTTCAAACGGTTCAGAGTCTTTGAAGGAAATAAATGCAGGAAAAGACAAACAGGAAGTAGTTTCCTGTCCACTGTAGCTTTAGCCACGTCTCAGACACAAACTTAGAATTAACATCAACAAAAAGAAACACTGACATCGACATCAGGATTAAAAAGGATCAGGAGGATTTAGATCTGATTCATGAAGAAAACATGAGTTCTGTTTGTGACGTCACCAGGTGGAGCCAGAACCAGACCAGGACCAGACCAGGACCAGGACCAGGACCAGGACCAGGCCAGACCCAGACCCAGGAACCAGGAACCAAGACCAGAACCAAGACCAGGACCAGGACCAGAACCAGGACCAGAACCAGGAACCAAGACCAGGACCAGAACCAGAACCAGGACCAGGACAAGGACGTCATGCACCAGTCCCACACCCGGGGCCCCAGGCAGGACTCAGGACTCACTTCTTGTAGGCCGTCTTGACGTTGTAGGCGGCTGCAGAGTTGAGCACAGGGATGCCCAGGTCCATGTAGATCTGCTTCCACACCGTCCCAGACTCGATGGCGTTGCAGCCGCCCTGCTGGGTCACCAGTCTGAAGAGCTTGAACAGGTTGAGGTCTTTGTAGCCCAGCACCGGGGGTTTGTTTATGGAGGTCCCTGAGGAGGACACACGGGTGAGAATACAACCTACAACCTTCACCAGGTCCGGGCAAACTTTACCACACAAGGGCCACCTTAGATCGTTACACTGGCCCAGTGGGCCGGACCAGTGGGCCGGACCATTATCAGTTTGGATGTTGTTAACTACAGTGGATTTATTACACACATAGTATTAAACATTCTATTATACTCCAGTATATCACACACAGACTTAATGTGTAAAATACTCAAAAAACTACAACAGAAGTAAAAATGACCTTTGTTCATTTTAGAGACAGAGCCGCTGGTCCCTCTTTTATCCAAAGCGTCAGAGGGTGGTTTTATTCTAGTGGTGTCTGATCTCGGGCTGATCTTCAGGATCTGTGGCGCTCTTTGTTAAAGTTCATGAGGCTGAATGTTTGTCACAAAGAGCTGAACTCCTTTAAATACTGCTTATTATTTATTATTTGTGAAAAGACAGTACTTGGCTCTTGGCTATTGTTTTTGGACTGCGCCCTCTGCTGGCATCACCACACAATTACAGTACAGTTATTTTTATGAAAAAATGTGCCGTACTTAACTCATAATAATATTAACTTCTTTGTGGGCCGGATGTGGCCCCCGGGCCTGAGTTTGCCCTCCTCTGACCGACAGAAGTGTCCTGCTCAAGGACAGCTCCTACCCACAGACCGTAAAACGATGCATTGTGGGAACGTGAGGTCATAGCGTTTGGCTCCAGCTAAATGAAGCCAATTGCGGCTAGCAGTTATAGCAGCTAAAGTGGAGCTAGCAGTTATAGCAGCTAAAGTGGAGCTAGCAGTTATAGCAGCTAAAGTGGAGCTAGCAGTTATAGCAGCTAAAGTGGAGCTAGCAGTTATAGCGGCTAAAGTGGAGCTAGCAGTTATAGCGGCTAAAGTGGAGCTAGCAGTTATAGCGGCTAAAGTGGAGCTAGCAGTTATAGCGGCTAAAGTGGAGCTAGCAGTTATAGCGGCTAAAGTGGAACTAGCAGTTACAGCGGCTAAAGTGGAGCTAGCAGTTATAGTGGCTAAAGCTCATATAAATCAAGCCTGTAAAACAGCCGACTTTCATCTGTAACATCAGCCAATATTAGAAAAATCCTGCCCAGAGATGATGCCAAACTCATCCATGCATTTGTCACATCCAGATTAGACTATTGTAACGCTCTGCTCACAGCGTGTCCTAAAAGCTCTAGAAGAAGCTTTAACTGGTTCAAAATGCAGCAGCAAGATTATTAACAGGTACTAGAAGAAGAGATCATATTTCACCAGTGTTAGAGTCTCTTCACTGGCTTCTGTTGAGTTTAGAATCAAATTTAAAATCCTCCTCCTGACTTATAAAGCTATAAACAATATGGCCCCATCGACCTCAAAGATGCAATAGTAGCGTACCATCCAAACAGAGCTCTTCGTTCTCAAAATGCTGGACTATTGTTAGTCCCAGAGTCTCTAAAAGCACAGTAGGAGGTCGAGCATTTAGCTCCCAAGCTCCTGTTATGGAACCAGCTCCTGTTCATGTAAAAGAGGCCGACACAGTCTCTACATTTAAGACCAGGCTCAAAACGTTCCTCTTTGAAATAGTTTATGGTCAGGCCAGTTAGGAACAGAAATAAAAACCTACAGTTTTAGCTCCGCTGCCCTTGGAGCGACTCTGCTGGAGAAGTATGGAGCTGAACACTGTCCTCTGGTTCTTCTACTTTACCATCAACAATATTTAATATTACTTCAACTGTAGTCTGTTCATTGCTGTTCACATGTTTCTCTCTCTGTTTCAGACACTGCGGCGGCTGCTCCAGTTCTTGTTGTAATAAGTTGATTTAAGAACAGGACTTTAATCAAAGCCAGGATCCTGTGTCAGACGTTTTAGCTCCAGATGTGAGTTTGACAGAAAAGAAATGACCCCAGTGTCACAGGAAGAGGGCGGAGCCAGAGCAGACTCAGGGGCACTTCCTGTTTGGGGCGCAGCAGTGACTTACACGGTCTATGCTCCTACCTCTGTCCTCCATGAACTTGTACAACTGCTGCAGGAAGTTGTCTCTCTCCTCCGGGTCGGCCTCTTCCTCCGGCTGAAGGACACGAGGAAGGAGAGGGGACAAGGAGACAAGGAGAGGAGACGAGGAGAGGGGACAAGGAGACAAGGAGAGGAGACGAGGAGAGGGGACGAGGAGAGGAGACGAGGAGAGGGGACAAGGAGAGGAGACGAGGAGAGGGGACAAGGAGACAAGGAGAGGAGACGAGGAGAGGGGACAAGGAGAGGGGACGAGGAGACGAGGAGAGGGGACAAGGAGAGGGGACAGAAGGTGGTTAGATGAGTCTCTTTCTGGTTTATTCTTTTTGGTCGTGGAGGGTTTGTGTCGAGGACAGAACGTCTGTAAATCTTTAAAATGTGATCTTCACATTTTAAAGATTCTTTTATCATTAGTTTTTAGGAGCAAATACTTTTTGATCAGATTTGCAACGACAGAGTATGTTCTGCACAAACTTTAACATTAAACATTTCTTAGAGCACACCCCCGGCCGCTCTCCGCTCTCCGGGCGGGGCCCCGGGCCGCTCTCCGCTCTCCGGGCGGGGCCCCGGGCCGCTCTCCGGGCGGGGCCCCGGGCCGCTCTCCGGGCGGGGCCCCGGGCCGCTCTCCACTCTCCGGGCGGGGCCTCCTCACCTCGTCCTGGATGCGTTTCTTGCGGTTCTCCTGCTCCTCTTGGTCTTCGTCGCTGTGTTTCTCGTCGCTGTCGGAGGACGACTCCAGGATCTGACTCAGGTCCATCTTCCAGACGTCAGGGACGGCTCTGGTCCTGAGGAAGGCCTGGGCCGAGGACAAACCTGTGCAGGGGACACCGGGTCACACCGGGTCACACGCGGGTCACACCGGGTCACACCGGGTCACACGCGGGTCACACCGGGTCACACCGGGTCACACGCGGGTCACACCGGGTCACACGCGGGTCACACGCGGGTCACACGCGGGTCACACGCGGGTCACACCGGGTCACACGCGGGTCACACGCGGGTCACACCGGGTCACACGCGGGTCACACCGGGTCACACCATGTTCCTGACCTGTACCTTTTCTGTGGGCGAGCTCTGGTTTGCAGATGGTGGCGGAGTTCAGTCTGTGCAGGTTTCTCCTGAGCACCGTGAGGCTGAGGGCAAAGGGCAAAGGTCAGAGGTCAGAGGTCAAAGGTCAGAGGTCAGAGGTCAGAGGTCAGAGGTCAGAGGTCAGTTCAAAACACGACTCGAGTCTAAAAGTCACAACAGAACTCACAACTTTCCGTCTCCAAAAGATCGAACCAAACAGTTTTCCTTCTTCACCAAAAGCTCCTCGTTACAGACGGGAGACAGCACCTGCCACACAGACAGGGGCGACAGGTGAGACAGGGGCGACAGGTGAGAGACAGGGGCGACAGGTGAGACAGGGGCGACAGGTGTGTGAGTCACTAAAGCCTCAGATACAGACTGAATGGGTCAAACTGGTTTGTTTCATTATCCAGAAGGACCAGACAAACCACATCGGCCCAAATGAACGACACTCGTGGTGTGTGCGGCAGCGCCCCCTAACGGCCCACTGAGGAGGAGTGAGGAGGAGTGAGGAGTGAGGAGGAGTGAGGAGCAAGGAGGAGGACAGGGACAGGAGGGAGGAGAGAAAGAGGAGGCTCAGGGACAGGAGGGAGGAGAGAAAGAGGAGGAGGAGGAGGCTCAGGGACAGGAGGGAGGAGAGAAAGAGGAGGCTCAGGGACAGGAGGGAGGAGAGAAAGGAGGAGCAGCAGGTCAGCTGTGCTGGTTGTTCTGGTAACACTTTTTAGCCGCACCAGGTGGTCACACCCACACTGGTGGGTCGGTGGTGAGGGGTCGGTGGTGGTGGGGTCAGTGGTGGTGGGGGGGTCGGTGGTGAGGGGTCTGTGGTGGTGGTCTGTGGTGGGTCGGCGGTTGTGGTCTGTCGTGGGTCGGTGGTTGTGGTCTGTGGTGGTGGTGGGTCGGTGGTTGTGGTCTGTGGTTGTGTTCTGTGGTGGGTCGGTGGTTGTGGTCTGTGGTGGTGGGTCGGTGGTTGTGGTCTGTGGTTGTGGTGGGTCGGTGGTTGTGGTCTGTGGTTGTGGTGGGTCGGTGGTTGTGGTGGGTCGGCGGTTGTGGTTTGCGGTTTGTGGTTGTGGTGGGTCGGCGGTTGTGGTCGGTGGTGGGTCGGTGGTTGTGGTCTGTGGTTGTGGTGGGTCGGTGGTTGTGGTCTGTGGTTGTGGTCTGTGGTGGTTGTGGTCTGTGGTTGTGGTCTGTGGTGGTTGTGGTCTGTGGTGGGTCGGTGGTTGTGGTCTGTGGTGGTGGGTCGGTGGTTGTGGTCTGTGGTGGTGGGTCGGTGGTTGTGGTCTGTGGTTGTGTTCTGTGGTGGTTGTGGTCTGTGGTGGGTCGGTGGTTGTGGTCTGTGGTTGTGGTGGGTCGGTGGTTGTGGTCTGTGGTTGTGGTCTGTGGTGGTTGTGGTCTGTGGTTGTGGTCGGTGGTTGTGGTCGGTGGTTTGTGGTCTGTGGTTGTGGTCGGTGGTTGTGGTCTGTGGTGGTGGGTCGGTGGTTGTGGTCTGTCGTGGGTCGGCGGTGGTGGTTTGCGGGGTCCTCACTCACCAGGACCAGCCCGGGCTCAGGCCCCTCCACAGAACACACCGTCCCCAGGAGCTCGTCACTGACTCGACGACTGTCGTCTTCATCTGAGGACGACGAAGACTCAGGATCCTCATCAGCCCTGGACAAACACAGAGGGGGTGAGACGGGACGGGACGGGACAGGGACAGGGACAGGACAGGACGGGGGCAGAACAGGGACAGGGACGGGGACGGGACAGAGCTGGGACAGGGACGGGGACAGGGACGGGACAGGAAGGGACGGGGACAGGACAGGGACAGAGCTGGGACAGGGACGGGACAGGAAGGGACGGGGACAGGGACGGGACAGAGACGGGACAGGGACGGGACAGGGACTGAGCTGGGACAGGGACGGGGACGGGACAGGAAGGGACGGGGACAGGGACGGGGACGGGACAGGGACGGGACAGAGACGGGACAGAGACGGGGACGGGACAGGGACAGAGCTAGGACAGGGACGGGACAGGGACGGGACAGGACAGGGACGGGGTCAGGACCGGGACCGGGACGGGACCGAGACAGGACAGGGACGGGGCCAGGACCGGGACGGGGCCGGGAAGGGACAGGGCCAGGGACAGGACAGGAACAGGGCCAGGACGGGACCGAGACGGGACTGAGAAGGGACAGGACGGGGACCGGGACAGGACGGGGCTGGGACAGAACAGGGCCAGGACGGGGTCAGGGACGGGACGGGACCAAACCAGGACCAAACGTCAGGAGTGAGACTCACACGGCCTGCGAGGAGCGGCGCCCCCTGTTGGACTTCTTGCCGATGACAGGCGTCCCAAAGTGCTCGGGGTTGGTGAGAGGGAGCTGGTCCAGAGTCTGAAGCACAAACAGAGTCACGTCTGACGCCCAAACACCCCAAACACCCCAAACACCCCAAACCTCCAAACACCCCAAACACCCCAAACACCCCAAACCTCCAAACACCCCAAACACCTCAAACACCTCAAACACCTCAAACACCTCAAACACCTCAAACACCTCAAACACCTCAAACACCTCAAACACCTCAAACACCTCAAACACCTCAAACACCTCAAACACCCCAAACCTCCAAAGGACACTGACCTCACTCTCAGCGAAGTGTCGCTCCCCTTTGAGGCACAAAGACGTCCTACGAAGAGTCTTCTCATCACCGTCATCAAACACTGACACAGAGACAACAGAGAGAGTTATACAGAGACAACAGAGTTATACAGAGACAGAGAGAGAGAGAGAGAGACAGAGAGACAACAGAGTTATACAGAGACAGAGAGAGACAGAGAGACAACAGAGTTATACAGAGACAACAGAGTTATACAGAGACAGACACACACACACACACTGTACACACACACACACTGTACACACACACACACACACACACACACTGTACACACACACACACACTGTACACACACACACACTGTACACACACACACACACACACACACACACACACAGTGTGACTCACCCACAGTGTACAGACTGGCGTCGGTCAGTTTACTGATGACGGCTTCACAGTTTCCTCCTTCGTTGGTTTTGACCTCCACCACAGACCCGACCTGAGGAGCAGAGACACTTCAGGAGGAGCAGAGAGGAGCAGAGACACTTCAGGAGGAGCAGAGACACTTCAGGAGGAGCAGAGAGGAGCAGAGACACTTTAGGAGGAGCAGAGACACTTCAGGAGGAGCAGAGACACTTCAGGAGGAGCAGAGACACTTCAGGAGGAGCAGAGAGGAGCAGAGACACTTTAGGAGGAGCAGAGAGGAGCAGAGACACTTCAGGAGGAGCAGAGACACTTCAGGAGGAGCAGAGACACTTCAGGAGGAGCAGAGACACTTCAGGAGGAGCAGAGAGGAGCAGAGACACTTCAGGAGGAGCAGAGAGGAGCAGAGACACTTCAGGAGGAGCAGAGACACTTCAGGAGGAGCAGAGACACACACAGGAGGAGCAGAGACAGGAGGAGCAGAGACACTTCAGGAGGAGCAGAGAGGAGCAGAGACACTTCAGGAGGAGCAGAGACACTTCAGGAGGAGCAGAGACACTTCAGGAGGAGCAGAGACACTTCAGGAGGAGCAGACACACTTCAGGAGGAGCAGACACAGGAGGAGCAGACACAGGAGGAGCAGAGACACTTCAGGAGGAGCAGAGACACTTCAGGAGGAGCAGACACAGGAGGAGCAGACACACGAGGAGCAGACACAGGAGGAGCAGACACAGGAGGAGCAGACACAGGAGGAGCAGACACAGGAGGAGCAGACACAGGAGGAGCAGACACAGGAGGAGCAGACACAGGAGGAGCAGAGACACTTCAGGAGGAGCAGACACAGGAGGAGCAGACACACAGGAGGAGCAGACACACAGGAGGAGCAGACACAGGAGGAGCAGACACAGGAGGAGCAGACACAGGAGGAGCAGAGACACTTCAGGAGGAGCAGACACAGGAGGAGCAGACACACAGGAGGAGCAGACACAGGAGGAGCAGACACAGGAGGAGCAGACACAGGAGGAGCAGACACAGGAGGAGCAGACACAGGAGGAGCAGACACAGGAGGAGCAGACACACAGGAGGAGCAGACACAGGAGGAGCAGACACAGGAGGAGCAGACACAGGAGGAGCAGACACAGGAGGAGCAGACACAGGAGGAGCACACACAGGAGGAGCACACACAGGAGGAGCAGACACACAGGAGGAGCAGACACAGGAGGAGCAGACACAGGAGGAGCAGAGACACACAGGAGGAGCAGACACAGGAGGAGCAGACACAGGAGGAGCAGAGACACACAGGAGGAGCAGACACAGGAGGAGCAGAGACACACAGGAGGAGCAGACACAGGAGGAGCAGAGACACACAGGAGGAGCAGACACAGGAGGAGTAGACACACAGGAGGAGCAGACACACAGGAGGAGCAGACACACAGGAGGAGCAGACACACAGGAGGAGCAGAGACACTTCAGGAGGAGCAGACACACACAGGAGGAGCAGACACAGGAGGAGCAGAGACAGGAGGAGCAGACACAGGAGGAGCAGAGACAGGAGGAGCAGACACAGGAGGAGCAGACACAGGAGGAGCAGACACAGGAGGAGCACACACAGGAGGAGCAGACACACAGGAGGAGCAGACACAGGAGGAGCAGAGACACACAGGAGGAGCAGACACACAGGAGGAGCAGACACACAGGAGGAGCAGACACAGGAGGAGCAGACACAGGAGGAGCAGACACACAGGAGGAGCAGACACACAGGAGGAGCAGACACAGGAGGAGCAGACACAGGAGGAGCAGACACAGGAGGAGCAGACACACAGGAGGAGCAGACACAGGAGGAGCAGACACAGGAGGAGCACACACAGGAGGAGCAGACACAGGAGGAGCAGACACAGGAGGAGCAGACACAGGAGGAGCAGACACAGGAGGAGCAGACACAGGAGGAGCAGACACAGGAGGAGCAGACACAGGAGGAGCAGACACACAGGAGGAGCAGACACAGGAGGAGCAGACACAGGAGGAGCAGACACAGGAGGAGCAGACACATGAGGAGCAGACACAGGAGGAGCAGACACAGGAGGAGCAGACACAGGAGGAGCAGACACAGGAGGAGCAGACACAGGAGGAGCACACACAGGAGGAGCAGACACAGGAGGAGCAGACACAGGAGGAGCAGACACAGGAGGAGCACACACAGGAGGAGCAGACACAGGAGGAGCAGACACAGGAGGAGCAGACACAGGAGGAGCAGACACACAGGAGGAGCAGACACAGGAGGAGCAGACACAGGAGGAGCAGACACAGGAGGAGCAGACACAGGAGGAGCAGACACACAGGAGGAGCAGACACAGGAGGAGCAGACACAGGAGGAGCAGAGACACACAGGAGGAGCAGACACAGGAGGAGCAGACACACAGGAGGAGCAGACACAGGAGGAGCAGACACAGGAGGAGCACACACAGGAGGAGCAGACACAGGAGGAGCAGACACAGGAGGAGCAGACACAGGAGGAGCAGACACAGGAGGAGCAGACACAGGAGGAGCAGACACAGGAGGAGCAGACACAGGAGGAGCAGACACACAGGAGGAGCAGACACAGGAGGAGCAGACACAGGAGGAGCAGACACAGGAGGAGCAGACACATGAGGAGCAGACACAGGAGGAGCAGACACAGGAGGAGCAGACACAGGAGGAGCAGACACAGGAGGAGCAGACACAGGAGGAGCACACACAGGAGGAGCAGACACAGGAGGAGCAGACACAGGAGGAGCAGACACAGGAGGAGCACACACAGGAGGAGCAGACACAGGAGGAGCAGACAAATAAAACGACTGAAAAGTGAGAGTCAGAGGTTCTTACCCGGAGCTGACCTTTGACCTGGTCATCGTGCACCACCTGAGACGTGCCCTCGCCCTTCAGGGTCACCTGCAACACCACGCACACTTTAACACCACGCACACTTTAACACACCGCACACTTTAACACACCGCACACTTTAACACATGCACACTAACACAACGCACACTTTAACACACCGCACACTTTAACACAACGCACACTTTAACACAACGCACACTTTAACACAACGCACACTTTAACACATGCACACTAACACAACGCACACTTTAACACACCGCACACTTTAACACAACGCACACTTTAACACAACGCACACTTTAACACAACGCACACTTTAACACAACGCACACTTTAACACAACGCACACTTTAACACATGCACACTAACACAACGCACACTTTAACACATGCACACTAACACAACGCACACTTTAACACATGCACACTAACACCGCACACACTTTAACACAACGCACACTTTAACACAACACACACTAACACAACGCACACTTTAACACCACGCACACTAACACAACGCACACTTTAACACATGCACACTAACACAACGCACACTTTAACACATGCACACTAACACAACGCACACTTTAACACAACACACACTAACACAACGCACACTTTAACACATGCACACTAACACAACGCACACTTTAACACAACGCACACTTTAACACAACGCACACATTAACACTGCACACTTTAACACCACGCACACTAACACCGCACACTTTAACACAACGCACTTTAACACCGCGCACACTAACACACCGCACACTTTAACACACCGCACACTTTAACACAACACACTTTAACACCACGCACACTTTAACACCGCGCACACTTTAACACCGCGCACACTTTAACACAACGCACACTTTAACACAACGCACACTTTAACACCGTACACACACTAACACCGTACACACTAACACAACGCACTTTAACACACCGCACTTTAACACCACGCACACTTTAACACCGCACACACTAACACCGCACACTTTAACACAACGCACTTTAACACCACGCACACTTTAACACACCGCACACTTTAACACACCGCACACTTTAACACACCGCACACTTTAACACACCGCACACTTTAACACACCGCACACTTTAACACCACGCACACTTTAACACAACGCACTTTAACACCACGCACACTTTAACACCACGCACTTTAACACCACGCACACTAACACTGCACACTTTAACACCGCGCACACTTTAACACCGCGCACACTTTAACACCGCGCACACTTTAACACCGCGCACACTTTAACACCGCGCACACTTTAACACCGCGCACACTAACACCGCACACTTTAACACAACACACACTTTAACACACCGCACACTTTAACACCGCGCACACTGACACAACGCACACTTTAACACCGTACACACACTAACACCGTACACACACTAACACAACGCACACTGTAACACCGCGCACACTAACATCACACATGTTGTAGTTGTACGTGTTGTAGTTGTACGTGTTGTAGTTGTTGTACGTGTTGTAGTTGCTGTACGTGTTGTAGTTGTTGTACGTGTTGTAGTTGTTGTACGTGTTGTAGTTGTTGTACGTGTTGTAGTTGTTGTACGTGTTGTAGTTGTTGTACGTGTTGTAGTTGTTGTACGTGTTGTAGTTGCTGTACGTGTTGTAGTTGCTGTACGTGTTGTAGTTGTTGTACGTGTTGTAGTTGTTGTACGTGTTGTAGTTGTAGTTGCTGTAGTTGCTGTAGTTAGAGGTCAGAGCGGAGAGAGACTGACCTTGACTTTGACGAGGCGTTTGACAGTTTTGATCTTGGCCTCACAGAACGCTCCTCTGTACTTCGCACTGACATCAGTCCCAACAGTCAGATAGGCAGGCTCCTCCACTGCCTGTGAACATGTATGAGTAAATATTATATACACACAGGACACGTGTGCAGAGGGTCAGACAGGCTCCTCCACTGCCTGTGAACATGTATGAGTAAATATTATATACACACAGGACACGTGTGCAGAGGGTCAGACAGGCTCCTCCACGGCCTGTGAACATGTATGTAAATATTATATACACACAGGACACGTGTGCAGAGGGTCAGACAGGCTCCTCCACTGCCTGTGAACATGTATGAGTAAATATTATATACACACAGGACACGTGTGCAGAGGGTCAGACAGGCTCCTCCACTGCCTGTGAACATGTATGAGTAAATATTATATACACACAGGACACGTGTGCAGAGGGTCAGACAGGCTCCTCCACTGCCTGTGAACATGTATGTAAATATTATATACACACAGGACACGTGTGCAGAGGGTCAGACAGGCTCCTCCACTGCCTGTGAACATGTATGAGTAAATATTATATACACACAGGACACGTGTGCAGAGGGTCAGACAGGCTCCACTGCCTGTGAACATGTATGTAAATATTATATACACACAGGACACGTGTGCAGAGGGTCATGTATAAATACTATGTATACACACGTGTAAATATTATAATAAACTGGTCTATATAAACTGCCTTTTTAATTAAAGTAAACCTTTTATTTGAAATATTTTCTGAAATGTGAAGCTCGTCATCAAGGATTTCATTTTGACACAAAAAATATAAAACTAATAAACTTTTTTCCCTTTTTAACAACAACACATTTAAATGAAAAAACACACAACCAGGAATTAACCAAGACCTCGGACCAAAGTGTGCCCAAACCTGGACCAAAGTGTGCCTAAACCTGGACCAAAGTGTGCCTAAACCTGGACCAAAGTGTGCCTAAACCTGGACCAAAGTGTGCCCAAACCTGGACCAAAGTGTGCCTAAACCTGGACCAAAGTGTGCCTAAACCTGGACCAAAGTGTGCCTAAACCTGGACCAAACTGTGCCTAAACCTGGACTAAACCCTGACCAAAGTGTGCCCAAACCTGGACCAAAGTGTGCCCAAACCTGGACCAAACTGTGCCTAAACCTGGACTAAACCCTGACCAAAGTGTGCCCAAACCTGGACCAAAGTGTGCCCAAACCTGGACCAAACTGTGCCTAAACCTGGACCAAAGTGTGCCCAAACCTGGACTAAACTGTGCCTAAACCTGGACCAAAGTGTGCCCAAACCTGGACCAAAGTGTGCCTAAACCTGGACGAAAGTGTGCCCAAACCTGGACCAAAGTGTGCCCAAACCTGGACCAAAGTGTGCCTAAACCTGGACCAAAGTGTGCCCAAACCTGGACCAAAGTGTGCCTAAACCTGGACCAAACTGTGCCTAAACCTGGACCAAAGTGTGCCCAAACCTGGACCAAAGTGTGCCTAAACCTGGACCAAACTGTGCCTAAACCTGGACCAAAGTGTGCCTAAACCTGGACTAAACCTGGACCAAAGTGTGCCTAAACCTGGACCAAACAGTGCCTAAACCTGGACCAAACTGTGCCCAAACCTGGACCAAACTGTGCCCAAACCTGGACCAAACTGTGCCTAAACCTGGACCAAACTGTGCCCAAACCTGGACCAAACTGTGCCCAAACCTGGACCAAACTGTGCCCAAACCTGGACCAAACTGTGCCTAAACCTGGACCAAACTGTGCCTAAACCTGGACCAAAGTGTGCCTAAACCTGGACCAAACTGTGCCTAACCCTGGACTAAACTGTGCCTAAACCTGGACCAAAGTGTGCCTAAACCTGGACCAAAGTGTGCCTAAACCTGGACCAAAGTGTGCCTAAACCTGGACTAAACTGTGCCTAAACCTGGACTAAACTGTGCCTAAACCTGGACTAAACTGTGCCTAAACCTGGACCAAAGTGTGCCTAAACCTGGACTAAACCCTGACCAAAGTGTGCCCAAAACTGGACCAAAGTGTGCCTAAACCTGGACCAAAGTGTGCCTAAACCTGGACCAAAGTGTGCCCAAACCTGGACCAAAGTGTGCCTAAACCTGGACCAAAGTGTGCCCAAACCTGGACCAAACTGTGCCTAAACCTGGACTAAACCCTGACCAAAGTGTGCCCAAACCTGGACCAAACTGTGCCTAAACCTGGACCAAACTGTGCCCAAACCTGGACCAAACTGTGCCTAAACCTGGACTAAACCTGGACCAAAGTGTGCCTAAACCTGGACCCAAGTGTGCCTAAACCTGGACTAAACCTGGACCAAACTGTGCCTAAACCCGGACCAAAGTGTGCCTAAACCCTGACCAAAGTGTGCCTAAACCTGGACTAAACTGTGCCTAAACCTGGACCAAACTGTGCCTAAACCTGGACCAAACTGTGCCTAAACCTGGACCAAAGTGTGCCTAAACCCGGACCAAACTGTGCCTAAACCCTGACCAAACTGTGCCTAAACCTGGACTAAACTGTGCCTAAACCTGGACCAAACTGTGCCTAAACCTGGACCAAAGTGTGCCTAAACCTGGACTAAACTGTGCCTAAACCTGGACCAAACTGTGCCTAAACCTGGACTAAACTGTGCCTAAACCTGGACCAAAGTGTGCCTAAACCTGGACTAAACTGTGCCTAAACCTGGACTAAACTGTGTCAAAACCTGGACCAAAGTGTGCCTAAACCTGGACCAAACTGTGCCTAAACCTGGACCAAACTGTGCCTAAACCTGGACCAAACTGTGCCTAAACCTGGACTAAACCCTGACCAAAGTGTGCCTAAACCTGGACCAAAGTGTGCCTAAACCTGGACCAAAGTGTGCCTAAACCTGGACCAAACTGTGCCCAAACCTGGACTAAAACTGGACCAAAGTGTGCCTAAACCTGGACCAAACTGTGCCTAAACCTGGACTAAACTGTGCCTAAACCTGGACCAAAGTGTGCCTAAACCTGGACCAAAGTGTGTCTAAACCTGGACCAAAGTGTGCCTAAACCTGGACCAAAGTGTGCCTAAACCTGGACCAAACTGTGCCCAAACCTGGATTAAAACTGGACCAAACTGTGCCTAAACCTGGACTAAACCTGGACCAAACTGTGCCTAAACCTGGACTAAACTGTGCCTAAACCTGGACCAAAGTGTGCCTAAACCTGGACCAAACTGTGCCCAAACCTGGATTAAAACTGGACCAAACTGTGCCTAAACCTGGACTAAACCTGGACCAAACTGTGCCTAAACCTGGACCAAACTGTGCCTAAACCTGGACCAAACTGTGCCTAAACCTGGACCAAACTGTGTCTAAACCTGGACCAAAGTGTGCCTAAACCTGGGCTAAGGCAGGCCTGCCTGAGGTCTCGGTCCGGGGCGTGTGGTACAGTGTGGCGTGTGTTCCGGTGCTGGTGGCGCTGACCTTCATGTTGCTGTTATTTGAGGACGTCCAGCTCGAAATCGCGGTGAAACTCACTGTGAAGAGACAGAACGCCGTTAAAAACTCATCCAGCTTTAATCCTTCAGAGCTCACTCCAGGGACCAGAACCACCAGGACAAGTTTGGTCACAAGATGGAGGCTGAGGCTGCACAAGTGATGCTTTGTACGGAGGCCTGTTTGGGTCAAAACGTGAGAAACAGCATCAAAAGGTACAAGTCACAACACATTTGTTTCACTTTTAACACAGTATTTGGGTCAGACTGAAGCGCACGACATTAAAGTGATGATGTTGAACCGTGGGTGGTTCACGGGAGGCTCGTGCTGTGGGCGGGAGAAGAGTTTGGGTCAGATTTAAGGAGTAAAGGCTCAGTCTGTCCAATAGTGTTTGAGCCTCGGGCCGTTGTGCCTCTGAGCCACAGCAGGATTTACCCTGGACTTTAAATGGACTTCGTGGCCGCTGCGGTTAAAATCGGTGATTAAAACGTGACGTGGAGGCGCATTCTTCCGCTGTGACCCCGTTCTCCCGCGGTCACCGTCAAACAGGCCCGGGTCCGGGTCCGAGGCCGGGTCTGAGGGGGTCCGAGGCCGGGTCTGAGCGGGTCCGGGTCCGAGCGGGTCCGGGGCCGGGTCTGAGCGGGGTTTGGAGGCACAGTGTCCGGGCAGTGGAGCTCTTCTTCCCGCTGCTTTGTCGCCATCACGGCTCCGTGTCCGCGGCGTCAGGCCAACTTCCTGCCGTTCTCCGGCTCCAAACCCGCTCAGAACCGGAGCAGTTCGACCAGAACCCGCTCCTCCGGACCGACGCGAGGCTCAAACTCACGCAGACTCCGAGAATCCGGAGAAAAGCGGCGTCAGAAGCAGCGGTTCACTCCGAGGCTAAATTTAGCTTCGTTTTAGCTCCAGCTCCGGTTTGTGTCAGACGAGCTTTAAACCGAGCTCCGCCGACACCGGAGCCGTTTCCGCGGGTTAAACGGATCCAGAGCCGGTCCCGGGGCCGTGGGCCCGGTTCTGGGCTCAGAACTCTGTCACAGACGCACTTATTTATTTATTTCGCGGCGGATTCACAAAGACACGGCGGCGCTTCACATTTTCTCAAAAACAACTGCCGTTCACCAGCGGCCCGTAGCCGCCCGTGCCGCCGCCCCCGGAGGCTCCGGAGCCGGCCGCACACGCGCGCGGAGCCGGGCCCGGGTCCGGGGACAGTTTGACCCGGTTCGGGGCTCAAATATTGACGTTTATTACTCACATTGATCGACGGAGCAGCTTCCTCTGCGCCTCGAAGCGAACAACAGGCGTCTGAGCCGGAGCTGTGTTTCCCGCCCTCCCATTGGCCGAGGCCCCGGAGCGCGATTGTGATTGGCTGAGCGCGGCGGACATTTTGATAGGTTCCGGGGTGTGCGGCCAATCACAGCGTCTCCAGTCAGACCCAGGCAGACCAGAGCAGCCCAGGCGTTTGGTCCGAGACTCACGACTTTAGAATTAAACTCTAAATAAAGTCTGTCATTTGAACAAACGGTGACGGCTTTAGACACTTTAGAACGCACTGACGTCACGACGTTCAGAGAAACAGGAAGAGTCGAGTCATTTGAGCCGCTAACGGTTCACACAAACGGATAAACGTCTGATCCGCCTCAGGTTGATGCTTTTCTTATCTCTCGAAATACAAACTTTCATATTTCTATCTTAGAAATTCTAAATTGTTGCTCAATATTTAGATCTGATGTCCGTCCATGGGTGAAAATGTTTTATGGTTCACTTCATTTTGCCTCCCATTCCTCACAGAGACAGTTCAATTGACGTTAAAACGCTGTGACTTGGGGACAGAGTTATAAACATTTAGTTTTGTCTGTAACTGGAGACAGAAATAGAATGAACAATCAGGTATTACCTCATATTCAGAGCTGACAACACGACAGAGATCCATCCAACTCTAAATAAAGCGCATTCTTCATGAGTTTAACGGGTTTTTCGCGGTGAAGCGCAGAGTTCGGTTCCGTCTGATTTGGGGTGAAACGCCTGGGATTGAAGCGCGGTCCAATCACAGCCGCGCGCTCAGGAAAAGCCCGCCACTGCGCCTCGCCATTGGTCGCGCGCCGTTTGCTCTGCGCGCTGATTGGCCGAAGCCGCTTCCTCGTGCGCTGCGTCAGTGTGAGGTTCCCGCCCTTGTACGTGCTGAACCAAAACTGTTCAAAACACAGCGATGAAAAGCGAGAAAAACGGAGGAAAACACACGATTTCTGCGATAAAAGTGGACAAAGTACATAAAGCCCTTTTGTACAACTTTATAAAAGCGTCGAGTTTCCGAAATACCCGAAGTTTAATCCAGTTTTAAGCTTAAACATCGCTTTCTAACAGAATTCACCAACAAACGGGGACAACAGTGAAACAAAGTGGATTTTTTTATCTAAAATAAAGAGTCTCCTCCTTTGTCATTTCTGCCGAATGAACAACAAAAGGTCACACGTTCATTTAAAGCCCTTTGTCGCGTTAAAACGTGGCCATTTCACTTCGTAAACGTTTAGAACTTGGACAATAGCGATCATTTGTGACGGGGTTTGGCGCTGATGCTTGAATGCGCGTCACATCGTGGTTTTTATGAAGAAAAGCAACAAAAAGCGACACAAACGGCGAAGCTGCCGCTAAAGCAAACACTTCCGGGTCTGTTCTGTGTCAAAAAGTGAAGCTTTTGACGTGTTTTGTGGGGGATTTAAAAGAAACCGAGCAGCGGAACTGTGCGTGCGTGCGTCACAGTAAGCGAGCGTCGACGTGAGCGCGTACGTCAGCTCGTGACCGCGTACGTCAGCTCACGAGGCGCCGTGGACAGTGTGTTCTGATCCAGTTTTCACGCAGAACTATTTTGTGAACGATGTTTAACTGGAAAAAAGTGGACAATTCCCAATAAGTTTGTCATGACAAACAAAATAAAAGAAGTTTCGTTTAAAATGATCCATAAATATAATCCTGATGTTTGAGAGGGACAGAGGCTGAACTGAAGCACCACGACGCTCTGAAGGACTTCAGCAGAGTGTCACTCTGAAATGGGAAAATGTTGTATTTTGCTTTTACAAAAAGCAAAGTAAAGAAGATACATTTTTTGTTCTAAATGTGTTAATTATCTCGGCTAAATTCTATTTGCACAAATGTAAATAGAACCAAAAACCTGCCTCTGGTCATTTTTATAATGAGCCTCAAATATAAATCTAATAAGTGGCTCCATCAACAAAAAGGCTGTGACACAATCTCCTCATGTCCCACAGCTCTGTGTGGTCCACACACATGTGCTCCTTTTGTTCTACAGTCTGTACGGTTCAACTTTTACACAATAAAGAATTAAAAAAAAAAAACAAGAGTGTTCTGATCCAGTTTCTCTGAGTTTTGACAAAAGGTGTGTGTTCTCTGTGTGAGACACGAGCGCAGGGTTTGGACCCGGAAACACGGGACACTCCACCGTCTTCAAAAGTGTTAAAGTGTTAAAGTGTTAAAGTGGATGAACCTCAAACATGAGTCAGACTCACGACCTTTAACTCATTTTGATCCAGTTTTGACGTTTTTTGGGACAAATACATTTTTACTTTTATCACAGAAATATTACAAAGACATTTCTACCTTTAGATGTGTCAGGTGTGTGTCAGGTGTGTGTCAGGTGTGTGTCAGGTGTGTGTCAGGTGTGTGTCAGGTGTGTGTCAGGTGTGTGGGCCGCTCCTTGTTGTTGTCTGTTATTCTGTACAAATTAATTTCCCTCCATTTGTGAGTTTTCGCTCAGTTTGACTTTAAATGTTGTGCTTTTCTCAAACTATTCACATCATTTAAACCCTTTGTGCCGAGACAGACGTCTCACATGAACTGGACGTTTTATTATTTATGGAGGTTCAGTTTTTAAATCTTGATCTAAAATAAAGAATCGGTTTGTTTTTTTCCATTTAATTTTGGAACAAACACAAACATTTCAGTAAAAAACAAACGGCACACTTTTTACATGTTGTCCTCGTCAGAGTCATCCTCCTCCTCCAGAGAGTCCTGAAACACAGAGGTCAGAGGTCAGGGGTCAGAGGTCAGAGGTCAGAGGTCAGGGGTCAGAGGTCAGAGGTCAGGGGTCAGAGGTCAGAGGTCAGAGGTCAGGGGTCAGAGGTCAGAGGTCAGGCCGGGGGGTTCTGACCATAGAACTATAATAAAACCTGAAGATGAATCCAAGATCGCCGCCCTGTTCCTCCTGTGGCCTGAGCTCATTGTCACATGACCCCAAAAAAGTGTCTTACTTCTGCATTTACTTCCTGATACGGAGGCGGCCATCTTTGTTTTACTTCCTGATACGGAGGCGGCCATCTTTGTTTTACTTCCTGATACGGAGGCGGCCATCTTTGCTTTACTTCCTGATACGGAGGCGGCCATGTTTGCTTTACTTCCTGATACGGAGGCGGCCATCTTTGCTTTACTTCCTGATACAGAGGCGGCCATCTTTGTTTTACTTCCTGATACGGAGGCGGCCATCTTTGTTTTACTTCCTGATACGGAGGCGGCCATCTTTGCTTTACTTCCTGATACGGAGGCGGCCATCTTTGTTTTACTTCCTGATACGGAGGCGGCCATCTTTGCTTTACTTCCTGATACTGAGGCGGCCATCTTTGTTTTACTTCCTGATACGGAGGCGGCCATCTTTGCTTTACTTCCTGATACGGAGGCGGCCATCTTTGCTTTAGGGCACCATGTGACCACAATCCCCCACTTCATATAAAACAGTAATTTGTGTGATTTTATAAACGGTAGAAAAGAACATTTCCTTCTATTTTATTTAAATACTGATAATAATTCAGTCCTGTCTGTGATTATAATGTGACATTTGAGAAAAAGGCTGCAGTACCTCACACGACCACTAATCAATCTGGGACAGAGGGGGCGGGGCTTATCCAGTTCTTTTAATACATCCATGGTTCTGACCCGCTGTGGTCCAGCTCAGAGGTCAGAGGTCAGAGGTCAGGCCGGGGGGTTCTGACCCGCTGTGGTCCGGCTCAGGTCAGGGGTCAGGGGTCAGGGGTCAGGGGTCAGAGGTCATTACCTTTGCGTATTTCTCGGCCTCTTCTCTCAGGTCTTTGGGGACGAGCTCATGTCGTCCATTTGTGACTGAAACAAACACAAGTCAAAGAGTTAAAGAGCAGCTCTGTGTGTGTGTGTGTGTGTGTGTGTGTACAGTGTGTGTTCAGTGTGTGTTGTGTGTGTTCAGTGTGTGTTCAGTGTGTGTTGTGTGTTCAGTGTGTGTTCAGTGTGTGTTCAGTGTGTGTGTGTGTGTGTTCAGTGTGTGTTCAGTGTGTGTTCAGTGTGTGTTCAGTGTGTGTTCAGTGTGTGTTCACCTTCTCCGACCCAGCTCAGCTCCAGCTCAAATGCTTTGTCCTTCACTTCGTCGTGAACGATGTAGATTCTGCACAAACAGAGAGTCAGGACTCCAGCTCCCACGATGCACCGGGGCCTCCTCGGCTCCCACGATGCACCGGGGCCTCGGCTCCCACGATGCACCGGGGCCTCGGCGATGCACCGGGGCCTCGGCTCCCACGATGCACCGGGGCCTCGGCTCCCACGATGCACCGGGGCCTCCTCGGCTCCCACGATGCACCGGGGCCTCAGCTCCCACGATGCACCGGGGCCTCGGCTCCCACGATGCACCGGGGCCTCGGTTAAAATCATTTTCTTTTTCAAAACTTTCTCAGAAAAACGTGGGTCAAACGTGGCCCTGAGAGTCAGTGGTGCTGTTTACTTTAGTCCGTGTTTGTGGACGTCTGAACCTGGATTATGGGGACCTTTAATCCAAGGAGTTTGAGATTAGGGGTCACAGGGTCAGAGGTCACAGAGGTTACAGGGTCAGGGGTCACAGGGTCAGGGGTCACAGGGTCAGAGGTCACAGGGTCAGGGGTCACAGAGGTCACAGGGGTTACAGGGTCAGAGGTCACAGGGTCAGAGGTCACAGGGTCAGGGGTCACAGGGTCAGGAGTCACAGGGTCAGAGGTCACAGGGTCAGGGGTCACAGGGTCAGGGGTCACAGGGTCAGAGGTCACAGGGTCAGGGGTCACAGGGTCAGGGGTCACAGAGGTTACAGGGCCAGGGGTCACAGGGTCAGGGGTCACAGGGGTCACAGAGGTCACAGGGTCACAGGGTCAGGGGTCACAGGGTCAGAGGTCACAGGTGCTTGGACTCACATCTTGGCGACCTCTTTGACCAGCTCTCTGCACGTCATGTCCTTCATCTGAAACAAACTCAAGAATGAGACGCTTCATCAAAACATCTGAGTCAAACCAGAGACAAAACAGACTCAGACTTTAATGTTTACTTTAAAACATTTATTTTATGTAGATTTAACGTTTGTGTTTACGTTTAACGTTGAGAATAAATGAATATTTAAAGAAATACAAAAGTATAAATAAATGTTTGTGTGTTAAACATGAGTCAAGTGTCATTTTGTGTGTGATCCTGTCAGAGCCATGTGTGACAATCAGGGGGTGTGTCCTGGCGATAGCTCCGCCCCTGGCTCTGGCGATAGCTCCGCCCCTGGCTCTGGCGATAGCTCCGCCCCTGGCTCTGGCGATAGCTCCGCCCCTGGCTCTGGCGATAGCTCCGCCCCTGGCTGTGACAGAAGTGGTACTGACCTGGAGCTTCTCGATCTCAGTCTTTGCAGCTTGTTTGGCTTTTCCAATGGCACAGCCCCAGTAACCCTGCAACCACAACCACACCCACGTCAGAAACCACACCCACATTAGAAACCACACCCACATCAGCAACAGCATCAGCAACCACATCCACATCAGCAACCACACCCACATCAGCAACAGCATCAACAACCACAACCACACCCACACAGAGTCACACACAGAGTAAAGGTTCCGTTCAGATACTTTAACCCTCTGTGGTTGTTGAAGTGTTTACAGCAGGAGTGTGAAAGGTCTGTGTCTGTGTGTGTCTGGGGTCTGTTGTGTGTGAATGTTCTGTGTGTGTCTGGGGTGTGTTGTGTGTGAATGTTCTGTGTGTGTCTGGGGTCTGTTGAGTGTGAATGTTCTGTGTGTGTGGGGTGTGTTGAGTGTGAATGTTCTGTGTGTGTCTGGGGTCTGTTGAGTGTGAATGTTCTGTGTGTCTGGGGTCTGTTGAGTGTGAATGTTCTGTGTGTGTCTGGGGTCTGTTGAGTGTGAAAGGTCTGTGTGTGTGTCTGGGGTCTGTTGAGTGTGAATGTTCTGTGTGTGTCTGGGGTCTGTTGAGTGTGAATGTTCTGTGTGTGTCTGGGGTATGTTGAGTGTGAATGTTCTGTGTGTGTCTGGGGTCTGTTGAGTGTGAATGTTCTGTGTGTGTCTGGGGTCTGTTGAGTGTGAATGTTCTGTGTGTGTGTGGGGTCTGTTGAGTGTGAATGTTCTGTGTGTGTCTGGGGTGTGTTGAGTGTGAATGTTCTGTGTGTGTCTGGGGTGTGTTGAGTGTGAATGTTCTGTGTGTGTCTGGGGTCTGTTGAGTGTGAATGTTCTGTGTGTGTGTGTGTCTGGGGTCTGTTGTGTGTGAATGTTCTGTGTGTGTCTGGGGTCTGTTGAGTGTGAATGTTCTGTGTGTGTCTGGGGTCTGTTGAGTGTGAATGTTCTGTGTGTGTGTGGGGTGTGTTGTGTGTGAATGTTCTGTGTGTGTCTGGGGTCTGTTGAGTGTGAATGTTCTGTGTGTGTCTGGGGTCTGTTGAGTGTGAATGTTCTGTGTGTGTGGGGTCTGTTGAGTGTGAATGTTCTGTGTGTGTCTGGGGTCTGTTGAGTGTGAAAGGTCTGTGTGTGTCTGGGGTCTGTTGTGTGTGAATGTTCTGTGTGTGTCTGGGGTCTGTTGAGTGTGAATGTTCTGTGTGTGTGTGGGGTCTGTTGAGTGTGAATGTTCTGTGTGTGTGGGGTATGTTGAGTGTGAATGTTCTGTGTGTGTCTGGGGTCTGTTGAGTGTGAATGTTCTGTGTGTGTCTGGGGTATGTTGTGTGTGAATGTTCTGTGTGTGTCTGGGGTCTGTTGAGTGTGAATGTTCTGTGTGTGTCTGGGGTCTGTTGAGTGTGAATGTTCTGTGTGTGTCTGGGGTGTGTTGTGTGTGAATGTTCTGTGTGTGTCTGGGTCTGTTGTGTGTGTCCTGGGGTGACGCTGTGGTGCATTCTGGGTAATGACTCACGTATGAGATCCCAGAGGGGTCCACCATGAAGAGCTGAGGGCCGTCGTCTTTGTCAAAGGAGCCCAGGATGAAGCTGAAACACACGAGCGTTACACAACATACAATACACAATACACAACACACACAATACACAACACACACACACACACACACACACACACACACACACTGACCTGCAGCCAAAGGGTCTGACGGCGCTGTACAGAGTGTAGGCGTGAACGTACATGGCAACTCTCTCCGACAAGTGCTGCACACAACAACACAACGGTTACACGTGATTGGTCGATGACACAGGGGAGGCGTGTGATTGGTCGATGACACAGGGGAGGCGTGTGATTGGTCGATGACACAGGGGAGGCGTGTGATTGGTCGATGACACAGGGGAGGCGTGTGATTGGTCGATGACACAGGGGAGGCGTGTGATTGGTCGATGACACAGGGGAGGCGTGTGATTGGTCGATGACACAGGGGAGGCGTGTGATTGGTCGATGACACAGGGGAGGCGTGTGATTGGTCGATGACACAGGGGAGGCGTGTGATTGGTCGATGACACAGGGGAGGCGTGTGATTGGTCGATGACACAGGGGAGGCGTGTGATTGGTCGATGACACAGGGGAGGCGTGTGATTGGTCGATGAGGCGTTACCTTCAGAGGAATGTCGTGTCCGTAGTTAGATCTGAAGTTTGAGGCTTCATCTCGAGCGACTTCTGCCAAAGAACGAGCGTCTGCGAGTAATCCTGCCACCGCCTGGAGGGAAGAGGAACTACATGTGAAACTACTGCCACCGCCTGGAGGGAAGAGGAACTACACGTGAAACTACACCACCGCCTGGAGGGAAGAGGAACTACACGTGAAACTACACCACCGCCTGGAGGGAAGAGGAACTACATGTGAAACTACTGCCACCGCCTGGAGGGAAGAGGAACTACATGTGAAACTACTGCCACCGCCTGGAGGGAAGAGGAACTACATGTGAAACTACTGCCACCGCCTGGAGGGAAGAGGAACTACATGTGAAACTACTGCCACCGCCTGGAGGGAAGAGGAACTACACCACCGCCTGGAGGGAAGAGGAACTACACGTGAAACTACTGCCACCGCCTGGAGGGAAGAGGAACTACACGTGAAACCACTGCCACCGCCGGGAGGGAAGAGGAACTACATGTGAAACTACTGCCACCGCCTGGAGGGAAGAGGAACTACACGTGAAACCACTGCCACGGCCGGGAGGGAAGAGGAACTACATGTGAAACTACACCACCGCCTGGAGGGAAGAGGAACTACATGTGAAACTACTGCCACCGCCTGGAGGGAAGAGGAACTACATGTGAAACTACTGCCACATTCTGCGTCACATTCTGTTTTACTTAATTTAAAATGGTTTGCTTTGAAGTTTTAGTCGTATTGAAGGCAGCACTTCCACATTTATTAAACTAGATCACATACAGGCTTTTAAAGCATGTATTCTTTTATATTTATTAGAAATGGGAGCTGGAATCAACAATGTCACTGATAAGCTTAAGATCTTATGAACCACCCGTAAGTGGTTCATCTGACATGTGTTTGGTAGTGTTTCCGTGGTGACGCTGGGGTGTGGTTGCCGTGGAGACAGAGGGTGTGGTGGTTACCATGCCGACGTGTCTGTCGATGTTGAAGATGCGTTTGTTTGATCCTTCTTCATAAAGTTTGGAAAGAACCAGCTTCTCCACTCCAAACACCACTCCGTCCTTACAGCGGATCCCAATCGCAGTACTGTGGAAAGTACACAAAGTACTGAGAAAAGTACACAAAAGTACTGAGAAAAGTACACAAAAGTACTGTGGAAAGTACACAAAAGTACTGAGAAAAGTACACAAAAGTACTGTGGAAAGTACACAAAAGTACTGAGAAAAGTACACAAAAGTACTGAGAAAAGTACACAAAAGTACTGAGAAAAGTACAAAAAATCAGAGACACAGAATCAGAAATCAAACACAAACTGATAAATGTGTCTCGACTGAACTTTAAAGGGTCAAATGTAAAGTGAAAGTAGTTTCTCGTTGTTGCTGCGACTGTGCAGAGCTTAGCTAGCTTGTTTGGTAACGACAGGGGGAGATAAAGGACACTTTATCAGTGAACTGTTGTGACTTACCTGCTGTTCTCCACGGCCTTCATGGCGTACTCCACCTGAAACACCCGGCCGTCCGGGGAGAAGGTGGAGGCCGACAGGTCGTACTGAAACACACGGGAGAATAAACAAAAGCTGCTCCCGAGAAACAGAGTCAAAGAGACAGAGTCATGACTCGACAAAATATCAATAAATGATCAAATTGAAACGACATTATGTGGAGGTTACAATAAATAATGTTTAAAATGTGTAGCAATGATAAAAAACAGGAGCTGAAACCAATAAAAAACAGAATTAAACACTCAAGTACTTCTTTTATATTTATAATCAGTCACATTAGTCGAGTTTATTCAGACTTTAGTCACAGTTTCATTCATTAACATTATATTTAGAATAAAATCAAACTGAAACGCCTTAAATCTGAAAGTGTGACGTGTTTAAAGTCTTTAGTTTAAGTTTAAAAGCCTCAGATTAAACACTTTAAGTTTGTTTCGTTTTCGATTGTCACGTTAGCATTAGCCTGTTAGCATTAGGTTAGCAGAAGCTTTTATTTTAGTTTTAATGAAGTTTAAAATGTTAATGTTTTAATGACGCGCTGTAGTTTCACTTTGGACTGAGCCTTTGGTCCAAATGGATCTGGACCTGGTTAACATTAGGCTTTTATAAATAACAGCTTTAGCCCTTAGCTTTAGCCTGTTAGCATTAGCCTGTTAGCTGTGACTCAGCAGCTCTGTCCGCGCGGAGCCCAAATAAACCTCACAATCCACGAACTGAACACGACACGACACGAGCCGAGCCTGAGGCGGAACAGACCCGGAGAAAAGACGGAAAAGACCCGGTTAAACGGAGCCAGAACCGGGACAGAACACACACTCACCCCGGTCCCGATGGAGCTCATCCTCACTGTGTCACTGCGCAGGCGCACACCGCACATGAGCGGCACAGGCCCCCGCGCGGACAGAGGCGGGACTGCGCCTGCGCCGGGGCCCTCCCACTGTCAGGTGCCCTCCCTGTGTGTCAGGTGCGTCCCTGTGTGTCAGGTGTGTCCCTGTGTGTGTCAGGTGCGTCCCTGTCTGTGTCAGGTGCGTCCCTGTCTGTGTCAGGTGTGTCCCTGTCTGTGTCAGGTGCGTCCCTGTCTGTGTCAGGTGCGTCCCTGTCTGTGTCAGGTGCGTCCCTGTGTGTCAGGTGCGTCCCTGTGTGTCAGGTGCCCTCCCTGTCTGTGTCAGGTGCGTCCCTGTGTGTCAGGTGCATCCCTGTCTGTGTCAGGTGCGTCCCTGTCTGTGTCAGGTGTGTCCCTGTCTGTGTCAGGTGCGTCCCTGTCTGTGTCAGGTGCATCCCTGTCTGTGTCAGGTGCGTCCCTGTGTGTCAGGTGCGTCCCTGTGTGTCAGGTGCCCTCCCTGTCTGTGTCAGGTGCGTCCCTGTGTGTCAGGTGCGTCCCTGTCTGTGTCAGGTGCGTCCCTGTCAGGTGAAGTGATTCTTTTTGACACAATAATACGTTCCAGTTCATACTTTTATTGGTGACGTTTTGTCTTTGGTCACAACAAATACATTCAGTGAAAACAAACAAGGAATGATCTACAACGAGACCAGAACCGGGTCTGGACCGGGCCTGAACCGGGTCTGAACCGGGTCTGAACCGGGCCTGAACCGGGTCTGAACCGGGCCTGAACCGGGCCTGAACCAGGACTAAACCAGGTCTAAACCAGGACTAAACCAGGACTAAACCAGGTCTGATAAAAAACTAAAAACAATTAAATCCAAAGTGAACTAAACTCTGGACAAAAAAAGAAACAGAAAAGTTGGTCTAAATTCAAAGTATTTTAATAAGTTTTGATGTAAAATTTACAGAAAAGTAAAAATGAGAAGAAATAATAAAATAATCATAAATGTAAAAGACTCGTGCTTCTGTGGGTTATTTTTACAGACGACACCGAACACCGACTTCAGTCCAAAACTGACCAGAACCACAAACATCTGGGTCTCGGGAAACCGTGTGGTCCAGAACTGGGTTAGTCCTGGTTTGGTCCTGGTTTGGTCCTGGTTTGGTCCTGGTTCAGTCAGAGCTGGTTCTCTCTGAACTCTCAGTGATTCTGGATCTTCTGAAGCCTTCAGTGCGGCGTCAGACCAAGACCTGGACCTGGACCTGGACCTGGACCTGGACCTGGACCTGGACCTGGACCACGGTGGGTCTATAACGGCTCTGAAGGGTTTTTCTTGGACTCTGAGGAAGTCTCTAAAACCAGGTCTAAACCAGGACCAAAGTTAGGACTAAACCAGGGTTAGACCAGGTCTGGTTTTAGGTCTAAGGGCTTAAACCCGGTCTAGGCCCGGTCTAGGCCGGGTCTAGACCCGGTCTAAAGGTCTTGAGTGACGGGTGCAGAGTCAGAGCTGGGTCTAAGTGTTTCCTTTTAGAACTCCCAGACAGCTCTGCAGCAGCTGAAGGTTCCCCTGAAACAGAACCAGAACCACAATCAGAACCAGAACCACAACCAGGGGGAGGAGTCCAGGGGGAGGAGGTCAGGGGGAGGAGGTCAGGGGGAGGAGTCCAGGGGGAGGAGTCCAGGGGGAGGAGGAGTCCAGGGGGAGGAGGAGGTCAGGGGGAGGAGTCAGGGGGAGGAGGAGTTCAGGGGGAGGAGGAGTACAGGGGGAGGAGGAGGTCAGGGGGAGGAGTTCAGGAGGAGTTCAGGAGGAGGAGGAGTTCAGGAGGAGGAGGAGTTCAGGAGGAGGAGTTCAGGAGGAGGAGGAGTCCAGGGGGAGGAGTTCAGGAGGAGGAGGAGTCCAGGGGGAGGAGGAGTCCAGGGGGAGGAGTTCAGGAGGAGGAGGAGTTCAGGAGGAGGAGGAGTCCAGGAGGAGGAGTTCAGGAGGAGGAGGAGTCCAGGTGGAGGAGTTCAGGAGGAGTCCAGGAGGAGGAGTTCAGGAGGAGTCCAGGGGGAGGAGGAGTCCAGGGGGAGGAGTTCAGGAGGAGGAGGAGTTCAGGATGAGGAGTTCAGGAGGAGTTCAGGGGGAGGAGGAGTCCAGGGGGAGGAGTTCAGGAGGAGGAGTCCAGGAGGAGGAGTTCAGGAGGAGGAGTCCAGGAGGAGGAGTTCAGGAGGAGGAGTCCAGGGGGAGGAGTTCAGGAGGAGGAGTCCAGGAGGAGGAGTTCAGGAGGAGGAGTCCAGGAGGAGGAGTTCAGGGGGAGGAGGAGTTCAGGATGAGGAGTTCAGGAGGAGGAGTTCAGGATGAGTTCAGGAGGAGGAGTTCAGGGGGAGGAGGAGTCCAGGGGGAGGAGGAGGTCAGGGGGAGGAGTTCAGGAGGAGTTCAGGAGGAGGAGGAGTTCAGGAGGAGGAGGAGTTCAGGAGGAGGAGGAGTTCAGGAGGAGGAGGAGTTCAGGAGGAGGAGTTCAGGAGGGGGAGGAGTCCAGGAGGAGGAGGAGTCCAGGGGGAGGAGTTCAGGAGGAGGAGTCCAGGAGGAGGAGGAGTTCAGGAGGAGGAGGAGTTCAGGAGGAGGAGTTCAGGGGGAGGAGTTCAGGAGGAGGAGTCCAGGAGGAGGAGTTCAGGAGGAGGAGTCCAGGAGGAGGAGTCCAGGAGGAGGAGTTCAGGGGGAGGAGGAGTTCAGGATGAGGAGTTCAGGAGGAGTTCAGGGGGAGGAGGAGTCCAGGGGGAGGAGTTCAGGAGGAGGAGTCCAGGAGGAGGAGTTCAGGAGGAGGAGTCCAGGAGGAGGAGTTCAGGAGGAGGAGTCCAGGGGGAGGAGTTCAGGAGGAGGAGTCCAGGAGGAGGAGTTCAGGAGGAGGAGTCCAGGAGGAGGAGTTCAGGAGGAGGAGTTCAGGGGGAGGAGGAGTTCAGGATGAGGAGTTCAGGAGGAGGAGTTCAGGATGAGTTCAGGAGGAGGAGTCCAGGAGGAGGAGTTCAGGAGGAGGAGTCCAGGAGGAGGAGTCCAGGGGGAGGAGGAGTTCAGGATGAGGAGTTCAGGAGGAGGAGTTCAGGATGAGTTCAGGAGGAGGAGTCCAGGAGGAGGAGTTCAGGAGGAGGAGTTCAGGAGGAGGAGTTCAGGATGAGTTCAGGAGGAGGAGTCCAGGGGGAGGAGCCTGCACCTTGGCGTGTTTGAGCTCCAGCTCGGCCAGCTCCACCATGTTCTTCCTGAACGCTGAGACTCTCCGAGTTTTAAAGTCGATCAACTCTGAAGAAACAACAGACGAGTTCAGATCATCAGGAGGAGGAGGAGGAGGAGGAGGAGGAGGAGGAGGAGGAGGAGGAGGAGGAGGAGGAGGAGGAGGAGGAGGAGGAGGAGGAGGAGGAGGAGGAGGAGGAGGAGGAGGAGAAGGAGAAGGAGAAGAAGAAGAAGAAGAAGAAGAAGAAGAAGAAGAAGAAGAAGAAGAAGAAGAAGAAGAAGAAGAAGAAGAAGAAGAAGAAGAAGAAGAAGAAGAAGAAGAAGAAGAAGAAGAAGAAGAAGAAGAAGAAGAAGAAGAAGAAGAAGAAGAAGAAGAAGAAGAAGAAGAAGAAGAAGAAGAAGAAGAAGAAGAAGAAGAAGAAGAAGAAGAAGAAGAAGAAGAAGAAGAAGAAGAAGAAGAAGAAGAAGAAGAAGAAGAAGAAGAAGAACAAGCAGAAGAAGAAGAAGAACAAGCTCTTAAAGCATTAAAGGTCCATATCCTGCTCTGTCCCTTCACACAGTCTGTCCTCAGGGCTTTGTGTAATACCCATAACATAACAGTTTGGACTGGCCCCCCTCCTGCCTCCCCCGCCCAACCCGTGCCTCCCCTGTAGTGGAGATGGTGCATGCGCCGTGTGCTCCGGTAAACAGCGATACACAAACACTGAATAAACCTTTTCTGGTCCTGACGGTGCGTCGTGCTGAGTCCTACGTCCTGGATCTGACCTGGAGTTTGACGTGCTCCAGGGCCTCAACCACGGACGTGCCGTTTGGTAAATAACAAGCTAACTCTTCTATCTGTCGTATCCATCGCGTAATTACTGTGTAGCATTAGCATTAGCTGTTTTTATTCTTCCTGGAGGCGTGGCTTAAACACCGCGTCATCTTAGTGAGGAGCCCCCGTCTGCTGCTCAGAGGGGGACGGAAAAGACAGTTCTCTAGTGAAAACATGAGGGAATCAATCAAAAAACCACTTTGGGCACAACATACGAGGCCCAGAGAGCCCTGGAGGAAGGTTAGAACCTCTGAAGAGTCCATTAGGCAGGATATGGGACCTTTAACAGAAATGTTTATAAGTTTTGGTCACATTTGTCTGAGAAAAGACACCGAAATAAACAGATAACAATGTAATAGACTGTGTGTGTAATAGTGTGTGTGTAATAGTCTGTGTGTAATAGTCTGTGTGTAATAGACTGTGTGTAATAGTCTGTGTGTAATAGACTGTGTGTAATAGACTGTGTGTAATAGTCTGTGTGTAATAGTCTGTGTGTAATAGTCTGTGTGTAATAGACTGTGTGTAATAGTCTGTGTGTAATAGTCTGTGTGTAATAGTCTGTGTAATAGTCTGTGTGTAATAGTCTGTGTGTAATAGTCTGTGTGTAATAGTCTGTGTGTAATAGACTGTGTGTAATAGACTGTGTGTAATAGACTGTGTGTAATAGTCTGTGTGTAATAGTCTGTGTGTAATAGTCTGTGTGTAATAGTCTGTGTGTAATAGACTGTGTGTAATAGTCTGTGTGTAATAGTGTGTGTGTAATGGTCTGTGTGTAATGGTCTGTGTGTAATGGTCTGTGTGTAATGGTCTGTGTGTAATGGTCTGTGTGTAATGGTCTGTGTGTAATGGTCTGTGTGTAATGGTCTGTGTGTAATAGTCTGTGTGTAATAGTCTGTGTGTAATAGTCTGTGTGTAATAGACTGTGTGTAATAGACTGTGTGTAATAGACTGTGTGTAATAGACTGTGTGTAATAGACTGTGTGTAATAGTCTGTGTGTAATAGTCTGTGTGTAATAGTCTGTGTGTAATAGTCTGTGTGTAATAGACTGTGTGTAATAGTCTGTGTGTAATAGACTGTGTGTAATAGACTGTGTGTAATAGTCTGTGTGTAATAGTCTGTGTGTAATAGTCTGTGTGTAATAGACTGTGTGTAATAGTCTGTGTGTAATAGTCTGTGTGTAATAGTCTGTGTAATAGTCTGTGTGTAATAGTCTGTGTGTAATAGTCTGTGTGTAATAGTCTGTGTGTAATAGACTGTGTGTAATAGACTGTGTGTAATAGACTGTGTGTAATAGTCTGTGTGTAATAGTCTGTGTGTAATAGTCTGTGTGTAATAGTCTGTGTGTAATAGACTGTGTGTAATAGTCTGTGTGTAATAGTGTGTGTGTAATGGTCTGTGTGTAATGGTCTGTGTGTAATGGTCTGTGTGTAATGGTCTGTGTGTAATGGTCTGTGTGTAATGGTCTGTGTGTAATGGTCTGTGTGTAATGGTCTGTGTGTAATGGTCTGTGTGTAATAGTCTGTGTGTAATAGTCTGTGTGTAATAGTCTGTGTGTAATAGACTGTGTGTAATAGACTGTGTGTAATAGACTGTGTGTAATAGACTGTGTGTAATAGACTGTGTGTAATAGTCTGTGTGTAATAGTCTGTGTGTAATAGTCTGTGTGTAATAGTCTGTGTGTAATAGACTGTGTGTAATAGTCTGTGTGTAATGGTCTGTGTGTAATGGTCTGTGTGTAATGGTCTGTGTGTAATGGTCTGTGTGTAATGGTCTGTGTGTAATGGTCTGTGTGTAATGGTCTGTGTGTAATGGTCTGTGTGTAATGGTCTGTGTGTAATGGTCTGTGTGTAATGGTCTGTGTGTAATGGTCTGTGTGTAATGGTCTGTGTGTAATGGTCTGTGTGTAATGGTCTGTGTGTAATAGTCTGTGTGTAATAGTGTGTGTGTAATAGTCTGTGTGTAATAGTCTGTGTGTAATAGTCTGTAGTTAACAACATCCAAACTGATAATGGTCCGGCCCACTGGTCCGGCCCACTGGGCCCTTGATGGTAATGTTTGTCCAGACCTGGTTTACAGGGACATTTAAAGTGTTCATGGCTCCAGTCATGAAACTGGAACAAACTGTTGAACTGAAACAACCGCCTGAACACATGACCGCCTGAACACATGACCGCCTGAACACATGACCACCTGAACACATGACCGCCTGAACACCTGACCGCCTGAACACACGACCGCCTGAACACACGACCACCTGAACACATGACCACCTGAACACATGACCACCTGAACACATGACCACCTGAACACATGACCACCTGAACACATGACCACCTGAACACACGACCGCCTGAACACACGACCGCCTGAACACACGACCGCCTGAACACACGAGCCTGACCACATGACCGCCTGAACACCTGACCGCCTGAACACCTGACTGCCTGAACACCTGACCGCCTGACCACATGACCGCCTGAACACATGACCGCCTGACCACATGGCCGCCTGAACACCTGACCGCCTGACCACATGACCGCCTGAACACCTGACCGCCTGAACACACAACCGCCTGAACACACAACCGCCTGAACACACGAGCCTGACCACATGACCGCCTGAACGCCTGAACACCTGACCGCCTGAACACACGACCGCCTGAACACACGACCACCTGAACACACGACCACCTGAACACACGACCACCTGAACACACGACCACCTGAACACACGACCACCTGAACACACGACCACCTGAACACACGACCACCTGAACACACGACCACCTGAACACACGACCACCTGAACACACGACCACCTGAACACACGACCACCTGAACACACGACCACCTGAACACATGACCACCTGAACACACGACCGCCTGAACACACGACCGCCTGAACACATGACCGCCTGAACACACGACCGCCTGAACACCTGAACACATGACCGCCTGAACACATGACCACCTGAACACATGACCACCTGAACACACGACCGCCTGAACACACGACCGCCTGACCACATGACCGCCTGAACACACGACCGCCTGAACACCTGACCGCCTGACCACATGACCGCCTGAACACCTGACCGCCTGACCACATGACCGCCTGAACACCTGACCGCCTGAACACACAACCGCCTGAACACACAACCGCCTGAACACACGAGCCTGACCACATGACCGCCTGAACACCTGACCGCCTGAACACCTGACCGCCTGAACACACGACCACCTGAACACATGACCGCCTGAACACATGACCGCCTGAACACATGACCGCCTGACCACATGACCGCCTGAACACCTGACCGCCTGAACACACGACCGCCTGAACACATGACCGCCTGAACACACGAGCCTGACCACATGACCGCCTGAACACCTGACCGCCTGAACACCTGACTGCCTGAACACCTGACTGCCTGAACACATGACCACCTGACCACATGACCGCCTGAACACCTGAACACATGACCGCCTGAACACACGACCACCTGAACAGTGGAGTTTAAATGATGGAAATAAAATCAAATGATGAGGCAAATGACTCAAACTAAGGAAAGCTCAGACCCCCGTGACCTCTGAGTGACCCCCGTGACCTCTGAGTGACCCTTGTGACCTCTGAGTGACCCCCGTGACCTCTGAGTGACCCCCGTGTCCTCTGAGTGACCCCTGTGACCTCTGAGTGACCCCCGTGACCTCTGACCTTGCTTGGCGCTGTCAGAGATCTTCTCAAACTTGTGGCAGCAGAGCTGTTGGCTGGTCTCAGCCTGAAGCACGTCTCGGTTCTTGGCTCTAGCTTTGTCCAGAGCTTTGTTTGCATTTTCATAATCCACCAACGCACGACTCCTGCGATACAGAAGGTCCTGAAACACACAGAAGGTCCTGAAACACACAGAAGGTCCTGAAACACACAGAAGGTCCTGAAACACACAGAAGGTCCTGAAACACACAGAAGGTCCTGAAACACAGAAGGTCCAGAAACACACAGAAGGTCCAGAAACACACAGAAGGTCCAGAAACACAGAAGGTCCTGAAACACAGAAGGTCCTGAAACACAGAAGGTCCTGAAACACACAGAAGGTCCTGAAACACAGAAGGTGTGAAACACACAGAAGGTCCTGAAACACAGAAGGTCCAGAAACACACAGAAGGTCCTGAAACACACAGAAGGTCCTGAAACACAGAAGGTCCAGAAACACACAGAAGGCCCCTCCCACACCTGCTCCTGAAGCCCCTCCCACACCTGCTCCTGAAGCCCCTCCCACACCTGCTCCTGAAGCCCCTCCCACACCTGGGACTTTACTTCATTAATGAAACGTTTAAAGCACATTATGACCCACTGAGCATTTTGGAGGATTTCAGGATTATTATGTACTCCAGATGCCCTCCCTGTACTCCTGATGCCCTCCCTGTAGCCCTGATGCCCTCACTGTACTCCTGATGCCCTCCCTGTACTCCTGATGCCCTCCCTGTAGCCCTGATGCCCTCCCTGTACTCCTGATGCCCTCCCTGTAGCCCGGATGCCCTCCCTGTAGCCCGGATGCCCTCCCGTACCTTGGCGGCCTGGGACTCTCTCAGGTAATACTTGAGGAGATCGGCCAGCTTCAGATCTTCGTCGGCCGCGACTCGAGCCTCGATTTTCTGTAAAACGACAAAGTGACGCTTCAGAACAAACGGTTTCTCCAGGATCAACGTAAATGATCAGGAGAAGAACTGACCCGGGTTTTCTCAAACAGCTCCGACACTTTGAGGAAAAACCTGGAACAAACAGTTCACGGTGAACAAACGTCATCACGTCACGATGTTTTATTCAAACTGAGTCAAAATAAAAATGGACAAAAGTCTAAATCCCACACAAACACTTTCTCTGTGTTTTCTTTTTAAAGCAGATGGAGCTGGTCGTCGTGTGTTTAGTTTGTTCAGCCTCAACAGAAACTGCACTAAACACAAACCCTCAGACGGACGTGCATCAGGTTCAGAATTATTGGTGACACTTTGGTTCTTAACGTTTGTTTTCTTACG